>JAOWCC010000019.1:88612546-88982147 GCA_030867875.1 Actinernus sp. WN-2022
CCGGATTGGAATGTCCGACCCATGTCCTATTGACTTTATCCTGTGTACTATCTGAGTGACAGTATCAGTATGGACTGGTATCGCGTAATACAGGATTTCCAAATCCTTCCGGGGTCAATCACGTGACGGGTTCGCTGTTCAGTTGTGAATATTATCTCTAATATCTAAAAGTAGTTTGTTCATGACTAGCCTCTCTAAAGTGAGTCACATTTTATGTATCTCCACCAATCTTCATTATCCAGAGAAATGCTATACACACTTAGATCTAGCGAATATATGAATGGTCAGGTGCCGACATAGCATTTTAGTTCACCAAGTGTGTGGTATCCTCGTTCGCTACCACTAGTATCACCAAACCTGAGCTGACTCACGGGTAGAGTAGACTTGTCAGTCAACAACCCGCTGTCTTCTCTCCATATTTCGTCGTTTTTGTCACAGTTACATCCATCTGACGGGTTTGCACACGAGTTGGTCATTCCGCATGCGCACTTGTAGTTACCCCTGACCGGCTCCGCGCCACCCCAGTACGTCATCTTCTGACCGTTACGTGACACCCACCAGCCATACTGAGGGCTGCCATTGTAGAGTAACACTGAGTCATAACACTCATACTTAATGAACTGTTCACAGTGGACCGACACCCTGGTAAGAGCTGATAGTTGGGACAAACTGGCTCCTGTGTAACGTATGTTACGAGAGTAGGACCCAGGAGGTTAATAACCATTCACTAGTGTTCTGTGTTGTGAGTCGTGTCTTATTACCGTCACACCAACACCATTCTTGTCTGTCATACCACAGTGTACCGTGAACGGTGCCACGCCCCCTGCTCCATCGGGATCGATGACGTAACTACCAGTTGGCTCGCCAAATGTCTTTAGCTCACTACAAGACTGAGGGTTTACTTGCCTGAGTATCATTGATAGTAGATGTTATAACACGTACCCCATTCCCAATAATGCACCTATACGTTCCTTGATGTGCTATCGTGGCTGCAGCGATGTCTAAGGACCCATTACCAGTCACTTGTACTCCCACGGGAAGAGTGATCGATCCCTCCTTCACCCACGTGACCGACTGTTTGCTACCACCCATGCAGTTGATGGCTTGTGCCCTACCCAGTTTCCCTCGGTATATTCGTGGTGGTCTAATGATAAAATGCAATTGAGAAACAACCACGAGATGTCCTGAGGTAGTCTTTGTAGCCAGTTTGTTAGTGGCCTGACAAACATAGTGACCCGAGTCAGCCATCTTAACATTCATTATTGTCAGATTCCCATCGCTCACACGCATGCGCTGTAATGGTAGACTACCGACTGGCTTTGACCACGTGACTATCGGTTTCGGCTGACCACTTGCACTGCAGGCAAGTGTGACGTTCTGTCCTTCCTCCGCCATAGTTTGTTTAGGTCGATTCGAAAACTGAGGCGGACCTGCAATGAAGATCAATGTCCAGAAATATTTAAACTAAGAGAAGATTTTAAACAGCAACATATACATACACCAGATACTTACACTGCACGCTCAGGGCTGTTCGTGCACGTACTATCCCCAAGACACTGCTAGCTGTACAGACGTATTGACCTCTCGATGTATGTTCTTGAACACGAGATGACCACGTGAATTCACCTCATGACGACCCGTAGGGGGGGCGGAGTCCACTTTAGACCACGTGACTTTTGGAATAGGGTTACCTTTAGCCTCGCACTGAAGTCTTGCTATGTTACTAACATTCACTGTCAGTGGGACTGGGTTCAAAGTGATTAAAGGTGCCGAAATTGACTCTCCGGGGTCTCCTTTGGGTCCCTTAGGCCCAGGTGGACCTGGTGGACCAAGGGGTCCAATTGGTCCTTGTACACCCTTAATTAAGACCCCTAGGTCCCAAAACTCCTCTTGGTCCGTGTTTACCAACAGGCCCAGCTGGTCCAGTTTTCCCCAAGGATCCCTTGTTCCCTCTTGGCCCCATACGACCTCGTGCTCCAAATCTCCCTCGCCTAACTCTGTTCCCTTTTGGCCCTGTGAGGCACAGTTTAGCGTCCTTGGCACATATTTTGTTTACCAGGGTTTGTAGCTCTTTTTGGATCAGTTCTCTTAGCGAGTCGGGTCTTGGTAATGTAACATTCCTTAGCATGGGAACAGAAGCAGCACTACGTCTAACCTTTGTATCTAAACATTGAACAGAACAAGGAGCTTACTATTCATATTCAAATATGTTATCTCTTAATTAGTGGGGGCGGACTTCTTCGCATGCAACCTAAAATGTTATTGGGTGACCCAAATAATAGCATATTCATAAAATTAACAAACCACACCCCTAAAACAATATAATTCCTTATCAGTCAAGTCTAATAGGATACAACCTTAAAAACAATTATGTCCATCTGAATCAGTGATCTGAACTTTTTTTTTTCTTCCCCACAAAGACCCTGAGAACTTGGTATCACTTCCCGAGGTTGGTTAAGTAAAATTTAGCTTCCTTGTGAACAGTTATTGTAATAATAATAACGACGACGACGACTAACAACGACTAACAATGACTAACAACAACAACGACCAACAACGACCAACAACGACCAACAACAACGACCAACAACGACTAAAAATAACGTCCAACAACAACAACGACCAACAACAACGACCAACAACAACGACGATGACCAACAACAACCAACAACAACGACGACGACCAACAACAACGACGACGACCAACAACAAGGACGACGATCAACAACAACGACGACGACCAACAACAACGACGACGACCAACAACAACGACGACGACCAACAACAACGACGACGACGACCAACAACAACGACGACGACCAACAACAACGACGACGACCAACAACAACGACGACGACCAACAACAACGACGACGACCAACAACAACGACGACGACCAACAACAACGACAAACAACAACAACAACGACCAACAACAACGACCAACAACAACGACGACGATGACCAACAACAACAACGACGACCAACAACAACCAACAACAACGACGACGACCAACAACAATGACGACGACCAACAACAAGGACGACGACCAACAACAACGACGACGACCAACAACAACGACGACGACCAACAACAACGACGACGACCAACAACAACGACGACGACCAACAACAACGACGACGACCAACAACAAGGACGACGACCAACAACAACGACGACGACCAACAACAACAACGACGACCAACAACAACGACCAACAACAACAACAACGACCAACAACAACGACGACGACCAACAACAACAACGACCAACAACAACGACGACGACCAACAACAACGACGACGACCAACAACAACAACAACGACCAACAACAACAACGGCCAACAACAACAACGACCAACAACAACAACGACGACGACCAACAACAACGACGACGACCAACAACAACGACGACGACCAACAACAACGACCAACAACAACAACGACCAACAACAACGACCGACAACAACGACCAAAAACAACGACCAACAACAACGACCAACAACGACTAAAAATAACGTCCAACAACGACCAACAACGACTAAAAATAACGTCCAACAACAACGACCGACAACAACGACCAACAACAACGACCAACAACAACAACAACGACAACAACCACCAACCAACCACAACGACCAACCAACCACAACGACCAACAACAACAACTACCAACAACAACAACAACGACCAACAACAACAACCAACAACAACAACGACGACCAACAACAACGACGACCAACAACAACGACGACGACCAACAACAACAACAACGACCAACGACGACGACGACCAACAACAACGACGACGACCAACAACGACGACGACCAACTACAACGACGACCAACAACAACAACGACGACGACCAACAACAACAACAACGACCACCCCACCACCACCACCACCACCTATAACAATAACTAATGACGACGACGATAATGATGAAGAGGAGGATCATGAGGATGAGGGTAATGATAATAATAATAATAATAATAATAGGTAATAATTATATATAATAATTATATTTAACAATGTGTTGATACCAACATTTATGATGAGTACATATATACTAGGGGAGCAGAGAATGAAAGTCACCGCGCTACCGGCCACTCCTAAAGACTGCTAAATTCAGCTAATAATTCTTCCCTTTGGTTATTACTAAGAGGATTTCAAATGAAAGTGTATTTCATCTTCAATCTCATGTGGCCCGAATGGAAGCCCAGATGGGCTCTTGTTTAATATCTAATATTCAATATTCAATGTTCAATATCCAATATTTAATATACCTAAAAGCAGCATTTAAGAGTTAGGCAAAATTTATCCACTGGATAAATCCCTATCCAGTAGATAAAAGAAGCCAGTTAGGTTAATGCTGGATATGTGGGTTTAATTTAAGGTAGATAGTGTTATCCACCTTTTGAGCAACCGAGCGCAGTGCCATGAGAAGGACAGGAAGTTATTTCAAGATTTGTCAATAATTAATTACCAAAAATCATCCCCCAACATGTAAATTCACACCGCTATTAATTGTATCTATTTTGAAATCGCTGAGATTTCCTGAAATCTGATTGGTTTAGATATCCAAATTAATCGTATGCTTTTGAAATCGCTGGAGTTTCCACAGACCAAATCGCATCCGTTTTGGTGTCTTTAACTTGTGGACGTAGACTATAACTCGCATCATTTTCATGAGCCAATCAAAAGACAGGAACCAAAATGGGATGATCGGATTGGCTGTTGAACTCGTTATTTTATTCATGAGTTTGAGAAGAACCAATCAAAAGGCAGGAACCTCACAAATCAGCCGATGAAGCAAAATTGAAAATATCTGGTACAAAAAATCCTTTGTTGTAAACCTTCTCTCTGGAATATGAGTGCAAAATGCCTGGATAAGTGGATATATGCGGGAGTTCAAGATTTCAGATCAAAACTTGCATGACATGACACAAAGTTCTATTCAGTTCCAGAATGTACTTTTTGTGTTTACTAGAATGAGAATCTCTGTTTTACCTTGGTTAACTTTAGAGGACAAACTCGGTCTCCCGTCTTCCCCACGTCTCTGACAATTGGAAATAATGTCTCCTCTAAAACTCTCTTGTTTTTTTTTTGTATAAATGTAACGAGAACTCGACATGTAGAACAGCGAGACATGCCATGAGAGAAAGACCAACAGCCGTACAACACATCACGTTCAAATGTCTACTGCTCGGCGCCATTGTCGCTTGGTATTTAGTACCAACCATTCTAATAAACCTTGATCTAGAACGGAACCTCTGTAACGACTAAGACTTGATTAAACGAGGTAGTCTGCGTTCTGCCCTGACCATGCAAGATGATAAACTTCCTTGTCATTCGATCTACTGGATGGTTTAATTGGTTATTTTGGGATTCCGGTCTCAAAAGATTTAATTCACCCGGATCAAGTTGTGACAGTTGTGTCAACTTATCAGGTTGCAGCATGAATGGCATGAAAAAATTGTCCCTATTTTGCCACTATATATCTATATCTGCACAAGCATAGTTCCCTTGCGTGTGCGGCCTTTGATCAAAATTTTGAGATAATCCCATCTGTGACCTCACATGTATATATCTATACAGATTGATACTGTCTACAAGTACACACGAGTGACCACGAGTGACCACGAGTGACCATAGGAGTGAAAATAGCGAAAAATAAAATGTGAATAACTAAAGCGCTAAGATTCAAATCAAAGAAATTTGGACCCTCATTTTCTCCCTCGAGTGACCAGATTTATATTTCTGAGTTCCAAGATTCGTCGTATGATGAATTTTGTATGGGGCGCGTATTAAAATACAGATACGGATCGAACCACACAAGCTGTCTGCATCGGAGGCTACGGGACCTCGGCATTTAAAACCGGCCTTCCAAGACCTAATGCAGACGTATATCACTCTCCATAAATTTGAAGAAACAAGTAAGAAACCAAAATATCTCTCATATAGCTTTCAAGTGAATTTTATTGAGCTGTTGGAGGCTAAATGATGGACCATTAGAATAGTGATTCTTTTGGGGGGGGGGGGGGGGGGGGGGGGATTAATGCAAGGAAAATGTCAGTAAAAAAATTCATGCAGAGATAATATCACGGAAAAACCTTTCATGCAATTTAGTATGCACAAAAAAAAAAGTGTCTGCATTTTAATATTTCGTAGAAATGGGCACTTTTTTTTAAGCACGCCCCTGCAGTATCGTCGGCGTCTAAATCGTACGGCGGTGCTTAAGACTTATCTCAGCTTGGCTCACCATAAACGTCGCCGTTTTCTATATCCTTAATAGTTTCTGTTCTGCTAGTTTGTCTACCTCTGGCCCAACATACAGTCAGCTTGAAAACTTCGAGGATGCTTGGGCTGTTCCTATGTAGTATAGGCATTTTTTATTCCCTCTATAGTAGATACTAGCTCTTACGTGGCTCATTAACGCCATCGCTAAATTCAATTCTTCGGACAGGACTTATGTTTGGATTCATCAGACAGTACAACACAACATCTTCCACAGTTGTTCTCTTGTGCTCGTTATCCTTCTCTAGATCTTCTTTCTTTGGCGTGGTCTTTTCGTTGAATCCATGGTCATGACCATGAAGCGCAGCGATTAACTGCACGCGTTCTGAATGGACCTGACCTTCACGTGATTTATTCTAAGTCGTCATGCTCAAAATATGCAGACAAGCACTTGTGAAAAATCAAACACCTTTACCCTGATCGTCTTCTAGATCTTATGCGCCTAATCTAATATTAGGTCAAGACACCGCCTAATTACTCGGGCCAGGCCTTTCAGTGGCCGGCACTAGTCTTAAATCGCAAATGTTTTTTTTTCCAACGTCGAACTTTTTCGCCGTTAACCTATCAGATAGCACCTTCTTTGGAAGTTCTTTTTGCCACCGTACCAATCAGATTGCACTGTGCTGGTCACGTGAACAGTGGACACAGCATTTCCAGGTTTTTCAAGATGGCGGCGAGTGGGAGTTTTGACTTAGCAAAACCTTTAATATCAGCTGTTTTTTTGTGTAAACCAAAGGTTCCTTCAAGTACAATACCAATATTTTTGTCTTTTCTAAAGCTGAGAGGTGTTTCACGGGCTTTGGACGGGAATTTACCACATATTATGCGACATGTTTTAAGATACACTCGTCTGACCACAGGCAGCCCAAGCTCTAAATATCTAGCTAATACTTACAGCGTTTGTATGGGGATTTCAACGAGCTAGAAATACGAAATAATTAATGAATAAAATGCCTTACCTTGCCTCCATAGTGTATTACTTGCTGTCTGTGTGGTAACAGGGGTGATATGAAGCGAGTTTAGCGAGTTTTCATTTCCTCTGCTCCCCTTCCTAAGAAAAAGACAAGGCAGCACACTAGTTTCGCGAGGGCCCACCACTTCAACCGAAATATTTCAGTTCAAAATATTGTGGCCGCCACAATTCCTCCATAGAATCCAAGCAGAAAGGTTGTTCTTTCTTTTGAATGCGATTGCCACGCAATTCCAGCCTTGCGACGAGCACAACGAAGCATTTTGTTTCTCCAAAGTGACGCTTATAAATTGGTAGAGAGCCTTGAACCAGCTGGGGTCGACTGCCCGGCCGTCAAAGGCTGCTGGGTAACCGTCGAAACGCCCTAATTAAGCCGCACGGGGTACCTGACCGGCGATTGTCGACAACAACATTTTTTTTAGAGAGCATTAAAAAAATGCAATTATGAACAGCAATCGTTTTTCCTTTTGCAACAGTATGCATCGATATGTATTCAAAACACGATCCTCTGAGATTTGATTGGTCGCTTTTCTAGATTCGCTCTGTACATGCACTTCGTGGGGACCCTGGTGTTAGCTTTAGTCTTCAGTTTTCACCGTCAATATTTTTTTTTTTTGAACGGAGTTTTTAGCATATCAAACACTGCTACTAAAACTACATTTCTGTGCGAAAACTTCAATTAATGTGAAAATGATTTACCTAAATATCATCATATTGGTATCTAACATTGTATAACTCCGCAATATATCTTCCAGTTCCATTGCTTTATAGTGTATTTATCTCGGTGCTTACTGTTTCACGGTCGATTGACCTCACCAACTCAGATCAGTAGCGCAGCCAATCGCTTAAATCTTGTCGTACAAATGCTGCTAACTTAATTTTGAAACCTTACATGTATTGTTACCTACAATCTGAATGATATACGTATATGTGTCCCGCATTTGATCGGTAGTATGTTCGATTTTTCAAGCATTTAGCCCTTATTTATCGGGTGGTCTGAATTGCAGTACGTCGTCTTTCGCCACGTTATCATTTACTTAATTACTTCAGTGTCTTCTTGAGTTACCCAGGTCATTGAACCATGACAAACACACAGAAACCAGTTTTATAAATATCGTGCGTATTTTAGGTCAGACTTGACAATACAAAGCTTGAGGGAGACATTTCCTGATTCAACCGGCAAGTTGGAAGTGAACTTCAACTGACTTTAAACTGCTTCCACGTTATTGTTTTAACCTATCAGTATTAAAGTATTATACTGCTTTGAAAGCATTACGGTGAATAGCATGCGTATTTTAGGTCATTTCCTGATTCGACTGAGACTTCACGATACAAAGCTTTATAGGGGCACAGTTCCCACAGTTCCTGATTCAACCGAAAAGTTAATATAAACTCCAACTGACTTTAAACTGCTTCCACGTTAACACTGTTGCTGTTGTCCTGTGCAGCCAGTCGTCCAGCTAGATGCTGGTGCTGTAGTCCTGCACAGGGACAGACCCAGGCGCTGTTTTTTGTAATTCTTAAGGAGACCAACAGACTTGATAGTACTATATAGCTCTCTGAATGAGAAGATGTGTTCTTTGTTTACTGCCATTTGCCGGCGATCGAACTGTACATTGTTGTTTGATATTTATCTTTCAAAATCTTGTCTCTATACAGTAAATTGGTCGGCCAATGTCTTTTACAGTTTACTTAGCATAGCGTAAATGAAGATGTTATATGAGTACGATTTTTTTTGCTAATGAAAGATTGTATATATGAAGTGATTAATAAAATGATAATAATCGAAAATAATCGTTTTATTTCCGGGTTGTAATTCCTGAAAAGGCATTAGACCTTTCTGACCATGTTGCTCGCCAGCTGCTTAAACTCGTTTTGGTTAACTGGTTCTTTTGTTATTTAAAACGCATAGACAGTGTTGTACTTGGGACTGACTGCGTGTGCAACATCGTCAAATGGGCTATTCAAGTGGGTTTCCTAGGTGCTTTGCTGTTACGTCAACAAAATGAAAGTTTATACCTTTGTATTTCACAGACTCCCGTTGTTTTGTTCCTTCGCAAATTATGCAGTAGTCAATTGAAACACCGGGGCCCCGACCCCCGGGACATAGCGGTGAATGTAACATTTATACAGTGTTACATTTTGACCTTTTCCCTGCCCATCTGGGGACAGTTGGCTGTTACAATACCCGTCCCTATGGCCCCGGCATGTGGTTCAGAATTTTCAATTTGGAGTAGGCATTGATAAATGGAATATACATAAGCTTCAATCTATTGTTCCATTATTTGAAGAAAATACATTTTCTGAAGCACATTTTCTATTACTATACATGCTTTCCGCACTTTTACAGTCTCCACCATTGTCTGTCAACAAAAAAAAAATGCGACAAAGGAATTAATGAAGGAAATGTCATGCAGCTGCGTTTAACTATATTTAATCTGATATTTTGCCGTGACGCAAACTTTAACAAAACCGGCGTGTTGCAAATAACAAAGAATGTGTAATATTAACTGAAGCACTTCCTGATTCAGATCAGTGCATCTACTACTCGTGACTTAACTCAGTATAAACACTGCCTCTGATGGAAACACCCAGGGATTGTTTAAATTAACTACGATTTTTGCTCGTTGTGGTCCTTTTGTTAATACCAACGACAGAATGATAAAGAAAACAAAATCACGACATAAATAATTCGAAAACGAATTGCTACGGAAATAGAAAGCAAAACATGGTGAAAATACAGTCTTTAAGCATTAATAATCCAAGCGTTTAGAACTAAAAATAGCGATGGGCAAAAAAAGGGATGATATCAAAGGATGCAACTTATGTTTGAGACATGTTGTTGCTGCTCGGGCCCAGTCCAGCTCTGTCGTGGCTGGCGGTACAACCACCGCTAAAATCCCCGCAAATTCTGCAAATCGTTACTCTCCCCGTTCCACCGGAGAAATGCAGCGTTAATTGTGCGTTATTCCATGGCCATGTCCCCGTTAATGCCCCGCTATGTCCCGGGGGTCTGGGGGCCGGGGTTTCAATTGACTAGTGCATTACAACTTCGCAAAATACAACTTCGCAAAATACAACTTCGCAAAATACAAATTCGCAAATTACAAATTCGCAAATTACAACTTCGCAAATTACAACTTCGCAAATTACAACTTCGCAAAATACAACTTCGCAAATTACAACTTCGCAAATTACAACTTCGTTTCGTTTCGTTTCGTTTCGCAAAATACAGTAAGCCGTAAGTGAGTATAAACTGAGTAAGTAATCCGAAATGAAGGTTTTTTCAAACGAACGATAAATGACTCTGATGTAGAAATCGCATATTTATCTGTGGCGTGTTATTGACACGGTAAAACAAATCTTTCCTAAGCACAAGACCAAGGGACAGTTACCACCTAACACATGTACAATTATTGTCTTTTTATTTTGTTCTATTTCATGCCCGGGTCTATTTACATCTGGCCTGTACCTCTTTGTATTTGATTATTATCTCTGGGTTCAGGCATTCTACAGTGTATTATTTTAATGTTTTTTTTAGAACTGACATAATGATATTATGTATAGAGTAGTGTATTTATCATTATTGCAAGTTTATAAAATAAAATAAATTTGGTCCAGAACTGAGAGAGTATACTTACATGGAAGTGGCACTCTTTCTTTCCCTTCCCCTTTCTTGGTACCATTATATATCCATGCAAGCTAGATATTGTTTCAGTGTTTTCCATCTGAGGTGGTCCTGGCTTAAGATAACCCTAAGGTTACCTTAAGGACCTACCTTCTCATCATTGTATTTCTTATTATGCCTTATTACTCGTATACATTTCCATCATCTTATGAGAAAATAAATGTAATTGTTGTTCCTCAGTTCTTGGCGTCAGCATTGTCACTTTCACTCGGTCACGATCAGGAGTACGAGTGCTTTTAAGAATTATTTGGGAATGAAAATTAATCTTGCTGTGACCAAGTTTCAGTCTCCTTCAAGATGTAGAAAATGAGCACTAGCACAGTGGCAGCTCACTAATACTAGAAAATGGTGGTCTGTAGTTTACAACCCCAATCGAAAATATTGTATTGAGAATTTAGCCTGAATTTCAGCCGTCTCCACTGGTTTGTTATTGAGAATTACAAATATAGATGACTTTATTTCACATGTAGAATGACATTCGTGGTCACTCGTGGTCACTCGTGGTCACTCGTGGTCACTCGTGGTCACTCGTGGTCACTCGTGGTCACTCGTGGTCACTCGTGGTCACTCGTGGTCCCCCGTGGTCCCCCGTGGTCACTCGTGGTCACTCGTGGTCACTCGTGGTCACTCGTGGTCACTCGTGGTCACTCGTGGTCACTCGTGGTCACTCGTGGTCACTCGTGGTCACTCGTGGTCACTCGTGGTCACTCGTGGTCACTCGTGTGTACTTATAGACAGTATCATACAGATTGGGAATTCGTTTATTATTCAGTTTCATGTGTATTCACAAACGGTTGTTCCGGACTTGTGCTCAGATAGTTCAGTGTCGTTTTCTTTTAACGTGATGGGAAAATCGAAACGAAGATCGTTGTGTACGGGATGACAGGTCCAGGCATTTTAATTTCAGCTATTGGATTTGTATTTAAATCAACATTGAATTAGGGAAACTGTGATTCTTATCATTTATTTTTATATAGCACACAGAGGTAAAGTGTGAGGGAAGTGAGTTTCGGGAGGGAGGGGGGGGGGGGGGGGCTGTATCATTTTACCACTGTGTGCTAGGGGATCATGATGTTTTTGTTTGGTCTGGAAGGGGGTTAAAACGTTTTGTTCAGTGTTGTGATGAAATTTGGGGTACCGGGCAAGGACTGCAGCGGGCGTTCTAAAGAGACAAGCCAAGCTGGTACTGAAGGCTGAGTAAGGGAAGAAAAAAACCCAGAGGGTTCAAAATAAATGGATACGCTAGTCGCAGCTATTGAAGATCTATCCACGAGGGTAACGGCCTTGCAACACGATAATGTGTAACTGCAAGTTATGGTGGAGGGCAGTAGCACATCAAGAGGAGCCAAAAATCAGTCACGCGAAGGGAGAACAGGACGCTGCCTGTGATAATTGTCCTTTGGCCCTTGCGAGGATTTTAGGAAAATGGAACAGCTATCCCAGTTGGTTGAGGACAAGCTGGAGTGTCTAGGAGAAGGCGACAGTTCCAGTTCCAGCGACGATGAGGCCAGCGACAGCGTTGATTCAAAGAAGGCCAGAGGTAAGCGGCGATCCTTGAAGTCCGGTAAAACGGCTACAATAACGACGCGGATTGTGAACCGCGCTTATGTGAGCAAAGATAAGAAATACGACGAGCTCTCGATATAGGAGTTTACAGCGGGTTATTGCGCCATTCTGAGCTCAGACCAGATATCGCCGCATTCTCGTTCCCAGTGCCTCCTCAACTAACTGAAAAATCAGAGGCTCTGGTAAGACACGAAACAGGCTCTAATTTGATTGGCTAGCCAAATCGGCTGCGCGATGAAGAAAAAATTGAACATGGGCTGCGCACAGCGCTTTTCTTCCGGTTCACTTAGTGGATAAATCACTTCCGTTGTAAACATAACAAGTAAAGTAAGGCATTTTTTTAGGTGTTCTTTCAATGAAAGTAAAATAATCAAAAGAATAAACATTCATATGTGAAAATAATAAAGAATGAAGTGATGTGCCTTTTAAAAGAACATGAATAAACAGATTAATTAATTAATTAAGAAACATTCATATATGTAATGTATGGTGGCAAAAGCCGAAAGGTAATTAAAATCTCCCTTCGATCGACTATAACCCAAAAATGGCGGATATTACGCCAAAAAAGGCAGCAGAAAAGATTTTCGATCGAAATACATGCATTTGCTGCAACGCCGTAATATCGGATAAGAATCACCCAATGATTTTAACCAGCGACCTAAGGAAAAGTTTGGGTTCTTATCTAAGCCATCCGTTCATTTTCTGGGATGAATCCTACCCTAGAAAAATATGCTGTCCGTGCAAACGCTCTCTTGAAACTGCCGAAAAATTCCGTGAGATGGTTCAGCAATCGCATGAACATCAAACCGCGGCGATCCAAAATTCCAGGCTAAAACGAGGTCGAAAGCAAAATTATAGCTCTCCTAGTAATCCACCATCAAAACGACCAACAGAAACACATTCCGCGCCGAGTGCAAGCGCTATACCCCTGGCTAACCTACAACAGGTACATAGGCCTATTCTTCCTCGACCATCAGCCCTGCAGTCTAATCCAGCAGCTGAAAATCAGCATGTTCTGTGCACTCCTCGATAATTGCGTTGAGAGAAGATATGACGACCACGATTGAGTTGAATGATCCTTGAAAAGCATTAAACTCAAACGGTAAACTTTGGTAAATTAACGATTTACCATAACCGGTCGGAAGGACACAGAAACAGTCCTTCTTATCGATACTAATTACCCGAATAGCTTCCAATTGTTTATTTTTTAAAGAAAACTGTATTTTAAGCTTTGCAAGGGCGAACTGGATAGCTTCCATGAACTCCGCCATTGCTTTAGTTAGCAAATCGGAAATGAGTTCTAAGAGCACGCGCAGTTTCAATGTCCTAGAATCTAGGACATCCGGTTTCGTGTCTTACCAGAGCCTCTGATTTTTCAGTTAGTCGAGGAGGCACTGGGAACGAGAATGGATATCGCCGGTAAAGGAGGAAAACGCGCGCATCAAACACCTGGAGGAATTAATGTATATGGTTTCTCAGTATGAGTGGGAGGCCGTGAGGGGAGTTCATGCATCGGTTCTCCTGGAGATCGAGCGAGGAAAATCGCAGTGGGGAGACTCGTTCGCACATTTGGAACGACATTCTCTTCAAGGAAAATTTAAATCAAAATCTACGAAGTCAGGAAAAAATGTATTATCCGGTGTGTTGTTTTGCAGAGACGACTACCAACGCAAGAAGTGCAGCCACACGAAAGATCATTTTGGTCTAATTCGTATGTTCCTATACAAATTTGAATCAATCAGGTTCCAAGATATTTACACTTTTTTGTGATAAGAGCTTTTCTTTATGAATAGATCTGTACCATATACTTTCTTCTGTGAGAGATAAAAGACTACAAAATGTGATTTTTTTAACATTTAAAGATAATTTATTAGCATTAGCCATTCATTTATAATTTATATTAATGAGCGTATTATTGATGATTGTCTTCAAGGAGTGAGGCTTTTATTAGAATTTTTTTTTTTTTTAAATAATCTGCAAATAAATGCAAGTCACAGTCATGAGAAGAATTAGCAAAATCATTAATGTATATTAAAAATAACAATGGACCTATGATGGATCTGTAAGGAACTCCACAGTTTATTGTTTTATAGAAAGAGAGAAGAGAGAAGGAAAAGAAGCTCCTGATGTTATCCGTTCAGAGAATCTCACTTCCATGCGTGCAAACATTAGGTCCAGAATTTGAACCTTGTCCCTGATTGGATAATCTACTCATTACCAGGCGCAACCGTGAGTGCTGGATGTAACGGTTATTTTTATTGGCTTATACGGTTATTTTTATATGGCCCAGCAAAACCGGTTTGACATGTTGTATTTTTACTCAGCGGCTCTTCTTTTCCTTCTCTCCTCTCTCTCGTCGCTTCGCCTTTTACTTCTTTAGGCATCTGACAACCAGGGTAGATGTACACCGCGGCAAAACGTCACGCGCATGCGTTTTGACGAGCCCAGCACGCGCGTCCGCCCAGTTTCCCGCCAAAACTAAAAGAAAACAGAGGCAATCACCCCTGCTCCTAATTTTCAGCACGTACGCGTATTTACGTGAAATGTTTCGCGAAAAACAAGAAAACTATATACTTAAAGGGGCTGTGTCACGGTAAGACTTCAAATTCGTTTTTCCGGGCCGGAAAGAGCTATTTCCACCGATTTTGATATGAACTAACGAACCTCTCGGCCATGTGGGATGCTTAAAATGAAAGCAAATATGCAAAAATGACTAACACACAGTGTATATAAACAGTCTCCAAAGAAAATATAGAAAATCCTTTCAATCAAGCATTGAGGGAGGGAAGTTTGTATCCAATTAACAGCCACTAAACGAGCGATTACTCGATACATGCGCAGTACCATGACATAGCCCCTTTAAAAGCCATGCTAAGCCAAAGACTTCAACAGGTTTAAGTTTTCTTAATTTGTAATTCACTGCGAATTTACTAAGTAGATGAAGGTAGTGAAGCACTTCAGAGCACTCAATGTGAACATCAAAAGAATTAGGGACCTCATAGTCTATTTGTACTTTGTTGGCAAACTTTAGTAAACTCAAAATGTCTTCTCACTTCTTCCTCATGCAGTATTCAACATTTTTAGTTCATAGCACAGTCAGTGCGTGCATGTAAAAACACTGTATTAAAGTTCCTTCCAAGTTCTAAGTTCTTTTTTCAGTTCAGTTCTCCGAGGACGATCTCTTCAGTTTTCTTTGTCTCGAGTGTTTTCTTCCGAGTCTTGAAGCGCAGCCCAGATCGAGTGAATTAGATCGCCGTATCTCTGTATCCTTATGACATCCTTTGGATCGACTGCGACCAATATTTACCAGATGCCTGCCTTTGGACCATGCGTCGACTCCTATGGAGTTGCCGTGAATCGCGCCATTATTTTCCAGACGATCAACCACATCGTAAAACTGATCTTCATTCATCCCCACATGACCATGGTGGGTCCTTCGAGGTCTTGTTCTACTAACAAGGTTCGACGGCCAAATAAAATGGTTATAATTATTCACGTTGACATAAGGTCGGCAGTACTCAATAAACACCCTTACGTCCCCACAACGAGGTTCTCCTGTGTTGTTGATATTTTCATACGAGATGTCACAACCTTCGTTGCTGTGGCCCATAATCCGCCCACCCTCCGGTCCTTCCCTAACCATAAAATCCAGTCTTGGAGGGAGATCTGGAAGTTCAAGTTCTTGGAAGGAATTCATGTGCTCCCTGAACCAGTCTGTTAGCTGTCCTGAATCGGCATAGGGTAAGATGTCTTCCTCTGCAACTGAGTTACCAAGATTGTTATCGTCAATAAAGGTCCGTATCACTTTTATCATCAACCAGTTCGCTTTTCTCATTGATTGTTATAGTATGTCAAATCAGCAATAAATCTTTACTGATTATACACGGAATTTCAACAATTTAACACTGGTTTCCATGAAAGCCGTGTAATACTGCTACATTATTATTAATCTAAAATACAAACACCGATGGTGAATGATCAGAAGACCAGTCTAATTAAGGTACGGTATGAACAGACAATATAAATAAAGAAGACATATGCCTCTCTGCTCAGTCCAGAAGAGAGATTGAGAGAGATTGACAGAAGTCATCAATAAAATGTCCCAGAATTAATCATTCCCCCCCCACCACCAGTTTTCAAGACCTCCCTATGCCACTGAATAGAATAATCTAATGAGAGAGGAAATTTTCAACAAGGCCACATAGTAACTCGTATAAGTTGAGGAGGGTAATACTTTCCAATCTCTTTTTAAAACTCGTGGTCACTCGTGGTCACTCGTGGTCACTCGTGGTCACTCGTGGTCACTCGTGGTCACTCGTGGTCACTCGTGGTCACTCGTGGTCACTCGTGGTCACTCGTGGTCACTCGTGGTCACTCGTGGTCACTCGTGGTCACTCGTGTGTACTTATAGACAGTATCATACAGATTGGGAATTCGTTTATTATTCAGTTTCATGTGTATTCACAAACGGTTGTTCCGGACTTGTGCTCAGATAGTTCAGTGTCGTTTTCTTTTAACGTGATGGGAAAATCGAAACGAAGATCGTTGTGTACGGGATGACAGGTCCAGGCATTTTAATTTCAGCTATTGGATTTGTATTTAAATCAACATTGAATTAGGGAAACTGTGATTCTTATCATTTATTTTTATATAGCACACAGAGGTAAAGTGTGAGGGAAGTGAGTTTCGGGAGGGGGGGGGGGGGGGGGGGGGGGGGGGGCTGTATCATTTTACCACTGTGTGCTAGGGGATCATGATGTTTTTGTTTGGTCTGGAAGGGGGTTAAAACGTTTTGTTCAGTGTTGTGATGAAATTTGGGGTACCGGGCAAGGACTGCAGCGGGCGTTCTAAAGAGACAAGCCAAGCTGGTACTGAAGGCTGAGTAAGGGAAGAAAAAAACCCAGAGGGTTCAAAATAAATGGATACGCTAGTCGCAGCTATTGAAGATCTATCCACGAGGGTAACGGCCTTGCAACACGATAATGTGTAACTGCAAGTTATGGTGGAGGGCAGTAGCACATCAAGAGGAGCCAAAAATCAGTCACGCGAAGGGAGAACAGGACGCTGCCTGTGATAATTGTCCTTTGGCCCTTGCGAGGATTTTAGGAAAATGGAACAGCTATCCCAGTTGGTTGAGGACAAGCTGGAGTGTCTAGGAGAAGGCGACAGTTCCAGTTCCAGCGACGATGAGGCCAGCGACAGCGTTGATTCAAAGAAGGCCAGAGGTAAGCGGCGATCCTTGAAGTCCGGTAAAACGGCTACAATAACGACGCGGATTGTGAACCGCGCTTATGTGAGCAAAGATAAGAAATACGACGAGCTCTCGATATAGGAGTTTACAGCGGGTTATTGCGCCATTCTGAGCTCAGACCAGATATCGCCGCATTCTCGTTCCCAGTGCCTCCTCAACTAACTGAAAAATCAGAGGCTCTGGTAAGACACGAAACAGGCTCTAATTTGATTGGCTAGCCAAATCGGCTGCGCGATGAAGAAAAAATTGAACATGGGCTGCGCACAGCGCTTTTCTTCCGGTTCACTTAGTGGATAAATCACTTCCATTGTAAACATAACAAGTAAAGTAAGGCATTTTTTTAGGTGTTCTTTCAATGAAAGTAAAATAATCAAAAGAATAAACATTCATATGTGAAAATAATAAAGAATGAAGTGATGTGCCTTTTAAAAGAACATGATTAAACAGATTAATTAATTAATTAAGAAACATTCATATATGTAATGTATGGTGGCAAAAGCCGAAAGGTAATTAAAATCTCCCTTCGATCGACTATAACCCAAAAATGGCGGATATTACGCCAAAAAAGGCAGCAGAAAAGATTTTCGATCGAAATACATGCATTTGCTGCAACGCCGTAATATCGGATAAGAATCACCCAATGATTTTAACCAGCGACCTAAGGAAAAGTTTGGGTTCTTATCTAAGCCATCCGTTCATTTTCTGGGATGAATCCTACCCTAGAAAAATATGCTGTCCGTGCAAACGCTCTCTTGAAACTGCCGAAAAATTCCGTGAGATGGTTCAGCAATCGCATGAACATCAAACCGCGGCGATCCAAAATTCCAGGCTAAAACGAGGTCGAAAGCAAAATTATAGCTCTCCTAGTAATCCACCATCAAAACGACCAACAGAAACACATTCCGCGCCGAGTGCAAGCGCTATACCCCTGGCTAACCTACAACAGGTACATAGGCCTATTCTTCCTCGACCATCAGCCCTGCAGTCTAATCCAGCAGCTGAAAATCAGCATGTTCTGTGCACTCCTCGATAATTGCGTTGAGAGAAGATATGACGACCACGATTGAGTTGAATGATCCTTGAAAAGCATTAAACTCAAACGGTAAACTTTGGTAAATTAACGATTTACCATAACCGGTCGGAAGGACACAGAAACAGTCCTTCTTATCGATACTAATTACCCGAATAGCTTCCAATTGTTTATTTTTTAAAGAAAACTGTATTTTAAGCTTTGCAAGGGCGAACTGGATAGCTTCCATGAACTCCGCCATTGCTTTAGTTAGCAAATCGGAAATGAGTTCTAAGAGCACGCGCAGTTTCAATGTCCTAGAATCTAGGACATCCGGTTTCGTGTCTTACCAGAGCCTCTGATTTTTCAGTTAGTCGAGGAGGCACTGGGAACGAGAATGGATATCGCCGGTAAAGGAGGAAAACGCGCGCATCAAACACCTGGAGGAATTAATGTATATGGTTTCTCAGTATGAGTGGGAGGCCGTGAGGGGAGTTCATGCATCGGTTCTCCTGGAGATCGAGCGAGGAAAATCGCAGTGGGGAGACTCGTTCGCACATTTGGAACGACATTCTCTTCAAGGAAAATTTAAATCAAAATCTACGAAGTCAGGAAAAAATGTATTATCCGGTGTGTTGTTTTGCAGAGACGACTACCAACGCAAGAAGTGCAGCCACACGAAAGATCATTTTGGTCTAATTCGTATGTTCCTATACAAATTTGAATCAATCAGGTTCCAAGATATTTACACTTTTTTGTGATAAGAGCTTTTCTTTATGAATAGATCTGTACCATATACTTTCTTCTGTGAGAGATAAAAGACTACAAAATGTGATTTTTTTAACATTTAAAGATAATTTATTAGCATTAGCCATTCATTTATAATTTATATTAATGAGCGTATTATTGATGATTGTCTTCAAGGAGCGAGGCTTTTATTAGAATTTTTTTTTTTTTTAAATAATCTGCAAATAAATGCAAGTCACAGTCATGAGAAGAATTAGCAAAATCATTAATGTATATTAAAAATAACAATGGACCTATGATGGATCTGTAAGGAACTCCACAGTTTATTGTTTTATAGAAAGAGAGAAGAGAGAAGGAAAAGAAGCTCCTGATGTTATCCGTTCAGAGAATCTCACTTCCATGCGTGCAAACATTAGGTCCAGAATTTGAACCTTGTCCCTGATTGGATAATCTACTCATTACCAGGCGCAACCGTGAGTGCTGGATGTAACGGTTATTTTTATTGGCTTATACGGTTATTTTTATATGGCCCAGCAAAACCGGTTTGACATGTTGTATTTTTACTCAGCGGCTCTTCTTTTCCTTCTCTCCTCTCTCTCGTCGCTTCGCCTTTTACTTCTTTAGGCATCTGACAACCAGGGTAGATGTACACCGCGGCAAAACGTCACGCGCATGCGTTTTGACGAGCCCAGCACGCGCGTCCGCCCAGTTTCCCGCCAAAACTAAAAGAAAACAGAGGCAATCACCCCTGCTCCTAATTTTCAGCACGTACGCGTATTTACGTGAAATGTTTCGCGAAAAACAAGAAAACTATATACTTAAAGGGGCTGTGTCACGGTAAGACTTCAAATTCGTTTTTCCGGGCCGGAAAGAGCTATTTCCACCGATTTTGATATGAACTAACGAACCTCTCGGCCATGTGGGATGCTTAAAATGAAAGCAAATATGCAAAAATGACTAACACACAGTGTATATAAACAGTCTCCAAAGAAAATATAGAAAATCCTTTCAATCAAGCATTGAGGGAGGGAAGTTTGTATCCAATTAACAGCCACTAAACGAGCGATTACTCGATACATGCGCAGTACCATGACATAGCCCCTTTAAAAGCCATGCTAAGCCAAAGACTTCAACAGGTTTAAGTTTTCTTAATTTGTAATTCACTGCGAATTTACTAAGTAGATGAAGGTAGTGAAGCACTTCAGAGCACTCAATGTGAACATCAAAAGAATTAGGGACCTCATAGTCTATTTGTACTTTGTTGGCAAACTTTAGTAAACTCAAAATGTCTTCTCACTTCTTCCTCATGCAGTATTCAACATTTTTAGTTCATAGCACAGTCAGTGCGTGCATGTAAAAACACTGTATTAAAGTTCCTTCCAAGTTCTAAGTTCTTTTTTCAGTTCAGTTCTCCGAGGACGATCTCTTCAGTTTTCTTTGTCTCGAGTGTTTTCTTCCGAGTCTTGAAGCGCAGCCCAGATCGAGTGAATTAGATCGCCGTATCTCTGTATCCTTATGACATCCTTTGGATCGACTGCGACCAATATTTACCAGATGCCTGCCTTTGGACCATGCGTCGACTCCTATGGAGTTGCCGTGAATCGCGCCATTATTTTCCAGACGATCAACCACATCGTAAAACTGATCTTCATTCATCCCCACATGACCATGGTGGGTCCTTCGAGGTCTTGTTCTACTAACAAGGTTCGACGGCCAAATAAAATGGTTATAATTATTCACGTTGACATAAGGTCGGCAGTACTCAATAAACACCCTTACGTTCCCACAACGAGGTTCTCCTGTGTTGTTGATATTTTCATACGAGATGTCACAACCTTCGTTGCTGTGGCCCATAATCCGCCCACCCTCCGGTCCTTCCCTAACCATAAAATCCAGTCTTGGAGGGAGATCTGGAAGTTCAAGTTCTTGGAAGGAATTCATGTGCTCCCTGAACCAGTCTGTTAGCTGTCCTGAATCGGCATAGGGTAAGATGTCTTCCTCTGCAACTGAGTTACCAAGATTGTTATCGTCAATAAAGGTCCGTATCACTTTTATCATCAACCAGTTCGCTTTTCTCATTGATTGTTATAGTATGTCAAATCAGCAATAAATCTTTACTGATTATACACGGAATTTCAACAATTTAACACTGGTTTCCATGAAAGCCGTGTAATACTGCTACATTATTATTAATCTAAAATACAAACACCGATGGTGAATGATCAGAAGACCAGTCTAATTAAGGTACGGTATGAACAGACAATATAAATAAAGAAGACATATGCCTCTCTGCTCAGTCCAGAAGAGAGATTGAGAGAGATTGACAGAAGTCATCAATAAAATGTCCCAGAATTAATCATTCCCCCCCCCACCACCAGTTTTCAAGACCTCCCTATGCCACTGAATAGAATAATCTAATGAGAGAGGAAATTTTCAACAAGGCCACATAGTAACTCGTATAAGTTGAGGAGGGTAATACTTTCCAATCTCTTTTTAAAACCCGCTAAAGGAGCACTTTGCTGTATTTCATTAGGCAGATTATTCCATGACTTGGTACCATCATAACTGAAAAGTATTTTTTTTAGATATTCGGTTTTAAGGGCCGGCGTGGTATAAAAAAGTCCGGGGTGCTCGTCCTATCTTTTAGGGGTCAAAATCGTCGGCTACGCTATCTCTTAGGTGTTAAAGGGCTAAAGCAGATGTTTTTCTACGAGTCTGCTATGAAATTTGTACATATGTGTACAAATTAAATACCATGTCTGAAATGCCTGTGTGTATTTATACCCTGTTGTATATGTATATATATCATTTTTTAATTGTATTCTTTCATACACGACCACATCAGCAATTGTGCTGCGTTTAAACAAATCGTGTTTAAATAAAGGTTTTTGTATTGTATTGTATTGTATTAGGGTCTTTCGCCAAGGGTGGCCTTAATCTTGTTCTAATCATTGCACTTGTTACACCGGACATCAAATTAAAGGGGAACTGAACCCTAAAATCAACCCAACATCTTTACAAAGATGTATTCTAAAGAAATAAGTTCTGCTATTTTATTTTTCTGTGTTGCGCATCTATGAGGAGAAAATTAGTCTCCAAGTTCGATTTTCCGCTGAAAAATCTATATTGTGTGGCGGCTCAATTCAGTGCAAATTTCCCCATAACATACGTCACACATACCAAGGAAGAATGATCACACCTCTAGCACAAAGAAAACACAATGGTCCGTAATTGGAAGCATTAGTCCTGCTATTCAATGTCAGGGACAGCATGGCAAAACTAATTTATTCACCATATACTACGTCACAAATTACGAGACTTGAGCCGTCTGTACATAGCGGAGGCTGTGAGTAAGGTTTTCGGATGTTCTCTTCATAGACCCCAATTGTTATCTCTTAGGGATTAAATTCATTTTTCCCGACGAGCATCCCCCCCCCCCCCCCCCGGGTAAAGAGAAATCGCAGCAAACCAGCACGAACTCCGGCTGTAGATCAGTGGTCATAGGGCATCAACAGGACTGGGATTCCGTTTCAATGGTTTATCCATAAGCGAGATGAAACAACATTTCTAATGAAAACTCGAAGGGCGATGAACGATAGCAGTACTGTACAGCACAGTACGGTCGAGACGAGTACTTACTATCTTGGTTGCGCTGCTCTGTTGTTCTCAGTCTCACGGCGATGACCGTGATGATGACGGCGATGAGAACTACAGCAAATATAGCACCAACTACGACAGCATCTGAAACTAGAAAAATAGACGTGATTCATTACGTCCTAAATCCATCTCACGCCTGCGCACTCGACACCAAATTAGAGCAATAGACATGTTGAGATGCTCAACATTTTACTGTATAGTTTGTATGGAAGTTTGTGTTTAAAGTTAAATTATTTGATGTTGAGGTCATTGAGACAGATCTCTCTGGTTGTGAAAATGTCTTATTCCTAACACAACAAGTAGTGTTTTCCCAGCAAATTATCTGCTTTGTAAAGATAATCCCCTGCCGGAGTTTTAAGAAAACGTAACTCTCCTCTGGCTACTGCGGGCTCGTAGTGGCATTCAGAGTGAATGGTCAGTTTGCAATCCATACGGCTTCCTTCTTAAAACTAGGATATAAACCCTCGAACTTCGTTCTCTCGACACACACACTCTATTGTTATAATAGAAACTTCGAGCTCGTTATTTGTTAATTAGATTGGGAGGGATCGGAGGGGAAGTACTTCTGCAAATATCATCATTGAACTAACTACAACACAACAGATATAATTAAGATAGGAGGAGGAGTTCTAGTTATATTACAATGTTGATCAATGTCATTATTATATCATTGGTATTTATCTATGTAGCTTTTAACAAATGCGGATGTGATTTAAATAAAGCTTCATTATTGTTAGTTTTAGCATCATCGTCATCATCATTAGTAGTAGTAGTAGTAGTATAGGAAATCATATGGTTTCGAGTGCAATTCGGGATACATTTGAACGAGTGAGTTTTCAAAGAGTATCAAAATTGCACGAGCCCGCTGGGCGAGTGCAATTTGAGCTCTTTGAAAACTCACAAGTTCGAATTTATTCCGAATTACACGAGAATACCATGATTTCATTTTAATCATATACTCTACAAATTTACTTGAATCTTCGGACGACCTTCGGAAATATTGGAACAATTAAAGCACCGTTTATGAAGTAATGCTACAGCATCTGAAATGTTAATGTTTAGTACTGTCAAATGAATTTACATGGTTAGACGTATTTTTGCCGTAACCACAGCGCAGCATAGTCAGTTTTAAGCATTCGGAAATGTTCGGAAACACCGAAAATTTTCGGAAAATCATCGGAAAAAATCCCTTTACCAAAACATGAGTGTGAACAACTTTGTGTACATCGATTTCATTCTGGAGCTTTTGTTTTCGATTTATAGATTGTCAAATTCCTGATTTGGAGTACAATTTCAACTAAACAGTGCAATTTGGGATAAATTGCACTGCTCTCAGCCAATCAGAATCGAGAAATTTTGTTGAGAATATGATTATTATTATTATTATGATTATTATCAAAATGTGTGTAGTCATGAATGAGATCAGTGACGATCTAAACCTCTAACACCATGCCACACATACGACGTACTGGAAATGTCTTCCCGACCTTTCGTGTCAGTCGACGTAGGCGCTGTAGTAACACGCATTGAAACTGAAGTTGAACCTAATAAAGAGAAAACCGAAACGGAACTCAAAACAAAGCAAAAATATTTAGTTACCAAAAGGATGTCGGAGGCATTGAATGAGCTATCGATCTCTCAAGCTGACGATAAAATAAGTAGAACTGGTTGCTGGAATAGTCCAATTCGTGGCGCTTGACCGCCATTTTGAAAGGTAACCAAGCCTTTGGTGGGGTAAGACCGGAGCTACTAAAAATATTGCATTTCATTGGACCCCTTTTGGGCTGCACTATAAAGCAATCTATGGTGTCTGTATATCGTTGTATTGTTGTATTGTTGTATTGTTGTATTGTTGTATTGTTGTATTGTTGTATTGTTGTATCGTTGTATCGTTGTATCGTTGTATCGTTGTATTGTTGTATTGTTGTATTGTTGTATTGTTGTATTGTTCTATTGTTGCATTGTTGGGGTAGCGAGCTTCTTCTGTCCCTTTGTATAAATAGATAAAACCTTCACTGCGTTAATCGATAAAAACAGGACGTAGACAACAGGCAAGCATAGAGAGAGACACACGTGACCACTAGTACTCACGTGGTACACGACTAATAGCGAGCAAGTGTCCCACAACACCACGTCCGTCAGGACCCAGACCTCTTGTTACTTAAAGGAGCAGTGTCACGATTCTGATTGGTTGTTATAGACAATGGCAAAATCACGCTATGTCACGCGCCGCTGCAAATTTCCCTTTCGATTGAAATAAATAAAATGCTGCTTTATAAAAATATAACATCAAACCTAACCATATAATACTGAAGTATAGTTTTAAAGCAATTTCGGCTCGAGATATCGTGCAAACAACTCACGTGGTGTGGCACACTTGTTCACGTTACAGTACTCCTATCTTATCGTTCTATTAGTCGTGTAACACCACGGCCCGTCAGGACCCAGGCCTCTTGATACTTAACACCGACTGAATTCTACTTGATAACAACTCACGTGGTGTGGGACACTTGCTCACGTTACAGTACTGCCATCTTATCGTTCTATTAGTCGTGTAACACCACGGCCCGTCAGGACCCAGGCCTCTTGTTACTTAACACCGACTGAATTCTACCTGATAACAACTCACGTGGTGTGGGACACGTGCTCACGTTACAGTACTGCCATCTTATCGTTCTATTAGTCGTGTAACACCACGGCCCGTCAGGACCCAGGCCTCTTGTTACTTAACACCGACTGAATTCTACCTGATAACAACTCACGTGGTGTGGGACACTTGCTCACGTTACAGTACTCCCATCTTATCGTTCTGTCAATCGTATAACACCACGGTCCGTCAGGACCCAGGCCTCCAGGATTAAGGCAATAATTGGACGCGTTGTCCTCGGTTTTTGTCATGTGACGGTGAGGGCACTGGGCCGACCAAACTTGACACGGGTATCCAGAGCGGGTGACATTAATATTGCCACGGTAGCCAACACCGTTTCCATGGTAACATTCTGGGTAAAATTTATTAGAAAAACAAGTTATTTGAGTATCTTCCTGTTATTCGACTTCACGACTTCACTGTGATGTCACAAGGGGAACCGATATTTTACCGGAAGTGAGCATTCTTACACCAAAAATCTGTAAGTGGAACTACGAATTCTTGCAGACGCACAATTTTTGCAAGTAAACTGATGAAGGGAAATATATGTACGATACAGTAGGTAAAATATCATATACATAAGTAATCAAAAAGACTGTGGTGTGCCGGGTGGCCAAAGTAGTTAAGAGCGACTTTTTGGGAGAAATATTCAGGGTAATTCGATAAAGGAATGACAACAAAAATATATTCTTGTTTACATTAGGAAATACAAAAGATAATTCCTATAGAACGCGTACTAAAATAATCGATTGCTTTCCACATTTCAGTCACATGTGCAGGCTTTAGAGGTATTCCTGTCTCGGAATAACAGAATTCCTGCCTCGGAATAACGTACCCTTAGGTCTTCGCGCTGGCCGCTCATGCGCAGTGAGAGCTTTCCTTTACCTGTGCTGTGGATAAGATCCTTTTTATCTGTTAACAAAATGAAATTATCTTTATTAGCGTCGAAGGTTTTAAAACAAATTGCTGCTTAACAAAACTCTTTACTCTCCCTGGAGAATTACAGCTGTTTACAGTGTCACGTCGTTCGGTGCAATTTAGAAACAAAATCAATACCACATAGTGATAGGTCGTGTTTAGAAACATTACAATTTTTATGCTAATGTCCAACCATGATTTAAAAGGCCGCTATATGTCAGGAACCAGTGGTTGGCACATTAATGACAATGGATGAAGTGGCAGTGAACATCGCTATAATGGAAAATTGGATTTATTAGCTAATTTTCAACTGATTGTTTCATATTAATTTAATAGTCAGATAGATAACTATTTATTACGACACTTAAATTTTGCGATTTAGGAAACTGCGTATTTCGCGAGTGTTTTAATTTTGCGATTTTGCAAAGGAAAAAATAGCAAATAAATATCAGTCCTGAGTAAAGACAAGTTAAGCCTAAGGAGTACTACTTTTCAGCTAGATTTTCCTTCGCGCTACGCGCTAAATCATATAAACGAACGCGGAAAAAGGTTCACGCTTAACGGTAGCTTGCAAATGGTAGTATTAAACAACAAAACGTGCCACGTTTACAACAAAACAATAACCGTTTCTTTATTGCTTAAACTGAAAAACAGGGTAAATTTTGCGAGTAGAAATTACTGCGGCAATTAATCTTTGCGATTTGCGAAAAATCGCAAAACTCGCAAAGATTAGTTGCCGCAATAAATAGTAACCTTAAGGTAGATGGATGGGTAGATAGGTAGATAGATCGTTTGATGAAAACTTCAACATTTCGCAGTGTTAAACTGAACAAGAGCCCATCTGGGCTTTCACTCGGGCCACATGAGATTGAAGATGAAATACACTTTCATTTGAAATCCTCTTAGTATCAAGTCGTGCTTTAATTCGCCAGTGAGAACGTCAAAAAAACAGACTGGTCTATTAATCGCTTTTATGGCATGACTATGATAACGCAGGATTCGAAAAACAGAATACTGGCAATTCAAGTGTATAAATGCAATACAATGACATATTCAGACTTTGAATTTGATTGAAAATAGATCAAAAACTCGGGGAAATGTCCGGCTAAAACTGTATGAATAAATGTGAAATGAAACATAAATTTCATAGCAAGAAAAAAAATTGTAATTCCTATAAATGTGAAAGCTCTTCTATTAAGCCGCTTCTCATATACACAGACTGTTTCACAAAAAAACATTTGCGCTTATCGACACAAGAATTCAGTTGACCTTCAAAAAATACGCATACGCATACTCTAAATCACAGATGTTAAATAAAGCGATAATTAGAAGGAAAAGTACATTAACAGACAAACTGAGAGGAAATTTATTCAAATCAAAAAGAGTTTAGTTACAGTACTTACGTAACTGAACTTTCGTTTTGGATCTTTTGGTAGTGTTGTTAACAGCACCCACCTTCGTGCACATATGCACTGAATCGGAATGAAAGTCGAAGCCTACCTCGAACTTAACTTTCAGCTAACCTGTTTCCTTTCATTCCACAATGAATAATAATCTCATAAAGTAAGCCCGTAGCTTTCAATAAATTTGCCAGTGTCTGAATGAAACAGCTAGATCTTTTCCAATTTCTCTCACGAGTCACGGCAGAAGACAGTCTCAAGCTACAAAACTTGAATTTTGATCCTCTTCACAGTAACGTAATTTAACGTCTCAGATATTATATATATGCCCTATTTCAGCTAGCGCTGTGCATTTCAAATACTTTTTCCTCTCTCGTTGCTGGCAGTTCATGCTTCTTGTTCGTGTAGTTGCCGCATTTCAGTTGGCATACACTGAAAACATCTGCTTAACTAAGATTTGTAACAATCTTAGCGGATCATGTAAATATTCCGCTTGGCTCAATTGAGGGTTTCTGCCGTCAAAGTTCATTTTTTGTTTCAGTTTTCCCCATATTAGCCGACATGTATAATGTCTCGAGCTCTCAATCCAGTAGAAAGACTCTGGTTATTCTGTCGTAAAACATGCCTTAGCTGTACAAGACCGGCGCCCACGATGGAATAGATTTCTGACAATGACTCATTGAAAGTGATATTTCCTTGTCTCGCCTAGTCTGAGAGCTTTCAACTTTCTTATCTGAGCGCGCCTGACGAGATCTAACCTTTGATTATAATTCGATACCCGTTGATATCCAAACGTGTTTGGATATTGTATTTCGCTTACGTTTCTAAATGTACATTGGATCTGTCCAAACAGCGCTGATCGAATGTATTACGGCTCCTGGTTGTTCATGTATTTGTATGGTCAACAAGAGCGCCAGTTGAAATATCCTGAGCCTGTTGGAAGGCTTTCGCCCTCGCGGGTCGACCATTTTGATTTACTGTATTCACTTATGTAAATACATTAACCTGGCGATTGTTGCGTGACCAGCACAGTGCAATCTGATTGGTTTGAATTTGACCTTTAACGCATGCGCAGAATCCGTCTGACATGAAATAAAAAATAAAATAATAATAATAACGACTTGCACTTTAAGACTCGGTGCTGCCACAGGCAGCCCGAGTAATTATAATTACATGAGGTATATTCCTTTAATTTGCACTGAGAAAACAGGCACGTACTGATATATATCACTCCAATAACGAGTAAATTGAACTCGTGATCCCATGGGAAAGGCGTTTTCTGGAGGGCTAACACGTTCTAAAAATGCTGTTTTCGACAATCGACTGGAGGTAACAAATACCATTTACAAAAAGGTATTGCTAATAACGAAACAGATCTCGTACAAGTGCGTTTAAAGAAAGGAAGTCAGATATTTTTTGTCCTCGAGTAGAGGCCCATTCTGGTAATTTTCCTAAAAATACTAATTACATAAGTCACTTGCCATTCACGTCGCGGTGTAGGTAACATTCGGGTTTGGCACCTCCATCTCTATCCAGAAACTCAGTGCAGTTCATGATATTTATGTACGTCCCAATGCCACTATTAATCTGCCTGGCAAACTCAATCTCCTTTTCACATCGCTCAAATAAAAGGTTACACGATTCTCTGCACACTGGCTGAGCCTGTAGTATTCTTGATGTGCGGTCGCACCTAGGGAAATACCAGTGACAATAGACGTCGTATACGGTTTCTAAGCAGGTCTGGTGTTGATCTAGACTGATATTTAGGTGCTCTGATGCCGCTGCTATACCGCCTTTCCACCTACAAAATAATTGGTTTAACAATACTGGTTTTCAACAAAACTGGTTTTCACTATCTTGTCAACACATTCATTAGCTGTATTTGCCAATTAACTGATCTTACTTAGTCTTAAATTCAACTAGTTCTAATATTAATGTCATTATACTATATATCATTTTATAATTCATCTATATATTTAGTAATTCATATGTGTAAGCCTAAATTACTAGACTCGATATTAAATAGTATTATTACTCTTAAATACAAATTAATCATATCTTAATCATTATTTATTTATATCTTAGTATTAGTCGAGCGTTTTTGACACGAGCCTCTGGCTCGAATGTAGCGGGCAACCATGTTCCACGTTTTGACTCAAATAAATTGTATTGTATTGTATTATATTGTAAATACTTCCATTGACTGGTAATAAAATCTCATAATAGTATACTAGACCCTTTTATTGTCCCATTTAAGATCACGTGTACCATTCCCTTGTGTTTTGTTTCTTTTAAAGTACCTATCATTGTTTGTCATTAAAGTTGATTCTGCATCAAGTAAATAGGTGAATTGATAGTAAATATTTCAAATTTCAGTGATACATCTATGAGTTATAGAGGTTTCTATTTCCAATATGCTAATGATGTGATGTCACAGGAGGCCATTTATTACACAAAGACGTGCTGGCAGAAAAATATATATACACATCTATATATTATTTGGGCCTTATATTAATGATTTTACCCAATATATATTGCATAAATTAAATATTTTCATAAAAAATGAGAAATAAAATACCTTTTTGCTGGCCTCCTGTGACATCACATCATTAGCATAATGGCATTAGAAACCTCTATAACCCATAGACGCAACACTCAAATCCTCCAATCAAGACAAAGTTTACTATTTACCTATTTACTGGATGTAGAAACGATTTTAATAATAATACAAATTGGGCTTATAGGCACTTTCACTGGCAGCATAGACGTCACCAGCAATATGAGACATTTGAGCTGCAGTCAGCGCCGTTGCATTTAGTGACGCGTTACACAAGTCGTGTACTGTACATCCTACAATAAAAAGCAAACAAAATCAGAACTCAGTCGTTACAGTACCTTGTTTAATCTTTCCAACCACCAGGTTTGTTTGCACAAAACACACCAAGCGACTGTAAACCACGCCATGTTTACACTGCATTTCATTCACTCTACAATATTTTCCTTCTCCCACCTCCAATTGCATGCTGGGTAATCAACAAAAAAAGGGCTCCCCTCACTCTGGGACTCCTGTGATTTGGACCCAACACATCCCCATCACCAACTGCAGAATTTCAAGGATTTCATTGAAGAATTTTTTGATGTGTCTCAAAGCAGAACTGACAACAGAAAAACCCTGTGAAATCCCCTCACAAGGCCTACTAAAAGCAAGCGAAGTACTTTTTAGCCAATCTAGAGTTAATGATGTCCTCTAGCTCTCTTACGGTGGCTTTTTGTCCAAAATGAGAGCACATTTCATTGAAAACCCTACAGAAGAAGCCAGTTACCGTCTTCGAGTCTGCAAAATTCTCCCGAATGGCATTGTGGGAAAAGTATGAGCCCTCGGCTTAAACAGTCAGCAGTATTTAACTACCCCGGGCTAGCCCACACAGCGGTCAAACGTCTGCGCATGCGTCAAAAGTCTTGCAACAACAACCTATTCCAAAACAAATTCAAAGCGAGCCGGCGGCCGTCACTGTTCACAAACCCGCTTTCAAACCTTGAGAACTTCTTTGGTAAATTACGAAAATTTTGGGTAAACTCACAGTTTGAAGTTTGTTCAATTTCCCGTCGACTGTGAAAATGAAAAGCTTAACTTTCACGTATTTTTCTTAACTTTTGGGGGTAGAAGTTCACTGTAATACGTTTTAAGGTAATTTGCGCGGGAAATCTGACCGTAATACGCACGCGCAGACGTTTGACCGCTGTGTGGGGCTAGCCCCACACAGCGGTCAAACGTCTGCGCGTGCGTATTACGGTCAGTCTGGTGGGCGGCCGCGCGAATTTCCCGCGCAAAATTTACCGTAAACATATTACAGCAACCCGGTGTTTCAAAAAAAACTCGGCTTGTTAAAGTGCCTATAGCCCCAAATTTGAAGTATTTTTAATAAATTCTTTACATCCTTCTTATTAATAATTCGAAGAGAAAAAAAGGAAAAAAGTAAGAGTTCGACCTTATTTCTGGGGTCAAACATTGTAAAACAACCCGATTTGGGCACCCTGTCCCAAATGGCCGTCAGCTGGAGTCTGGAAGTAGCCTGGGAACGAAACCGGAAAGCAACGTCATAGTAGTGAGACTGAAAGCGAACAACCAACAACAACCAAGACAGTAAAAACAGAGCGAACCGAGCTAATAACTCGATTTGAAATGCCAAACAGATGTGTATTTGGGGGCTGTAGGAATGAGCAAGACTCAAAAAAGGATAGCTCTAACACAAGGTCCCGTTTTTAAGCGATGATCGGCCAGAAGCAAAGAAGAGAAGACGCCAGTGGTTGAGGTTCGTGCGAACAAAGCGAGCGAAGTGGGAACCGACGAAGAATTCCAGCGTTTGTTTGGTTCACTCCAAGCCGGAAGACTTTATAAGATTTTCTTTAGTCCTGGACTCTACGCCAAGACTGAAGTCGGTTGAATATGGAGTTGTTCCTATTCCATCAGTCCATGCCATCGAAACCGATAAGCCATTCTCCGATTTTGGTAAGTGCTTTTGTATTTAGTTTGCATGGCAATACAGATTTATACAGTAGCCTCCTAGTCCTATTTACGTTATGTAGCGCTTCCGTTCACTCCATTCCCCGGAATGGAGTGAAATGGAAGCGCTACAAAACGGCTACTATACATATATGCTAGCAATACAGTGGAACCTGCATGTATAAAGAAGTTCCTAGGGAAAGGAAGAAAACTTCATTATGACCGGGTTCCACGTACTGAACATTGTTTTCACCACAAGTGTATTAAACTAAGAGTGCATGTTATATTGTTATTTAGTATGAGGGAAATAACCGTGAATAAATCAGACAACTTTCTTTAGATGCCTGCACCTATGGACAGGACACCATGCTTAAGCCAAGGGCAGAAGCAACCCAGAAGAGACAACAAAGGATGACTGTTATAGATGTTCCCCCTTCAGCTCCAGGTAATTCAAATTGTTTTGTATAAAATATTTTTTTGCACAAAAGAAACTATTCAAATTCTGAAAATATTCAAACAAAATCGAGTCTGTGCTAATCACACCTTCTGTGTTTGTCCTCCAATAACACCTAGCTCTTGCTCAAGCAGTGCATATACACCTACATGTATCAAACTGTTGGACATGTAATATAAAGGTATACTGCTTGTTTAGTCTTTCGAGACTAAACAAAATATTAAAATACCAGCTGGAAACGTATAATATTACACTGTAAGTTTGTATTTAAAACGAAACCAGTGCTTTATTTACCATAAACCAATATATATATACCCATAACTAACTTAATAATAATTGTTATTTTTGTATTTTAGTGACAGAAGTTCCAGTTCCACTTGCTGTAAGGCCCACAAAAACCAAGGCAAAACCCATTGCTCAGTGTGCAAGAAACCTATTAAATTTAAATTAATTAAATTTTTAATCTCTAAATTATATATTGTTTCTTTTTTTAAATTTATTTGTGGAACTCTGTAAACTAGCTTGTAGCTAAGTATGTCCTCCTCGTTAAATAAAGTATTGTATTGTGTAAACCTATGAAAGAGCATAAAGGTGTTGTTGATTGTCCAAAGAACAACCCTTGTCCCCTTATAAGTACAGAGTGAACCAGAAATGTCTACCAGCTATCTCAGTGATTTGATATTTTATCAATGGACAATCTAGGTAGCAATATATTATACTGTCAACTTCCATAGGCTAATCACTCCTGTGACCAGCTCAGTGAAATCGATTGCCCTATTTCATTGGCATGACATCAAAACAAATAGATGAAAGCCGCCATTCTTATTATATTGGGAAAATTAGCCAATTTGAAGGAAGGCAATCTATGGCAGAACAGCTTTATTTTGTATGTCTGTTGTTAAAGACGAGTGTTTTGACCCCCTAAGATGGCAGCTGTGTCTATCATGTGACACCATAATTAAATAGGGCAATTGAATTTGAGGCTTAAAGGGGCTATGTCACGGTACTATGCATGTATGGAGTCAGTGTTCGATTGGTGGGTTAAAACAGTTCAACCCCCTCCTTCAATGCTGGATTGAAAGTATGTTCATTATTTTACTTGAATAATGTATATTTACACAGTTTATTAGTCATTTTTGCTTTGATTTTTACCATCCCACACGTGCGTGAGGTTCGTCAGTTCATATGAGAATCTCTGATAATGAGTGTGTCCGGCCCGGACATCTAATGTAATGGTCTCTCACCATGACACAGTTCCTTTAAGGTTAGGCCAGAGCATTGAAAACATGTCCATCTTGTAAAAGGGGTTAGTCAGATTTTACTGTTTTCCAATTTACTACTCAAACATTTTAATATTATAATACTATTTTCAAAATTTGTGTAAAATTATAGAAAGGAACACAGGGTGCAATGCAAGTGCTTTCCAATAGCCCAGGGCTAGTAGTTTCGCTTGTCAGGGTAGTGATTCCTGTTCACAGGTTGCCTGAATGGACATATGGACATACATGTAGGTTAATAGCCCACATTCGATTTCTGCTTCACTTCTCACACACAAAAGTTCTGGGGCATAATTAAAATCATTATTGTTATTTCATTAACTCTTTAGTGTCTTTGACCAAAATTGGAAAAAATGAGTTGTTTTGGATTTAATTTTGTTATGTAGCACATATTAACAAAAATATGGACAGCTATATGTCTTTATGAAGCCTGATAAATAGACTTTCAAAATTAGGCTTCAACTTTTCGCATCTGGCACAATGTAATTAACATAAATTAGCATTAATTAGCATAAATTGGTGACCAATAGCTACGACATCTAGAGAAAAACTGAACTGGAGTCCACATAGTGTGTAGTTTGGTAAATAGTTGAAAGCAAAAAGTTACCTTGATGTAGTGGTAAGCATGCCCATCAAATATGGCTGAAATAGAATGAAAGGAATGGACATAAGAATATTTACAGTCACACTACCCCAAAACGTCATAATAGAGGAAAATCATATAAAACATAATAAAAAATTAACAATATTCATAACAGTATGGAAAGATGCATGTCTTTATGAAGCCTGATAAATATACTTTCAAAATTGGGCTTCACTTTTCGCATCTGGCACAATGTAATTAACATAAATTAGTATAAATTAGCATAAATTGGTGACCAATAGCTACGACATCTAGAGAAAAACTGAACTGGAGTCCACATAATGTGTAGTTTGGTAAATAGTTGAAAGCAAAAAGTTACCTTGATGTAGTGGTAAGCATGCCCATCAAATATGGCTGAAATAGAATGAAAGGAATGGACATAAGAATATTTACAGTCACACTACCCCAAAACGTCATAATAGAGGAAAATTCGGAAAAATAACAGTATAGGTAGATTGTGTCTGCACCACTTCAAATGAAATAAACAAATACATACATGTGTTACTAACACTGTCTTAGCACTATTTTGTTTTCAGCTGGATGGATGTAGTAACAACATCCATTACTTTGCCAAGGAAGGGCCAACCATGACACCAGGCAACGTCAGAGAATCTGAATCTGCCTCCCCTCCCCGCCTTCAAGTGGTAATTAAATCTACTTATGAATAGTCAACATGTTATATTGTACAAAATGCAGTACAATATAAATTATTGCCTATGGTACTCCCTGCTATGCCATTCTTGGAAGCAATTCTTGTCCTTGGTGATGTGAAGGTACTTCCCACACTGAGGTGCACTGCAATACGAGGCAATCCTCTTTTCACCTCTACCCTGCTGGTAGCACACCACACAATTTCTCCTTACGTCTTGAGAGTAAACTGGCATGTGCACCACATCAAACTGTCCTGGAGGCTGGATTACTGTAGATGCTGTAGCACGGGCACGAGCACGGGCGCCACCACGAACACGGGGGCCACCACGAGCACGGGGGACACCACGAGCACGGGGGACACCACGACCACGGGGGACACCACGACCACGGGGGACACCACGACCACGGGGGACACCACGACCAGCACCGTCATCATCTCCAGCATAGTCGTCACCACTGACATTTTCATCATCACCGCCATTGTCGTCATCACCACCATTGTCGTCATCACCGCCATTGTCGTCATCACCAGCACCGTGGTCAATACCAACATCATCGTCATCACCACCAGCACCATGGTCATCACCAGCATTGTCGTCATCACCGCCTTCATCAGCCTGTTCTCCATCACTATAATAAAAGGAAAACAACATTGTACCCTTTTACTTTCATATCACAACAGGCCCATGCAAAATTTAACAATTTTATATGTTTCAGGTTGCTGAATAATTAGTGATTTCTAGTTGTAAACAAAGGACAACAGATAAGTTGGATATTATAAAAATGTGTAAAATAAATTATACAAATTCACAAAGTAAAATCATATATTTTTAGATATAAAAGCTCAAAAAAAGATAACTAACGTAATATGTAAAGTAGAGTTTCATTTAGAGCAGAAATCTTTCCAGAAAATCGACAGCAACGCCAAAACGAATGATGCAGCATAAATTCAGACGCGACCGTGGGGATCAAATTTCATTCAACGCGTCACCTAAAATATGCTTTTTGATTTCGTTTTTCCTGCCCTGAAAAAACATTATATCCTCCAGATATGTTCTCAAGGATATATCCAGACATCTTCTTGAGACAATAAGAGAGGTTTCAAACAAATCTAACATGATTTCAATGCCTTTCGAGTCACCAAATCGAACATGTGATTTCCCAACATACGTGCTCAAAAATTTGATCACATTCTCACCTCGAATCTTCGCCTGAATTGCAAAGCTGGTGGTCTATTTCCGATTCCTCGCCACTTGACATTCCTTCACCGCTTTCTTTCTCATCTCCGCTACTTTCCTCGTCAAGACAAGCTAATACTTCATCGAGATTGTAGGTTTTTGAAGTCCTGGGAGCCTTCGCGTTCGACGCCATTTTCTTGAACTAACTCCACGAGGCCCGGAGAAATACAATGAAACAAAAAGTAACCAATCATGAGTTTCGTTAGATCGATTTCGATAAAACTCGCTGTCTGATTGGCTTAGGATACAGTCACGCCGTACAGCGAGTTTCAGGGCAATCGGAAGTAACACTACGACGCTAGAAAATTTGTTTTTACCCGACCTGGAAGTCGGATATTTACCTAGCCGGACACGAAAGAGTTAATCACTGCACATTATTCTCCAGAGCCTTGTACATGTATTGAATCATTTGTATGTGACCAGTGAAGCATTTATCAAAAGTGGCCAATGGCACTGAAAGTTTGACTGTTCATTGTTGTTCTCCTTAAAGTTTATATAAGTTATGAAGTACTTTCATCTTCATCTTCTTCAAATCCAGTGAAGGTTTCTTTCCCAGCATTGAATTTTGTCCTGATTATGTCACATGTACATGCTAGTAGAGGAATTCTATTGTTGCCCAGATAACCGTAGACTAACTGGATGTACTCTCTGTATGAGACAACTCGTAGAAATCTGTAAATAAAGAAGTTTATATGTTAGTACCAATTGTTTGATACAGTTGAAGCCCTTTGTGAAACTGCCCTTGTAGGTGACCAGCTCCCCTCAGAGACCACTCTTGTGCTCTGTAGTAACCAGCCACTCTCATAAGTGACCACCGCGCGTACCACCACCTTTGGAATTTTTCTTTGTTTTTAAACTCTTGTAAGTAACCACTCCAGAGACATGATCCCAGACTGTGCAATGAGTCAACTAAATATAAATATGCACTAGCATTTTGCAACAATATTCTTATTATATCTGACATTCATGCTGTTATAGTAGAGTAGTACAGTATTGTATACTGTGATATCAGTCGCACTATATATGTATCCCCATGGGTGTGGTGTGTGCAAGCTCTCATAAGCGAGCAACTACTCCTGATTCCAGTTCTGACTAGTTATGAGCACCTTTTCCTGATTCCCAGTGTGGTTGCTTACGAGAGCTACTATTTTTAATTAACATGCACGATAGATCAAAATACTCTGATAAACCTTCCACTTTCCTTGTCAGACTAAACACGGAACTGTGTTCATTGATTTCAATTCATACCTTGGTCATTATTGAGCATTATTAATGCCTGGTATAAATCTTTCCTTACATATTAGTATGTAGTGTTGGATCTAGGATGTGCCATTGGGCTATTGCACTTCATTTCCGTACCCCCCCTGTTGAGGACCAAGGAATTCTTCAGGGTCACCAGATAATTTTTCAAGGAATTCTTTGGGGATACCATATAAATAGAGAGGAATTCTTTGGGGGCACATATCAAATTTAGAGGAATTCTTTGGGGATAAAGTGAATATTTGGACAATTCTTCAGGGGTTGAAGTCAATTCTTCAGGGTAACCATGGAATTCTTCAGGTGTTTTTAATTTCAGAGGAATTCTTTAGGGTACAACTCAAAATATGGTCCTCAACAGGGGGGGTACGGAAATTAAGTGCAATAGCCCATTGTGGGATGTTTCCCGCTAAAACATATATAGTTGGTGCATGTTTCTCAATTGAGAGGGCCAATATGGTGCACACTGAATTTCCACGAACTGTAAAATATTATCAAAAAAGTAAATTCCGAAAAGGGTAAATATAAGAGGAATTACGATATTAGGATACGATAGGCAACTAGTTCCTGTAAAAACGATATTAGGAAACTGTTTATCGTATCTTCATTTATAGCGATTCTTACAAGTACATGCAAATAAAGGCTTAAGTTATATGATTGTTGCGATTGCAAGGATCACTGGATTCTTTTGCGGCCACGGGAAGCCCATGAAGGGCTATGATAACTTATTTTAATTTTGGACAGTTTAACTCACCAGCTTTTCCTTGCTTCGAGGCCTTCCACTGAACCGATTCTGGAGGTCTCCGTCTGTACTCTTATAACCCATATTTCTTCATCGGCGAGTGGCTCACCGCGCCGTCCGCTCTCTTCGCCGGCAGATTCTTCTGCTTCAAGCTCATAGTTGATAAAATTTAGCTCGGAATTGTCCGATGAACAACTGTCTTCAGATTCGGAGCCTGACGAAGACATTTTGTCAAAAAGTCCAGCAGAAAATTACAGAACTTACGACGCAAATAAGAAAGAACGACCCAAAAGTATATGAGAGAAGCCTTTATCACGTGACATGGCTCCCTACTATGACGTAACTAGTCCCAGACCCCACCAAGTCGCTAAGATGACGGTAAAAGTTCACGGCTCTCAACTTTGAAAAGCCGTAAAAAAAAGAGAAATGCTTTAAAACCATTAATTTTTTCGGGAAGTTGCATAGAATACTTCTAAGTTTGATCTGAAAGCGTAACTTTTTTGGGGTTATAGGCACTTTAACTTCTACCCCCAAAAGTTAAGAAAAGTACGTAAAAGTTAAGCTTTATATTTTCACAGTCGACGGGAAATTGAACAAACTTCAAGCTGTGAGTTTACCCAAAAAAATTGTAATTTACAATGTGAACAGTGACGCCGCCGGCTCGCTTTGAATTTGTTTTGGAATTATGTTGTTGTTGCGAGACTTTTGACGCATGCGCAGACGTTTGACCAAACGTCTGCGCGTGCGTATTACGGTCAGTCTGGTGGGCGGCCGCGCGAATTTCCCGCGCAAAATTTACCTTAAAACGTATTACAGTGAACTTCTACCCCCAAAAGTTAAGAAAAATACGTGAAAGTTAAGCTTTTTATTTTCACAGTCGACGGGAAATTGAACAAACTTCAAACTGTGAGTTTACCAAACTTTTTCGTAATTTACCAAAAAAGTTCTCAAGGTTTGAAAACGGGTGTGTGAACAGTGACGGCAGCCGGCTCGCTTTGAATTTGTTTTGGAATACGTTGTTGTTGCAAGACTTTTGACGCATGCGCAGACGTTTGACTGCTGTGTGAGCCAAACTTGAATCTGGACTCAGACGCGTCTGGGTTCGAAAGGGTTAAAATTTCAGATGGGCAGTACTTTTATCCACAATTCTTTGCGCGTGAAAATCTTTAAATCCGTTATAAAATCACGGCAAATAGTATTTAAATCTTAAAAACAGGCCAGTACGAGTGCTGTTGTCATTACACTGTCGCTGAAGAGATTATAGGATTTCTACGTGTGTGTTTTACTGTGTTAGGCTCGCTAGGGATTGTGGTCCAACATATAGCCGCCATCTTTTTCCGTACGGTAGATTAGGCCAAGTCAAAGGGTCAGTTGTTCTCGGGATGCATTTTGGGTAAACCATGATCATAATAATGAAATAGAGCGGTTTTCGATTGAGTGTCGAAACTCAGTAATTCGTTGATTGCTTTGTTTTTGCTTTCGCAGCGAGGGATAGTCAAAACGAGGATAACCTGGCAAAAACAAAGGATTGCCTCGATTTGAATCCAAGATGGCCACCAGGTGAAAAGAGTGAATTGACTGTGAAAAATGTTTCGGTAATTATCAGCCAAGTTCTAAACTAAACCACGATTGTTTGCTTTTTTTCTTCGTGATTAATTCAACTAAAACCAATCAGGAATTACTCAGTTCCGTTCGTGATTTTACTTGCGTTATTACTTGCTGTAATTAATACCTTTTTTTTATTTTATGCAGGGCTCTATTGAAAAACGGACATGGATTCCCTGCTATAAATAACATTATTATCATCATCATCATCATCATCATCATTATGTTATTATTATTATTATTATTATTATTATTATTATTGTTATTATTATTATTATCATAGTAAGAATAACTGTTTTTCAAAGGAACACGTGATATGTTGAATGGTATTCTAAGTTTATCGATGTTCATTCATTCACAGCTGACTGTCGCAACTGGCAAACAGTCATTGAGTAGAGCTCGTGATCCCATGGAAAAGGCTTTACTGGATGACAAACAATCTTCAGGAAGTTTAGAAAGATCGACGATCGATTGGAGGTGGAAATAGCATTTACAAACAGGTTTTGCTACTACCACTAGGTAACGACCTCGTAGAAGTGCCTTTAAATAAAGGAAGTCATATTTTTTGCCATCCAGTACAACCACGTGATCGCATTCCTGCAAATGACCCATTTCATTTTAGAATACTTGTTGAGACAACTTGTTAAGTAAGTTGTTACGTAAAAGTACTGTAACTTTACGGTACCGGAACTATGCATCACTTGTAGGCATGCAAAATAATGAACTACGCAGTATTTTGGTTCAAGTATATTTATATTAGATTTTGTATGAGTGGGAATGAAATAAACATTAACGCCGGACCTAACCGCTAATGTCTGACGTTCAGCCCGGTCCAACGCGGTTAGGACCATCGGTATTGTTTATTTAATCGGCTCATGGACTCGAGCTGTATCGTAACTGTACTGCCCTTGCCGTTCCGTGACTATGATTTGTGATTGGATCGGGAAATCATTTCAATGCAATGTTATATGCTGTACATAATAACTGCACTGAATTTGTAGTTTGATTGTGTAACAAACACATTTGTAGTCATATTTGTTACCTGTCCAATTTCAATTCGTTCTCTTCTTGTTGCTGTAGGGTGCCATAGACACTCGTGTTTCCGATGTAATTTGTGCAGTAGCGATATGCATATGGATTACACAAGCTCGCAGATGATGAAGGGCTGACAGTTGGTTCCGCTTGTTGACATCTACATGGATAATTTATACAAATTAAGGTAGGGCACACGCTGCAAGATTTCCTGTAACATATGCGTGCAACATAGAAGACGCGGCTACACGTCACAGTATCTTGGTCAGCAGTGAACTAAAAGAGTCGCATTTCATTGGCTGAAATATCACGCGTATACGTATATACTTACGGTATCAACAAGTAAGTAGTGACATTATAAACTTGTAATGCCACTGAAGTTATTTCTCTCAAATAAACATTTACTTCTGTGTGCAATGACTTTGATATGCAATAAGTCGGCTAAGTATCTAATACGGCTGTGCATGTGCATTTTTACGAGTCATTGATATTTTGGCGAGCCTTTGAATAAAAATATACAGCCGCATTAAATGTTTAGCCGACTAATAAGTTTTTTATTATATAAATTCTGCCAAGAAATGGATTTTTCTTTCCATAATAATCTAAAACCTTGCATGCTCGCTCGAGAAATGGGATTTACCATATATGGTGATGGAAGCCATTTGACTGTACCTACCCAAATATGGTCTCATATTTGGTGCTGTCTTGTGCATATTTCGTGTGATCTTGGCCGAGAATTATATGATAAATAGTGTGAAACGCGCTCTCTGATTGGTTGATAGCCATGTATTACTAGAGAACAGATGCACAGATGACGTCATATTTTACACAAAATAATTTTGTATCCTCCTTTACTCGCTAATTATGCAGAAAGGTTGTGGTCCACAAATATACATAAACCTAATATATTGAATAAAGAATGAAAAGTCCGAAGACTACAGCAAAGCTGATATACAACGTAAAATTCTAACACAAAGCACTACGGTTAGCTAGGCCTGACACGAAAAGCGTTCGGACTAGATTGCAGCCATAGACAGCTGTTTCGTTCTTATTAGAACTCGTCAGTGTGGCATAGCAAACAGTACGCGGGCTTCGGTGCCACTGCACTACCGACCCGGACTGCGCTAAGAAGCATCTAGTTTCGAAGCATCTAGTTTCTAATATATTGAACTGCGTCGCTGCTTCGCTCGGAGGTGAATAGCAAAGTATATTCACCTCCGGAGTAGCCAATCAGTGCGCGCGAAACGCACTATTCAATTGTGTGGTATATACTAATCATACATATCTAATGAGATGCATAGTAAGTGTTCCAGTCGCTGCGTTCGCCGACGAGATTTAATTTGGCGAAACATCTCAAACATGTTAGGCCTGGTTAGGTTCATTTAACGGAAACTATATTTTCCGCAAATAAATGTTTCTAACAGGAACAACAGTTTAAACAAAATCTTATCACACCATAATTGGCCAGTAACAAAACGAGCAGGGGACTGGGACCTAGTTTATCAGAATTACTCTAATTCTAAAATGAAGTTCATCACATGATAGAGCATGTTGAAATTAGCATGTGTGCGAAGTTTGACGTGATTCAAGTGAATCTTGTCTGAATTATAAGCAATTGAAATTTCTTTGTCCCTCCAAAATTTTACAATGAATGTATGGTTTGGAGGGACAACGTTAAAAAATAAGAGAGTTTGTATGGGAAAATTGGCATATTTGATGCCTTCTAGCATCGTCAATATTGAGCCAAAGTTCACTAAACTTTCGAAACTAGCTAAGTTTGATCTGTTCTTTTGGAAAATAATGCTCACTTTGACTAGTTATTAATTGAATTAGTTTTACTGACTCGGTTCCAGTCCCCCGCTCGATTTGTTACCGGCTAATACTAATACCCACTTTCTTAAATTCCTTAAGTGGTGATTGTCGTATCACGTGATCGATGACGTCATAAGTAGAGAAAATAATGTTAGCGAAATGCGGTTGCGACGATAACATTTAACAAATAAAGAAGCCTTAGCCATGTATTATACTATCATAAAACACGATGGGCATTTGAGAACATGAGAGAAATGTTAAAGCACAAGCCGAAGGCGCGTGCTTTCAACATTTCTAGAGTGTTCTCACATGACCAGAGTGTTTTATATTAGTATAAAACATGGATTTTAGGCTTCTTTATCTGTTTTATAATATAGATTTACGCGTGCGATGAAAGGAAACCGCCAGTTGAAAACTATATAACACGGCTAACCATGTTATATACTCTGATAAAACATGGCTTCTTAGCCAATCAGAGCGCGCGTACTATCGTATCTATATTATAAATTAATATAAAGAACCCTGCTAAAATATTCCTCTTCCACCAGTGTTTTAGACCACGCTTAGAAAACATATCAGTATTATGTAAAGGCTACAAAAAGTCACGTGACCTATTTTGCATATTTTCGCCTTAATAACTCGTTAACAAAACATTGTAGTCATCTTTTCTAAGGTGGAATTGGTAAAAGGCTTTAACCTAACCACATCCACTTTGTAGTTTGTAATGGGTTTACAGGGGTATGCATGTGACCTGAACTGCGCATTTGATATATAGGCTAGCACCCTAATGAATTATTAATGAATTTTACAACAACAGCTACACCACTTGACTGCGTGGATCGTGTACTATTATAACTGTATTTGTAAAGCGTATTGTAAAATTAATAGAATACTTACGTTAACTTGGTGTGAGTCGTGTTCTCCGCACGGACGCCTGGTGCAGCAAGAGCAATCACAATTCAGATAATATACGACTAGCTATTAACAACAGGGGACTAATTTCAGCTCAAACTGAACAACTCTTTATCAAGGCAAATAGAAGACTATTTCCTAAATAAAAAAAGTACATGAATTGCTGCTTGTACTGACCTCGAAAGGATATAGGAAAACACGGATCTTGTTGTCTTGTCGTGTTTACTCAACCGGGATAAGTACTTTTAAGGTCCAATAACAAACCCGGAAGTGAAATATTCAGATTTGTTTTAGTTTTGAAAGAATTCAGTTCCAAGAGCACTTGAGTAACTTTAACACATACGATATGCGAGATCAAGCCTGTTCTGAGCCCTAAAGTCGCCGTGTTTATGACAAAGATAGGAAACTTATGCCGGAAATCTAAGTTAAGAGGATTTAAGCAAAATCAGAATATTAAATGATGCAGTTAACGACATACTCATAACACAAATTGCTCCTCGTAAACTTGCATGCTTCAACTACTATTGCATACAACAAGAACAATGGCGGAAGGTAATTGTATGCGGAAAGAGTTGTTCATACCGTGTAAATCAGCCTAAGGCAATTTTAGGACCCTATACGGACCCAGAGCAGGCCTTACTTGTACGGCCAGCTAATGCTATATTTTTGGTCTTCATAAAGTAATGACTATCAAAGGTTCTAAAATGATATCAGACTCAACATAACTAATGTTTCATGATTCAACTGAGATTAGGCCTGTCATTTCTATTCGAGTTGTTTTGTTGGTATTTCATTGTTTACTAAATTAAACATCAAAGAATAGCCGTACTATTAACACAATCCAAATTAAATTGCAGGAACAAAGAGCCACACGTTTGACGTCAAGTCCAAACTCAGACTAAGTCCAAAATTAATGGAATCAAATCCAAACTACAGTTATCAAAACCTTCGACGTAATTCAGTCTACGCCGGGAAATCTATGAGGAAGATTTTAGCCTAACTGACTTACCTGAATTTCCCTTGCTTAGTAGAAAGGCTAGAGTAAAATAAATGGATATCGGGATCAACTCCATCTAGAAACACCATCAGTTGGGGAGAACTGCTCGAGCTATCAAAAATCTCGTGTTTACGAAGTTGACCTCTACTTTAATAGAGAACAGCCGTGGAGAAAGAGCCGCGAAGCGGCGATCAGCGAGCTGCGAAGCAGTGAGAAGCGACTGCGAGAAAACCTCTGGTATCGGTGGGCGCCAATCTCACTTTCATGAGGGTCAGAATCTGACTGTATTTTCTAATTGGAGGAATATTTAATGAGCTCAACAAGAACTGTGATTGGTTAGATATATTGTACTCAGGGACGGAAGGATAAGTAATCATTGTGATATCGTATGGTCAACTAGAGAGGGGACGGGAATTATTTACGTTTGCTGGCAGTCCGCTCGATCTCGCATGTAGAAAATTATAGTATTCGTATGGCGATTCCTCAAATCATCTATGAAGACATCGTGGCTCCGACATCGTATCATCTGTACTAAAAGATCGCTTTCCAAAGATAACATTACCGACTGATGTGCAAGACAAAGCATTATTTGGCGTTATAAATCGGAAATCCTACCGACTGGTCATGGCAAGTCGATAAATTTTCAGTCGCTACCAGATATAAGCAAATAATTATCATTGAGAGGGTTTAGTTATCCACGGAACGCAATAGTCATTGTTATCTGCCCTCTAAATTCATTGGTGGACTCACATTGATCTAAGGTCTTCTCGAACTGTAGAATATATATAGTTGTGTTCTGTAGCATAATTGTCTTGACACTGGATCACTTGTGAAACGCCATTTAGGTCGGTATTCGTTGTAGATCGGCTAGGTGCTTTAATGTTTTTTCCTGCAGACTCTGCAATGGTCGTTTGTTCGAGATCTTACGGCTTTGAGTGGTGTTTTAATTTTAAGGGGAGCTCCAGCCGGGTCGACGAACTGAATCGCATGCATTTGCCATGTAAACAAATAGACCCTTCCACGGTTTCTTTGAACTTTTGATATATACGTATAACGGCAAAGCCGAAGATACTGCTGAAAAGAGCACCTCGAAGTTAGTCAAAATCCCAAATTTGAGAGTTATATCTTGAATAGAAGCAAAGTTATAGGCCCGCAAACTCGTTTGTATGGAAATTTTGATTTCTAGATAATTCTTTCACTCTGGCTACTCCACTGAATAAAATTATAATGTGACCCGCACGTGGTATCTCTCGCCTGATTGGTCGATTTATTAATTACTCGGTTGAAATGTTTGACAGTTTTCAAAACATGAAAGTGAGATTGGCACCCACCGATACCAGAGGTTTTCTCTTCTGTTCTCCGTCTGGAAAACCTCTGGAACCAGGGTAGCACGCTTATAGCAGAGCGCGGTAATTACGTCACAAGTCTAGACTCAGACAAACAAACCGATTTTCTTGTATCAACTTACAAGAATTGACTAGCACTTCAGTTATGCAGTTCGTCCTCTGTCTATTCTACCAGAAATGACTGCTTTCCTGGACCATATTTTGAAAGGGAACCTGATGATTATACTGTCGAACAGCTTAAACTTTGGCTGAAATACAGAGGATTGAAACAAAGCGACACACGTTGATCTTGTCAAGCGAGTTTTGCATCTTCGCTGGCCAACCAACGAGACATGCTTACTATATAGACTGTCAAGTTCTATTTAAACTGTATCCCAAACTCATCTTTTCCCATGCAATATCGTTGTAAGACTTCACCTAAACATTGAAAAGTTACAAAGGTCAGGTTTTCCTGTATTAAGGCAAAAACAAAAGAATGTAGCCGCATGCCGAGTGCAATCATCTTCTTCAACAAGAGCCCATCTGGGCTTCCACTCGGGCCACATGAGATTGAAGATGAAATACACTTTCATTTGAAATCCTCTTAGTAATAACCAAAGGGAAGAATTATTAACTGAATTTAGAAGTTTTTAGGAGTGGCCGGTAGCGCGGTGACTTTCATTCTCTGCTCCCCAAGTATATATGTAATTTAATATTTTTGTTTTTCTCGTATGTAAATTAAAGAAGTTGACATTTTAATTTAAACACTACTTATTCAAGTAACACACATTAGTCTTCTGTTCTGTTATACTGCAGGTTCCGATTGTCTCAAATGTATGTTTATATTTGTACCATATTATAAGTTGTATCCTGTCCATCCTGTGATGGAGCTAGCTATGTCAATTTGTGTGCCTCTATGTAACTTTATCTGCTGTTCTTGCTATAGCGATACTACTGTTTGTAAACACAACGTCATTTATATATTTGCATATATAATGTGGTTTGGCAAAAAAAACGTGTGTTTGTATGACTTGTATGGACTGTATGGGAACTAGCGATTTGGGACTCACAAAATACATCTAAAGTCTCAATTCTGCTTCCAAGTCCAAACATGGTTATCAAGCTAAATGAAGGATTCTTCCGTTTTCCCAATATTAACAGACATGTAACAGTATCTTAATCCAGTAGACTCTCTCTAGCTAGGTTATTCTGTCGTAAAACATGCCTTAATTAGCTGTGTAGTTGACCTGACCCAAACTGTCAACAGTTTTACCATTGACAGATTGCCTAATGTTATGCCTGAGAATAGATTTCTGACAATGACTCATTGATCTATATCTCCTTGTCTCGTAATGACAACAAGAGGCCAAGTACAACCTCAACAACAAGTCTTTAAAATAACACATGCAATGTTCATTTTAACTTCCTCCCAGTGATTTAGCATTCAGTTTTGAACTGTATCAGTAGCTTTGCATATTTACTGGCAGCTACCACAGCCGAGTGTTATGCATGTATCAGTGGACATTATTACTACATAAAACATAATCGTGACTACTGGATTTAGCCTACAGTATATTTATAATATATAAAATGTATATAGTGGCACCAAGGGAACTAGTACTACTACTACTAACAGAAGAGAAAGTCAATGTATTTAGCATGGTATTGCTATAATTGGGGACAAATATATTATTTTACTCTCGATAATTATCTATACAACTATATAATTCCACTACACTTGAGGGTGGTCACTACCAGAGATTTGGTTGCATTCTCAGTGTTGGCCTACAATTTAACATTGTGATCCAAGAAGACACAAAGCTTTTAGAACCATTTGCAGATGTCAGAGCATTAAGGCATGCAGTACCAGTTCTCCCAGTTATTTTAAGGTCCTTTATACCTGGATTTGAACTCTGCATGACTACCTCCTGCACAACAGACTGACACTTAACTACTGAGCTTACTGGTTCTGTGATTGGCCAAATTTTGTTCAGATAAAATTAATCGAATTCTATTAAAAATACATCTGAGACATTGAATAAATGTAGTCCATGGAGTTTTAGCATAGTTTTTGTCATAAATAAATGTTATTATTATAGCCAGAGAATAATACTGGTTCACTACTCATGCTCTTGCGATAAGTGATAATGGATATATAATGAACTACAACTGCCAAATGCTGCACATTTGCCCGGGGGAGGGGTGTTGTTAATATATTGTAACCAGGACTGATCAGTATTATTTTCCGCATTCTGGATGAGATAGGACGTACTTCTCAGCAAGTAGCTTTTATGCATTTTGTAAAAGTATAAATCTATTATGCTAGAGAAAATAAGACTGAGTTTGTACCCTTTCTCTTCATATTTATTTATTTACTAGAAGTAATCATAGATTATCAAAGTGCGTTCAACATATTTTTGAAAGAGAAAGGACTGTGGTAACAGTCTGAAAAGCTGAAAATTGCTGCAATGAAGTGGACGGTGTACGTATATAATCCTGATCAAAAGTGCTTGTTTTTTAACTAATGTGAAAATGTTGATGTCTTGACTTATATGTTAATATACAAGGGGATGCATCTGGGTATAAAACTGTAATTATCTTTGTGTAACATTAAATCATTGGATGCGATGCTTATGGGGCTATATGTATACATGTGTGTTTTATATGGTTATGGCATTGATTTGAGAATTAGTAGCACATTTTGCTGTGTGGTATACAGTGTAAAGCAATAATTGAAGTTAGTGTAGAACACAAATCAACTCAGGCTTTACATACATACATGAACTTTATTTGAGTGTCAATAATATTTAGCTGTAAAGCTAATTGGGGACACTTATATTACAGGATATATAAAGGGATTAATGTAAAGTACGTATAAATAAATATTACTATTCAGATGTGTATAAACTGAATTCCAGTTCCTAGAACGTAAACTATATATGGATGTGTATAAAGTACAGCCCATGCAGTTCCTTCGATTTGAACAGATCGTTCACATTACGTTTCCCGGGTATTTTTCAAGTGAGAACAAGGTTGGTTGCAGAATATTGAGCGCCATTGTTGTTCCAGAATAATTTATGGTCGCTTTGATCAGCCTTGTTTCAGGCCCGTTAGAAATTCAGTGTAGATTAATTGAACACAGCAATGAAGTCAGTACTTTAAATTTCCCTCACCTTGTACTGTGTTGATATTCCAGTTCCTTGGCATATCAAAGTGTCGGTATAGATTGACTCTCTGTCTGATTGTAGTGTTAATTTGAATCCGTTAATTTGTATAACCAAGATGTACACAGTGTCGCAAAGTTCTCTCACACAAGATACGCCGATTACGGGTATCTAGAAAACTCAGACCTTGTTTCTCTTCAGCCAGGTCATCTTACTGTTTGTAGTTGCGGTATCTGTATGTACAGCGAAAAGCAGAATCCAGTACAGCGAGCAAGCCAACAGAATTCACTCGGTTGTTTACAAATTATGGTGAGTTGACTTCGCTGGTGTCGTCACCGCGCCGACAAAACAGACCATGTTTGACTTAAACCACCACGATGCACACGTGTAGTATTTAAAAAGCTTCTTCACAACTCACACTGAAATATTCATATCCATGTATTTCTCTTCAGCCTTCAGGTATGATTTATAGCATCTTGACCATTTGCAGTTTTGGTATCGGCAAACCGAACAGCACAATTCAAAATTATGCAGCGAGCAAGCCAAGCATATTTTTCGATCGCACATTCACTTGGGTTCAGCATAAATAAATAACAAGTATCCTGAGTCTGTTGGAAGGCTTTCGCACGAGTGAAGTTAAATAAAACATCAAAGTGCTTACATTTGAGAGATGGGACTCCAAATTAGAGAGAAAGTTCCTCGCGGGTTCGCAGCCATCTTGATTTAACCCACACCGCGGCCACACAGCGGTCAAACGTCTGCGCATGCGTCAAAAGTCTTGCAACACAACCTATTCAAAAACAAATTCAAAGCGAGCCGGCGGCCGTCACTGTTCACAAACCCGCTTTCAAACCTTGAGAACTTCTTTGGTAAAGTACGATTTTTTTGGGTAAACTCACAGTTTGAAGTTTGTTCAATTTCCCGTCGACTGTGAAAGTAAAAAGCTTAACTTTCACGTATTTTTCTTAACTTTTGGGGGTAGAAGTTCACTGTAATATGTTTTAAGGTAAATTTGCGCGGGAAATACCAGACTAATACGCACGCGCAGACGTTTGACCGCTGTGTGCACCGCGGCAAAACGGTATGCTCCGCTGGCCAAAAGAACGAAGGCTCTGCTATCAAATACAAATTACCGAGGGTTTCAACTTTTTTAGTAAATAATTTTATAACTTAGTAAACTCACAATGAATTACAAATTAAGAAAACTTCAACCTGTTAAAGTCTTAGGCTTAGCTTTTAAGTAGTTTTCTTATTTTTTGACAAAACAGTTCACAAATGGATGCTTTTAAGTAGAAATTTTAAAATCACGGGTATGTGCCTGTTGTTTCATTTCAGTTTTCGCGGGAAACTGGGGGCGGCCGCGCGCCGACAAGAAATAGCAAATACGCATGCGCGTAACGTTTTGCCGCGGTGTGGATTTAACCTGGCTTGTTGTGTGACCAGCACAGTGCAATCTGATTGGTGTGAATTTGACCTTTAACGCATGCGCAGAACGCGTGCTACACGGAATTAAAAAAAAAAATTACGACTTGCATTTTTAGACTCGGTGCTGCCACAGGCAGCCCGAGTAATAAAACTCATCGGAGACCAAAGCTGTTATGGCTGGAAGAGCATATACATTAAAACTATGAACTGATAGCATCCTAAAATTCGGCAATCTTGCTTATGTTGGTGTGCTCTTTCAAACCATTATGTTATTGTTTGCATTTATCGAGTTTTCAAATTTAATACCTGCAGCTCCGAAAGAAATTAACTTCATTTGTGCTCAGAAAATAAATCAAAGCATTGTAGATGTAGGCTTTGCTTCCAAAATTTATTTAGAATCCACTGATAAATTCAAGTAAACTTAATGGTTGAACAGTAGTTCCTTCTCATTGTTTACTGGTGGATACATAGTCAGGGTTTCAGTAATTTATAGCCACTTACGTTTCATTGCCAGACCTAGTCTCGTTGTTCTGTGCTTTTAAGGTCTCTTGTACAAACATTTATCCAATGCTGACATTTCTCACTGAATTTGCGGTAAAGGTTTTGGAACAGAAAAGCTCCTCCTGTGAGTGATCAAAAAGGCCGAGAAAAGATGAGAAACCTGATCTACTAGCGGTGTACCGATCGACGCTTCATTCTCCGAGACATATCTCTTTGAGCGCCGGATTCACTCTTACATCTCCCCCAGCAACAATGCTTGGTATAGTCACCATTACTGATATGACTAGGAATCTTACTGAAGCAGCTGAAGGCATTGATTCTTTTTTTTTATCGAAAAAAATACGAATTCGGTCCTAATTTAGTCTGCTGTTCTGCAGGTTCAGAGTACTAATAGATGAGTGTCTCAAATGTATGTTTATATTTGTCCCATATTATAAGTTGTATCCTGTCCACCTATGATGGAGCTATCACTGTATTTCTCTACTGTTCTTTCTACCCTGCGGCTCTTTGATCGCGTCCATATCGGTATTTGTTGGACTAAAGATTATTAACTGAAATGCCCGTTTTGTTTATCTCTATTTAAAAGCTTTTACCCTCCTTCCCAAAACTGCAGTCTGCTCATTATATTACAGAACTATAAAGGGAACTGTTGGAAGCCTTTAATTTCTCGAACCAAAATCTCGGCCGTGAGAGGAGTCTTGTTTACCGTGAGAGTTGAATAACTGCTTCGGTCATCATATTCTGTGCCGAGTGAGTGTTTATTACCTACGAAACGTACCTCAAACAAGAGCGCCAGTTGAAATATCCTGAGCCTGTTGGGAGTGTTGGAAGGCTTTCGCACGAGTGAACTTAAATAAAACATTAAACTGCTTACATTTGAGAGATGGGACTCCAAATTTGAGAGAAAATTCCTCGCGCCGTCGTCCACCATCTTGATTTACTGTATTTAATTATGTAAATAAATTAACCTGGCGATTGTTGCGTGACCAGCACAATGCAATCTGATTGGTGTGAATTTGACCTTTAACGCATGCGCAGAAGACTTGTTGCAAAGAGTTAAGGCCCTAAGTGGCCTTAACTCGGGCCACCTAGGAATAGTTGAATACATGGTGTTCATGGAGTTGTAGCATATTTTTGTCATACATAGTTTGTGCTAGGGGAGCCAGATAATCGATTCACTACTGATGCTCATGATAATTAACTCAGTGATGCTTGTGATAATTGAAGACTGTGTGCAAAAAAAATGCATAAGTGACTTGATCACATTCTAAATTCTCCTTCAATTTCTTTGTTTTCTAATGGAGAATTTAGAATGTGATGAAGAATCACGTATGCCCTTTTTGCACACGGCCCTTCAATTTACATATAATGGATGACCTTTTGCAGGAATGCAATCACATGGTTGTACTAGATAATCTCGTACAAGTGCCTTAAGATTTGTGTGCGGTAGTGGTGTTATTAGCAAAAGCTGTTTCAAAATGCTATTTTCCACCTCCAATCGATTGTCTATCTTTCTAAAACAGCGTTTCTAAAGATAGCTTGCTATCCAGCGTCCATGGCAACGTCTTTGCCATGGAGATCACAATCTCAATTCATTCGTTAACAAAGTATTATACCAGCACGTGCACATGACTGCAAAAGGCCTATTACAACTGCTCCCAGTAATTATAATAAATCAACTTAACATAACATTATCTCTGAACTTACCTTGCTCAAAAATATTACTATTATTATTTATATATATATTTTAGAAAACAATAGACCCTTCCACGTTTTTTTTAACTTTTGATATATACGTATAACAGCAAAACCGTCGATACTGCTGAAAAGAGCACCTCGAAGTTAGTCAAAATTCCAAATGTGAGAGTTATATCTTGAATAGGAGCAAAGATACAGGCCCGCAAACTCGGAAAATGTCTGGAAATTTTACAGACGTTTGTATGAAATTTCGACTGAACTTGCCCCTCAGTCAAAATTTCCATACAAACGTCTGACGTGTAAAGTGTTCAAGAGTTTGCGCCTTTGCGGGCCTATGACTTTGCTCCTATTCAAGATATAACTCTCAAATTTGGGATTTAGACTAACTTCGAGGTGCAGCTCTTTTCAGCAGTATAGACGGTTTCACTGTTGTACGTATATATACATATTACTGCACGTAATATATGTTTGAAACGTGTTTTAAAGGTTATATATAGTGAAGGTTAGAAAACCACAGCAGAAACCGTGTACAATCAATTCTGTCAGACGTTGGATCAAAAAACAGATCTTGATCAGCAAGAAGAAGAGCGATAAAGTGTCCGCAGACTACTGCAATGCTGATTGCGACGCTGGCTATGCAGTTGGTACCAGCCTTCTTCTACAATACTTATATAATGGTTAATTACGTCGTAATGAGCGCAAATTACAAAATCGATGCATGACATATGTTTTATATAGTAGTAATACATAAAGGGAAATTACGAAATAGGTTGGAAAAGATTGTACCGATACGAATAACAGCCGAAAATAAAGGTCAAATGGTGAAATTACATTTAATCACGTCTATTCATTCCGAGTGGTTCGAGGGTTTTAGCGTTTATCATGAGATATATATTATGATTCACGTACTAATGTTCCCATGTAGTTCATGAGAAATGTACATGTCGAGCTAAGGATCTGTGAAGGGCTAGCGGGATGGTTCGTGAGAAATGTACAGTTCGAGTGAAGGATTCGGGACGGTCTATAGGAGTAGTTCGTGAGAAATGTACATGTCGAGCTAAGGATCTGTGAAGGGCTAGCAGGATGGTTCGTGAGAAATGTACAGTTCGAGTGAAGGATTTGGGACGGTCTATAGGAGTAGTTCATGGGAAATGTACATGTCGAGCTAAGGATCTGTGACGGGCTAGCTGGATGGTTCGTGAGAAATGTACAGTTCGAGTGAAGGATTCGGGACGGTCTATAGGAGTAGTTCATGAGAAATGTACAAGTCGAGCTAAGGATCTGTGAAGGGCTAGCGGGATGGTTCGTGAGAGAGCAGTGTGCAGATCGAGATTAGGGTCTGGGACGAGTCTACGGCGGTAAGATAAGGAAACATGGAAACAAATTGTGATAAGACCGCAAGTCTAGGCGATTACGGTATGTCATGGTGGGACTGATTTGGTATCTTTTGGATTTTCGGTAGGCTCAAGATTTTGTGAAAGAGATCCACAAAGATCTAGATGAATGGAAGCGCAAGCTTGATGCCTCGGCGGTAGATACGGCCATTTCAGCATGGCAACTCCTGATTTCAGGCCCAGCGGCCCTGTTTGATTCCTATGCCCTCTTGCAGCTCTTGAGGAAGTAGAGGAGGCCGCTAGGGAGAGGAAGGATGACAGAGCAACCCGCTACTCGGTGGTGCTGTGTCAATGCCGCGCAATGATTGACAAGTCATCCCTGTAACAGATCTTGGTGAAGTTAGTGTCGTCAAAAAAGAAGCCGAAGTGGCGAAGGTTATTGGCAAAGCATTGAAGGAACAGTCTCTCCCGAGACGCCAATCGTTCGTTGGCCGCACGCGTAGGGCCCCCTACCGTAGGTAGGCATGGTGACACCAGTCCACGCCCCCAATGAAGTGTTGGGTGTGTAACCGTGAGGGACACTTTACACGCTCGTGCCTCGATAGGCGCCCGTAAATAGTGTTATTACAACCGTTATGAGATCATGTACCAGCTTCCGCGCTAAGGCGCTCCCCAGGAACATTAAATAAACTCACAGGCAGCAATTTAGCTTTGTGTGTTTCTACGGAGATTGTCAACTTGAGGTTTGAGAAATGACTTCAAGCGTTTTGTCCTTTGGGCATGCCCTTGAGCTCGATTTTTCGGGATATGGTGGTCATATTCTCTGAGCTCGGATCGTTAGTATACGACCTAACGTTCTCGTTCGTATCTTATGCGGGTTTTGGACACTTTTCTTTTAGCCCAAGACCAAACGCTTCAAGGGGGAGTCCGAAGATTTTGCAGGGGAATACAGCTGATCTGTGCGCGCTTTCTTTCCCGGATCCAAGGACGTTTATAACTGGAGAATTACGTCAGCATAGGCAGTTATGGGAGATGATCTTGAAAGGTTACCACTTCGAGGAGAACGTGCCGAGTGGCTATCCGCCGGGGTAGATGTGCGGAAATTTATGAAACCATTCAAAGGGGTATATAAAGGGTGCAGTATACGATGCCCCAGTACCAACCCCCCAAGATACTTAGGAACCACTCTTCTTGTAAAAGGGTCTCAAAGTTTGTCACGTACTCAATCCTGGAACGTATAAGGATGGGGGCGATTCGGGTCTGGGGTAGGGTAGGTGAAATTTCACCCCCTTATTCAGTTTTACCATTAACAGTCGAGCCCCAGAAGCCTAGATTGTGCGTGGATGCACGGTTTTCTTGATGGAAGAATTCACCATTCGTATACCAAACTGTAGAACTGGGCCCAACAAATGTTTTCAGAGAGCAAGGCATTGCGTGTTCGTTATAAATTAACGACCGGCTTAACGAGGAGTTATTCACTTTGGAGGACTACTGGTCAAGCTCCATAGCCAAGAGGACCCCTGAGTTTAGTTACGTGTTCGTTATACATTGACGACCGGCTTAACGGGGAGTTATTCACTTTGGAGGACTACTGGCCACGCTCTATAGCCAAGAGGACCCCTGAGTTTAGTTACGTGTTCGTTATACATTGATGAGCGGCTTAACGGGGAGTTATTCACTTTGGAGGACTACTGGTCACGCCCCATAGCCAAGAGGACCCCTGAGTTTAGTTACCAGTCCGCAGCGGCAGCCTGGTACGTAGTCTGCAAGACGCTCGTGAATCTAGGGTATTTCCTGGGTTTACCCAAGTGTGTCCTTGCCCCAGTGACTCAGATTAAATACTTGAGCATGACTGTTGACTCCTCCGCCCAAGCATTTTCAATACCAGTGGACAAGAGAGCAAAATCTGCTCAACTCAGGGAGCAGATCCTTCAGCATAAATCGGTCGTTCCCTTGGAGTCCATTCAGAACCTAATGGGGAAATGTATTTCCTTTTCACTGGCCTACCCAGGAGCAAAATTTACATAAGGGACATGCATGGTTTGATTGTACTTGATGAACTGCCTGAAATCAAACTTCGCTTTTTGCTAGTGTTCAGTGTACCAGAAATTGACTTTTTTCACAGGTTATAGCTATTTTCTCTCAGCTCCAGTCGATTATTAAGCCTTTCTTGGAGATTTGTCGGGCTGTTCTTTTATCTGCCAAGCGCAAATTACTTACAGGAGTTTCAATTTTTCACTTGTGCTCAAACTCAAAGAAATAAACAAACTCGGTGCACTTGACTCTTGAGAGAGCATCTGATTGTCTTTTTCAGTACATTTCTTAGGTCATATTATAGCACGATTAGATTTTACACTCTATCAGCCACTGAAGACCAAATAAAGTGTTGTGACATTTGGAAATCATGTTTTGTGTATCTCGATACTCGTGTTACTCTTACGTGTAAGCCATTGAAGTCCAAATATTAAAGTGTTGTGACATTTGAATTGAAAATTATGGTTTGTGTATCTCGATACCGGAGTTACTCTTACGGTGAGCCACTGAAGACCAAACAAAGTGGTGTGACATTTGAAAATCATGGCAGTATCCGTGTTACTCTGACGTGTTATTTACAATTCATATCGGTGTTACCAAAGTACAATTAATCCATAATTAATATAAACTAGAAGTAATCATAAATTATTAAAGTGCGTTCGACATGTTTTTTGTAAGAGAAAGGACTTGGCTTCCTGTGGTAACACTTTGAAACATCATTGCATTGGATTGTCGGAAAATAAGGCAAGTAACTTACCGATCGCGAGCAAAACAGAAACCATACGAGCGGCCATTTTGGTAAAATGAAGAAACGAAGCCACGAGGTGGTAAATAAATACCTCATACATAGTCCAAAAAATATCGATTGGCTTCCGCCTGGGAACGCACAGGTAGCCCACACATCACCACAGGGAGCCCCATGCAAGATTAGTAATTGAATGGTAAAAGCTATACTTATAGTGAAGATTACTCTGTAAGTTACAAACCAAATTTCATTATTTTACAGACCCGTAGCAAGGTTTTATCAATTCTCGGGTGGAACTTGTTATACGGAGTACCGAAATGTTGAGAATCTAAGGTCTCTGAAATGGAATTACCACTTCGGAGCAAAGTTAAAAGGTTTTTTATTTAAATAACAAACAGACACTAAGGTCCAGACCCGGGGGGGGGGGGGGGGGGGTACTTACATGAAAAATGGGTATGTATGTGAGGCCAAGAGGCTGAAACCCTGACCCTGTTTGACCCAATCCGAGCTCCAAAACCCTGATTGCCCCCTTTTTGAAAAAAAAAAACCTTATTGCCCCTTCTTTGAATTGTTTTCAAAACACGGTCGGATATATATCCCGGCCGGTATACCGCGTACCGGGATTGCATGCAAAATACGGAACATTTCAAGTCGGGACGTGGTATTGGGTAAACAAATCAGCAGATGGAGTACATAGTTAAGTACTGAAGTACGAATTAGCGGCGTCACAATGTAAGGGAACCTCAGTGCTTGCATGTGGATAGGCGATCAAAATGCGGCAACAGAATGAATTTTTTTTGACATAGTAGCTAAAAAAAACTGAACCCTAACTGCCTAAAAAATACTGAACCCCGACCCTGACTGCACCCAAATTATACTAAAATCCTGACCCTGTTCTGCCCAAATCAGCTCAAAACCCTGACCCTACCTGCCCAAACTGAGCTCAAAACCCTGACCCACCCGGGCGGCACATACATAATACGTGATAAACAGGAGTACCCCCCCCCCCCGGGGGTCCAGACTTGATTGCTTGCATGTAAAGGCTTGCAACATAAGCATAAGAACCTAAGCAAGCGCAGAATCGTACTTAAAGTAATATGTAAAATACGAGGAGCTGTTTTAGAAGCGATTTCTAAATACAGTGAGAGGGGCTTGAAAACCGAGGCTCCTTGTGTTTTAGATGGCTTCTCAAACTAGCGATCTCAAAGTCTTGAAATGCGAGCTGTATTTGGAAACGATTTCTAAATACTCGTCATGGTCATGATTTCTAGTGTATTCACCTGATGAATTATTGATTGATTTGAGAAGGTTGGATGAGTGCTTTGTTCTATGAAGTACAATCTGCGCTTACGTATGTTCTTTTGCTTATGTCGCAAGTGTGAATCAGCCTTAAGGGGAGGAGGCACGTTCATACGGGATTTCCTCACCAACCCCATTGTTCTCTCTCTGTACTATACTAGTTCTAGATATTGCAACCAGCGCACTTTAACGGTTACTATTATTGCAAGAACTTGTTGTTGACTAGCTCAGCACTATTATTAAACAAAGTAAACAAGGAATTGTGCTGTAAAAGGCCTCTGCCAGGCACACTTACACCTTCAGTTGTCACTCAGCCTTCATCAAGTGAACATCTCTATTCAAAGCTCTGCAACATGTGATGATCCGCTAGAGTAATGTCTGACTTTTGTTACCGCGCAAAATTCAAATCAAAACTTGAATGTTTAATGTATAAAATAACACTAAAGAGTTTGTAAACGGTTATAAAACACTATTCGAAGTCAATTTGAATTGGTAATTTATGCCCTGGGGATTTCATTAATGAGATGCAGATTAGCATATAAAAGGAAAAACGTGGTATGACTCATTACTTCACACTATTCCGCGAAACGGAAAGGCAGCGATCCCACCCGACGAGCAAGCCGGGTTTGAGGTCCGGTCTCTACAATTTATCTCTAGCGCCTAGCTCGGGCTTGTCCCAGGCCAGAGTGGATCCCCATACCTCATTAATAACAATATTAATAATACCCAGGGCAGAATAATGCACTATTGACAGGCATAACTGAGCAACTAGCTTCTTGCCGTTTACTTTTTTATAGCTTATCTTAATTTTAGTGATAACTTGTTTAGTTGCTACACTGTTCTGAATTTTAATTTCAAATTTCGAATCCCAAAGGGCGAGAAAAGGAGGAGCAGCAATCCCTTTATAGTGCGGGTCCTTCTTTTTAAAATATCAGCTTGCTGCCAGAATTATTATGGTACATATTGGCTGTACATTAGGTAATGGTTCGTATAAGAACTGGAGCAAGATCTATTGTTCCGCGGCAATGAATGTGATTTCACTAATCCCACATAGAAAATGGTTCAATTTTTCTTAAGATATCTCTTGACTAGTGGTATTAATGTTCTCAAATTAAAATGTATGAAATCGCTCGTTGTGTATATGTTTTTGATTCCAAAACAAATTCAGCCAATAGAAAGACACTAAAACAAAAGCGGAGATATTATAAAATATTTCAATGTTCTCCACATAGGATATTTTTCTCTCTTTTTACATAGTTACATATTGTCCACTTCAATCATTTTCTTTAAAAAAATATTGTGAAATCAAAGTTCTTTCCTATTACTGATTACATATTACTGACATATCCCCGTCAGTGAATTTTTTCGGACTGCTTACGGCGCTAATAGCTGCCACGCAGTTTACAATGTTGAGTGTGTGGTTAGTGCAATCGACAGGCTGCTGTACCGGGTGACAATCCCCTGCTCTTTTTCGAGTAGTACAACAGGTTCTTTCACTTCCCCTTCAAATACTGATTAGAAGTAGAAGGAGACAAGACCAACGGCTTATAAACGTGCCTGCCCAAGGACGCGGCCGGGATTCGAATCCCCGACCTCCCGCACTCTAGACCGTGCTCTACCAACTGAGCTAACCAGTGAGGCGGTTTATTTCTGTTTAACCAATGAGATATCAAGTTTCAACAATAGAAAAAATAACACCTTTGAGCATTCCTGGCCGTTGAGTGCTCCTGTTCTTACGCGACCATTACTTAATAGAACAAGGAAACAATGACAATAAAAACCAGTGTGACCGAGCGTGACTCGAACCCTCAACCTACTGATCACATACTATCAGACACGTTTATTGAAACGAGGGTTGTATAGGGCGTATGCCGAGGGTCGAGGTATTAAACTGACTGGGTATTCCTATGAAATATCATTTATTTGACCAGAGGCTTAGCAAAGAGCCATTCTAAAACGATTTTAATTAAGACCCGGCTTTTCTTTTCGAAGCATCAGTACTCTCTTGAGAAGAATCTGAATTTCATTCTGAATCCACATGGTTTTCAGTAAGGCGCGCCCGTGAATTTGTGTTTAAAACTAGAAGTCACTGAGGGCCACGAGATGGAACTATGAAAGGCAAAGCAGAGAGAGAGAGATAAATGCATGGAAAATGACAAGAATATGAAACAGCACGTCGAGAACATTAACAAGGTAGAAATGTGTACTTTATTTATACGGCTAAATAATCAGTGCTTTTGATTCCATTGATTTTAGATTATGAAGATTTTGTCTTACCATTTTATTATAATAGCTGGGGTATGTGTAGAAATGACAGGTTGAAGTTTTTTCGAATGTAACGTTTATGAATTATACGAATGTTGTGCGGAGAGGAGTTTGTTGCTCAGCAGAGGTGCATATTTATTTAGTCAAAGAATTCTCGAGATCAACATATTCAGTGACCGGTCAATAACCAGCTATTGAACCTTGTCAGAATTCAAAATGAACAATTCAATTATATATCAACCCCACGCGCTCTCCGGGCTTTGAAGTACTCTATTGGTCAACTGGTCCATATCGGAGATAAAGCTATGAATAACAAATAAAACCGTGTCAAATATGAACTAATGCTTCCTTATGATTATGGTTTTATCTTACTACTGAAATGATAGATAATATATGTACTAATTTCATTGTTTTGTGTATGCAAGAACACTATAGAAGGCACGGCTTTAATCTCCGAGTTAATGCACAGAGAGAACAATGGGACAATAACTATAACAGATCATTAGGATATTTTCAACACGTGACAGGGTCAACCAATCATATTCGACACCGCTCGGGACACTCGCGGGTCGTGGGTCATCTGTACGATCGATCTAAGATGAAAAGTTAAAATTCGGCGAATTCGCTTTAAATTGCCACCAGAGAACAAGAAGAATATCAACTACTCTTCAAATCAGCTTTTTACAGAAATCTTCCTTTGGTCTTCCCTGAAATGACTATAACACATGGCTTGGAAAAGGTCGAACAACAAAGCCGTACGTAATGATTTCATTCTAAGTCTCTAGACTTTCTCAAAGTCCTTCTTAGCCCCCCACACGAAGGACTTTTCCCACTTGCAGCACGCCAAATTTACCGGTTTATGGCTTATGACGTACTAAGATTTGCCCAATCACAAAGCGTCAATTCTGCAGGCATTGTATCTTGACGTGTCAAGTCAGTCAATTCAATTCAATTCAATTCAATTTTATTTCCACACTGTTTACATAATCAGGTAAGCAAAATCTAAAGTATTTTAAGATAAGTAATATAATAATATAGAATTAAAAGAGAGCTATGATAGGAATATGTGTGCAGTAGTCAAAGTAGCCGAGGCTTTCGAGTTGACTACTGTCTATGTGTAACTATAAATTATGAATATCTGAGCTCAGTATATACAATATAGCAGAAAAGGAGAAAAAGGAGAGAAAAGAAAGCATAAACATATTTGTGCGATAGCTAGATAATAATGAGATAACAATTAATCACTAAAATAATACTAGTAAATTAACAGAAATAAATATTTATATATACATTGAACAGACATTAAAGGTGATTATAATACTGAAAGATATAGCTGAAAAATATTAAGAAAAGTAATATCAGATTGCTATAGTATTGACACAAGTGGAGAGACATAATAAATATTGACTATTAAAGAACATTGATAGACTGTATGAATATTTAATATCAGGCAGACTGACAACTTAGAAGGTATGCTTTGTATTTTTGTTTAAATAATTTGCTGGGTAGGTTTTTAAGTCTAAGAGGGACAGTTTCCCATATTTTCGAAGCAGAGTATTTAAAGGTGAATTTACCATAATTTGTTCTGACTTTTGGTATGTAAAAATTGCTTTTAGCAGCATATCTGGTGTTATAATTGTGAACAGCTGAAACTGGAGTTAGGAAATTAGAAAATACAGTTGGAATTCCTAATGCATTATTGCTGACGGAGTGAGCAAAAACTGCAGACTTTAATTTGAAAATATTTTCTAACTTAAGGAGGCTGAGCATATTATAATATATGTCAGTATTTTCTCTGTTATGTGCAAAAAACATACTACGAATACATTTATTTTGCTTGGTACGAAGTTTTGTGAGTTTACTTTTATATGTATTACCCCAGCTCAAGACAGCATAATTCAGATATGGATAAATAAGTGAGTAGTAAAGCTGTTTTAGCATATGTAGATTCAGGTAATTTCGTAATTTATATAAAATGCCTAGGTTTTTTGCTATTTTATTGTTAACATGTTTGATTTGGTCATTCCAGTTTAAATGTTCATCAATATATATACCTAAGTATTTAATAGATTTTTTTCTTTGAAGATTCAGAATATCAATATCAATTTTTTTCCTTTGAGGAGTTGTAATTATCATGTAGTTAGACTTTTTATAATTTATTGATAACTTATTTAAGGCACAGTATTTAAAAACAAGTTTCAGTTCTTCATTCATAACTGACTCAAGTTCACCTGTACTATTGCTTGCAAAAAATATATTAGTATCATCAGCAAACATTCTAAAAGAAAGTTTGGTTGATGAATTTGAAATGTCATTTATATAAAGAAGAAAAAGAAGAGGACCGAGTGTAGAACCTTGTGGGACACCACATATAACCTTTTTGGGGCTGGATTCAGTATCACCTATTTTAACATATTGGTGTCTATTCTCTAAATAGCTGGTAAACCAATTAAATGGAATTCCCCGGATGCCATATTTATAAAGTTTCTTCAATAGAATATTGTGGTTAACAGTATCAAAGGCCTTTGAAAAATCTAAAAATAATCCACATGTAATAAGTTTATCATCGATTGATGTTTTCAATTTATCAGTTAATTCAAGGATTGCCTGCTCGGTGGAATGTCCTTTTCGAAATCCAAATTGATATTTAGATAAGATATTATGTTTATCTAAAAAAGTAATAAGTTGATCATAAATAATCCTTTCAAGGACCTTAGTGAAGGGTGACAATATTGCTATGGGCCTATAATTACCAGGATCAGTTACTATGCCATTTTTATAAATAGGGGTTACTCTTGATATTTTAAATATACTAGGTTACAGTGCCTGTTAAGATAGATTCATTAAATTTTTTAGTAAAAGCTACAGAAAGAGGTTGAGCTGCAAATTTTATTAGTTTGTTGGGTATCAGTAGAGATGTTTTGTTATCATTTAAATTAGAGAATAGCTGACATACTTTATCTTCAGAGACAGGTGACATAAAAAAGCTTGAGGCAGGTGAGTTATTCACATATTGTGTTGGATCTTCATCAGTATGCTCGATTGCATTAGCTAGGTTTGGGCCTATATTGGTAAAGTAGGAATTGAATTGCTCAGCAATATCTTGTTGGTTTGTGTATGTTTTTCCATTTATAACAAGTCTGGCTGGGCATAAGTGGCCTTTCATCTTACGCTTGATGAGAGTGCCTATTAATTTCCAGGTATGTTTCAGGTTGTCTTTATACATTTGAAATGATCTAGTAAAATAGTCTTTCTTAGATTTAGTTTTAATTCGGTTAAGCATGTTTGAGTATTGTTTGTATTTTTTAATTAGGGTAGTATTTTTAGATAAGAAGTGTGTACGATACATTTTTTGTTTAGTTTTAATTGATTTTAATATTCCTTTAGTTAGCCAGGGTTTAGTTAACTCTTTTCTTTTAGATCTAGCTATAGAAGCAAGTTTTTTTGGAGCATGCTTATTGACAATATTATCAATTGCATTGATTGTTTTAATGGCCTTTTCATTTAAATCATTGTTGTCATTAAAAATAGAATGCCAATTAATAGAATCTATGTCAGCTAAATATTGATCCTTATTAAATTTACTGTAATCTCTAATATAAAGATTAGTATTAAATCTTTTGACTGATGTATTTAATAAACAAAAAATAGGCAAATGATCAGAAATATCAACTGTAGCAATGCCAGCTGTAATATCTTGAATAGGCGCATTTGTATAAATGTGATCAATTAAGGTTGCTGAATGGTCGGTTAATCGTGTTGGTTTAGTAATTAATGGAAGAAAGCTATTAGTATAAAGCATATCAAGGTATTCTTGATATGCTTTTTACAATTTGATTGTACTCAGAAAGAGTTTGTCAAAGGCCCGAAATGTAAGCTCCGCCCCTGAAACGTGCTTTCGCGCCAAAACATAATCCACCGATTCAATTTCCTGCAAGTGAAACAAGTCGAACTCGCCTGCCTCTCGATCTCGCTTCGATTCTCGCGCTCGATTTTTGACACAGTAACTCAGTGACTCAGCGAGTTCGACTTGGAGCAAGTCTATAAGTCTCAAGTACCGATCGCTACAAGCCTCGCACTCCGCAAGGTCGAACAACAAGGCCAAATAAAAGCCGAGAATACAACTAAACTGAGCTGCTTATTTACACTGATCGATGCGAAATCTGAGGAGCTTCTGTGCATGTCCTCTTTTACTCCTCTACTCCTTTAGGGATCATTGATAAGGTATTATTTTGTTGCTTCGATTCACTTGTCGATTGTTTTTCTAAATCACGGTAGCCTATGCAGGCTACAAGCCTACATGCAAATATCGCACTCCGCCATGATCGAAAAGAGCTTCGATACTGTATACAAAGCTATGACAAGAGTTAAATTATGTTTGCTTTGATATTATTTCAGATTATTATGCATTCTAATTTAACCTGTGTTTCTTTATATTGCTAGCGAACTAGACCGGCCGGGGATAGTTTGCGACGCCATTTTGAAAGGTACGCAAGATTTCCTGGCGCGGTTACCCAGTCTCCATACAAACATTTTGTAATTCGGACACGCTTCGTCAAAGCGCTCTGAAGAAAATTGTAATTACGGCAAGCTGACCTACTAATTCTACAAGGATCGGCAACAGAATTAAAGGTAAGATAAGAACGAAGATCATTTGTCATACTTATAATGTAAAACAAGTTATTCAGTCCATGAAGTCCCAATTACGTGTATCAAATCCTTGACCTACAGCCTCAATCCAAATGCATGCGCTAATGCATTGTGGAATTACGGCAGTGCAGATAGCAAAATCGAAAATATCCCTACATGGCAAGACTATACTATAACCACCTCGCCAACCTCGCCTTTGGGCTCGGTTGGATCGTTAGCAATTAATGGAAGCGATCAAGGTAAAACTGTCCGATAATACCCAGCATATCTGTCAAAGTTTGGGCTGCCTGCCATTAGAAATTTTGGAGGTACGGGTACGTACTAAAATTCACGTCGAACGAAAATAAGAACGTTTTAATTTCTTATGTTGACGTTCTCTGCTCAACGTAAAACTTGGGGTTTTCACGTTGTGATTTTAATGAAGACCGCAAAAATGTGTGTCACTGCGCGCATTTTCACGTGCAGTTATTGTTCTTGGTAATTAAGTGTATTGTTTTGTGCCGTCGTCGTCGACGTTGCCGTCCTCGTTGCTTAAACTCCCCAGTAACAAGAGGCAGGAGCCATAACCAGGAGCGTCCATATATCCTATATAGCTGTTACAGCGTTTACACAGGTTGGGCTATTTTTAGATCATTTCCCCCGCCAATTAGTGGATTGCACCAGTGACGGAACAAAATATGCCCCATTAGCTACTTTTGTTATACCAACAACATGACTGCTACGCTTTTGTGATTTTATTCCCTTATATTAGGAATGATTGCAACCCAAGAATAGCGGGAAACCGTTCTAAAAATAGCCTAACTTGTGAAAACGCTAGTATGCGGGATGGACGCTCCTAGTTATGGGCTCATGCAAGAGGCTAGTGGACCCGATGATGAGGCCTTGACCAACGTCAATTCCAACTTCCATTACTGATGTTCTACATCGATCTTCAATTATTAATTAAATGACATATCGATTACTATAATCTTATCAATCGACATTCCAAGCATTCCATTCTGCTAGCATCTTAGTGAACGAGTGAGTGACTAGCCTCCTCCGCACGCATCTCTAATTTTTGAAGAAATCAGATTATGGGCTCCCTGTTCTTTAACCTCCCCTCCCCAGTCCTCTTCTCTCCCGGAGTCACAGGTAACCCAATTCACGATTTTTCTGTGGTTTTCCGATACTTAGAGATGGCTGCGGAGGCGCTCGGGCGAGTGAATGACAAAGAATGCACGATTTCCCCAACCATCCCGATAACTCGTTCCTGCGCTTGCGCACATCCACGAGTTAAGAATGAAACTTGTTTTTGTAACCACGCCTGCATTGAGTCTGCTGTAGGAGAACTCGGGTGCGGGGCGGTTTCATTAAGAAATAAACAAACAAAATACGTCACAGTGACTCTTCAACTCCACTAAGTTAACTCATCTTTAATTTGCCAATTAAAACCAATCTTATGTAATAATACGCTTACTTGGCCTGTCTGTGTGTAACGCTCATACCACAGGCAGCCCGAGCTGTCGATCTGCGCGCGTAAAATGGGTCCCTGCTAGCGGTGCAATATTACCCTTTCAAAGAGTTTAGCCTATGATACACGGTTCAACGTCTGTTGATCAACAAATGTTGCGACTGTTCATAAATAAATCGTTTCAGACACGACTTCACCCAATGTGCCGAACTTACAACCTTTTAAGCCTATTATACACTGTTCAACATTTATTCATCAACAGTTACGTTGCAGTATTTGGTGAGCAACAAGTGTTAAACCTGGTATCATAGGCATTACATGCACATTTAGTCTGCACCGCCGGGGCGTTTGCAGAAGTACGATTTTGACTCCTTAACGGGTATATTATACGAAAATATAGCCCATGTTTTGAATGACGACAAAGCACAACGGGGAAAAAACAATTGTTGTAAAAAACTCGTCAGTCAATAGAAAATAAACAACATCAGGCACCCCGTACGAACAAGATCCCTAAAAGGAGCGCCGAGCACCCCCGTTAGATCGATTTTTCATAGGGAGGCTCTCTCACGGCCTCACCAAAAAAAAACTATCCTGTGGCCTCGTATTGTTGATACGTCAGTAGTCGTTTTGTTACTGAATTGTTAACAGGGCTAACCTATCGATTTCTTTTATTAGTGTTGTCTGTCAATAAATATCTGGGTTTTTTTTTATAACCTACTTTGGCATCTTGATTGAACTATGTAACTATGTATATATGTATTCAATCGAACTCAATCCACGGATTGAATGTGATTGAGTTCGATTACCGAACGTACGATATACCACCCTGGGGTATGCTATACAGGTAGCATAATGCAGGGGCGGATTTAAGGGGGGAGGGGGGGCGAGGGGACCGCGGAATCCCCTTTCGTTGACATGCCCCCGCACCCCCTAGCTAATCATGCCTATACGGCGCGAGGATTGGCTTACGCCGCACTTTTACGGCCACCTCTTTCTTTACGGCCCCCTCTTTCTTTACGGCCCCCTCTTTCTTTACGGCAACCTCTTTCTTTACGGCCCCCTCTTTCTTTACGGCCCCCTCTTTCTTTACGGCCACCTCTTTCTTTACGGCCCCCTCTTTCTTTACGGTCCCCTCTTTCTTTACGGCCCCCTCTTTCTTTACGGCCCCCTCTTTCTTTACGGCCCCCTCTTTCTTTACGGCCACCTCTTTCTTTACGGCCCCCTCTTTCTTTACGGCCCCCTCTTTCTTTACGGCCCCCTCTTTCTTTACGGCCCCCTCTTTCTTTACGGCCCCCTCTTTCTTTACGGCCCCCTCTTTCTTTACGGCCCCCTCTTTCTTTACGGCCCCCTCTTTCTTTACGGCCCCCTCTTTCTTTACGGCCCCCTCTTTCTTTACGGCCCCCTCTTTCTTTACGGCCACCTCTTTCTTTACGGCCCCCTCTTTCTTTACGGCCACCTCTTTCTTTACGGCCCCCTCTTTCTTTACGGCCCCCTCTTTCTTTACGGCCACCTCTTTCTTTACGGCCACCTCTTTCTGCATTTCCTGGATCCGCCCCTTCTTTTTGGAAGTAAACATTTATTTTGACCAGTCTTTGTGTTACTTCACAATGTAGCAATCTTTACAACTGTTTACACTTGTCTGTTTCCGAAGTGACTAATACCAAACAAGAGCCCATCTGGGCTTTCACTCCGGCCACTATGTAGCGATACTTACTGTGACGTCACACAGGCCAGCGTGAATTGCTTTCTTGTTCTTCCCAAATGCAAGCAAGCCCTTTCATCGAAGCTTATATGCCCTTAACTTATGTCTTATAAAAGAATTAGGATATGGAAGCAGAATAGAGACTTTAGATGTATTTCGTGAGGCCGAAATCGCTAGATGCCATACAAGTCATACAAACACACGGGGTTTTTTGCCAACCACATTATATATGCAAATATATAAATGACGTTAGTGTTTACAAACAGTAAGTATCGCTATATACATCAATAAAGCCATTTTTTTTGGCCCCTGGTTGTGCAAGGCAGGCTTTTTTCTTTGATATTTTGCGTTCCATGATTTTTATTTTGGACTACCCTTCTTCAGATTTCTGATGGTGTGTTCTCAATGAGATTGAAATCCTCTTAGTAATAACCAAAGGGAAGAATTATTAGCTGAATTTAGCAGTATTTAGGAGTGGCCGGTAGCGCGGTGACTTTCATTCTCTGCTCCCCTAGTATATATGTAATTTAATATTTTTGTTTTTCTCGTATGTAAATTAAAGAAGTTGACCTTTAATTTTACTGTAAACACTACTTATTCGTGTAACACACGTTTACAATTTATTCTGCTGTTCTGTTATACTGCAGGTTCCGAGTACTAATAGATGATTGTCTCAAATCTCAAATGTATGTTCATATTTGTACCATATTATAAGTTGTATCCTGTCCATCCTGTGATGGAGCTATATATCACTATATTTCTCTACTGTTCTTTCTACCCTGCGGCTCTTTATCGCAGCTCGCTGCCTCGCAGCTCTTTCTCCGCGGCTGTACTCTCTGGAAGTCATGTTAATTGTATTCGTGGTCAATTTGTGTTCCTCTGTGTAACTTAATCTGCTGTTCTTGCTATACATGATGAGCCATTACGAGTCCATCTTGGTATTTGTTGGCGGGATTAAAGATTATTAACTGAAATGCCTGTTGGCTATCTCTAATTAAAAGCTTTACCCTCATTCCCAAAACTTCAGTCTGCTCATTATATTACAGAACAATAAATGGAATTCAGTGTTGGAATTCAGTGTTGGAAGAGGTTTCTTGTTTAAGCTTACCTTGAGAGTTGAATATTCCTTGGCTCATCATAAATTAATTATGTGCTGAGTGTGTATTTCTGGCTTCGTGTTGGCGAGTGACAGTGTTGCTCTCACAGTTCAGGAGTCCAGATGTCTTCATACTTCGATAGAGTATACTAACCCATAACTGCTCAACTACAGTATATGTATTTGCTAGTAAATCGCTCAGTATACTTCGCTATAAATCAGCTATTCAGTATACATGTGTAACGTACACAGGTCTCGATACGAGATCGGTAAACCAGCCAAAAACACGGTCGAAAATATTTTAGTGTTGGCCTACCGATCACGGTGTTTGCATTGGTATGTATTATGACCGAGAGTAAAATGAAATGTGATGAAATGTGGCATAAAACCTACGAAACGTACCTCAAACAAGAATAGCGCCGTCCGTATGCAGAATGGCGACTGGACTGGAGAGAAATATATTAGCGCCAACAATCCTATTATGGATCAGTCCTATTATTAAGAAGGATAGTTTGGACCATGAGGTCTACAAGAACTTTAGAACAATTTCCAACTTGAAGTTTGTTTCCAAGGCAACAGAAAAAGTGGTTGCTGTAAGACTAAATCACCATCTTGAAAACGAGGACATGCAGGAGACCTTTCAATCTGCTTATAAGATAGGCCACAGTACTGAAACTGCTCTGACTCGCATTCATAATGATATCCTCCGAGCTATCGACGGTGGTGGGTGTGTCATTAGGGACCTTAAGCAACCAGGACGGCGACGGCAGTGACGACAGGACGTAGAAAAAACATTCTCCCGAAATTTGGTGTTTATTATTTCCCTTGTTCGCCTTCAATTGTTTTTCACAACCAGATTTTCGAAAAATATAATGACTATAGAGTTCCGATCACGCTGAACGAAAAATTATTTGATTTACTTTCTACGTTCGCGTTGTCTTTAAAACGTACAATTTGGGGTTTTCACGTTGTGTTTTTGCAGAGAACGGTGAAAATGTAGGCGACTACGTGCATTTTCATGTGCAGTTGTTGTATTTTGTAATTAAGGCTATTGTTTTATGCCGTCGTCCTAGACGTTGCCGTCGTGGTTGCTTAAGGTCCCTATTCTTGTGTTACTCGACCTCTCTGCGGCCTTCGACACGGTGGACCATCAACTATTACTTACTAGACTTGAACACCGCTTCAGGATAAATGGTAAGGCTCTATCATGGCTGAGATCGTATCTATCGAACAGATCTCAGTTCGTCAAGATTGCAAATGAGCACTCAATGAGCCGGAATCTTCCATGTGGTGTACTTCACGGGTCAGTGCTTGGACCTATTTTATATTCCATGTGCACTACACCGCTTGCAGATGTTATCAGAAAGCATGGCATGAATTTTCACTTTTACGCTGATGATAGTCAGATCTAAATGACATTCAACCCATTGAAAAGGGAGGAGCTGGTCTCTTCCAAGTCCGCTGTTGAGTCATGTATCCACGACATCAACAAATGGATGACTACTAATAGGTTATTGCTAAATAGAGATAAGACTGAATTTCTTGTATTAAATGCTTGCCATCGATCACCGCCTCCTGATCTTGATTCTATCATTGTTGGATCTGACGTTGTATCTGTGTCCAAATCAGCGAGGAGTATTAGCGTGTGGTTTGACGATGTTATGTCTATGAACAAGCAAGTAAATAGTGTGTGTAAATCGGCCTTTTACCATCTGCAAAATATTTCTAAGATTAGAACATATATTTCCTTTCAACACTGTGAAATCTTGTTACATGCGTTTGTAACAGCGAGACTAGATTACTGTAATGTACTTCTTTCAGGACTTAAACAAGAACAGATTCGCAAACTTCAATATGTTCAAAACTCAGCGGCACGCCTACTTACTGGTACACAAAGAACGGATCACATAACACCTATATTAAGGGAGCTGCATTGGCTACCCATATCTGCTAGAATTAGTTTTAAAATTTTATTATTAACTTTTAAGTCACTTAATGACTTAGCGCCATCATACTTAAAGGAGTTGTTAGTACCATATATCCCTAGAAGGACTTTGCGCTCAGCAAATAAGGGACTACTAGTACAGCCTTGATGTAACCTTAAATCGTATGGATATAAGACTTTTTCGTATATAGCACCACAACTCTGGAATTCTCTTCCTACTAATGTTAGACACTGCAGCTGTCTTAGCACTTTTAAATCTATGGTTACGACGTATCTTTTTGAGATTGCTTATAATCTTAATTAGAAAACCGTTACTTAGCTTTATAACTAGGATTAGTATTAATATAATATTTATCTTAAATATTGTAAAAATAGATTTTTAATTTACTATTTATATTGTAAATTAGCATGCAATTGGTTAATATCAATGTTTTAAATTCTTATTATTGTAAAGCGCCACTGGATTCTTAGTAGAAGTGGCGCTATAGAAATTCATTATTATTATTATTATTATTATTATTATTACAATTAATGCATAATTTAACGCATGCGCAGACATTTTGTTGCACGCGACATGCCTGTAGACAGCGGAAGTTTAAAGCGTTTCGACGTTCAAGGTCAAGATGTCACTTTCCATCCATAACAATGTGAGCGAGTTAACAATATACAATAAGGAGGATCACGAACACAAAACATCTCGCAAGTTCCCACAATTTACGCCAACGCACAGAAGTACTCTTATTTTGGTGGCGTTTCCCTTAACAGCCGAAATGCCTCTATCACGAGATTTTATGGTTGTGCTGGGGCTCCTATTAGGCTCGGAGAATTGGGGTAAGTCGTGATCGTGCCTTTAAATACACTTTTATGGACAAGAGAGCGAAGTGACATGTCGCTTGTTTTTAACCGATAGCTGAAAGGTTCGATTTCCAAGATATGCAACTCCGCCAGATATACACTTTGCACCGACTGAAAATGGGAAAAAATCCGTCATTCTGATTTATGAAGCACGGAAGGAATCATTGAAAACTGAGGGGAACATTGGACATGAATTTGCAAAGAGCAATGCAATAATACAGAGATCAAATCTCGAAAACAGTGGTTCAATACTTTCACTTGATAATAATAATAATAATATTTATTGCACATTTCTACTGCTTTCGATATTTAAAGCTCTCAATTGCAATGCACTGCAGAAACACTTTTCACAATTTATTTAACCTGGTGTAGACATCAGTTTATTGCAACACAACTAGGGCAACAACGAAACGTGACGAAGGCCGGAACGTGATCGGAAGCGCTCATTTCTGCCGTGTTTCATTTTCAGTCGTTAAAGCTGATGGCGCCAAGATGGGAAACTCCACTGCTAGCATGGAAACAGGGTCAGTAAGTAGTACCACCATGTTCTTAAAAAAAATCCGGAGTTTTCCTTCCTTTTATCCTTGATTAGAGCTATAAATTCTGATAATTAAAAAAATCTGATAATGATTGATTGCTTTTCATACAGTGACGTCATCAAAAAACTAAAATTTCCTACAAAGTCCTACAAAGCTATTCTTTGTACATATTCTGGACATCAATAATAAAGGTCTACACAGAAAAGGGTGTATGGTTCCGGAGTATATACGTGTGTTTTTGGTAGTTCTACAAGGACCAATATGTTTTATTACTCGGGTTGCCTGTGGCAGCACCGAGTCTTAAAATGCAAGTCGTTATTTTTGTTGGGTGTCGCAAAATTTCTGCGCATGCGTTAAAGGTCAAATTCACACCAATCAGATTGCACTGTGCTGATCACGCAACAATCGCCAGGTTAATTTATTTACATAATTGAATACAGTAAATCAAGATGGCGGAGGACCCGCGAGGAACTTTCTCTCTAATTTGGAGTCTCATCTCTCAAATGTAAGCCAGTTTAATGTTTTATTTAACTTCACTCGTGCGAAAGCCTTCCAACAGGCTCAGGATATTTCAACTGGCGCTATTGTCGGAGCCGAAGGACCGCGTTTTTTACCCAGATGGCCAGTGATTTTATTATACGACACGTACGACGACCTGAAGCCAGTGTAGGGGCCAGGATCCGGAAAGCTAAAATTAGAAGAAATAGATATTGGAATCTATAAGCCATCGGCTCGCTGTGCTGCATTTAAAACATCCGAGGAGAACATCTTATTTTGGGTGAAGGCACTTCAAGACCAATATTATGAGTCTCTTAAAAACTGTCAGAGATTTAAATTTACCGTAAGTTGGATCAGAGAGTATTGAGATCAAGTTATTTCGTTCCAGCGAGGATATTGACCTAGCGGAAACGGTACAAGCTGTGGAAGGATTTTACTTACAATCATCCACGTCTACTTAACAACAGGAATAGTTATGTGCCAAGGCATGGGCAAACTGATAGAGTTTCCCAGATTACAGATGAAAGTAGAGAACTTAATGAACGAAGAAACAGAGGTCACGCTCGACATGCTTGATAACATGAACATGTTCGACACTTTATGTTATACTAAGAAAACAAAACAAATTACAGAGCCTGCAAGTTCACAAGTCAATGAAAAACCCCAAGAGCCTGTAGTTTTGGATCAACATATCCTTGAAACTCCAAAAGCAACATACACATGAGCCAAAATCAAACCGGAAGAGACGGAATTCTTGAGATTCTTCACGAGGATAAAAATATTTGTTAGCCCGCAATAAGAACTCTCTCGCTCCTTTAACGACCTTGATTTGTAACATGGAGGCTGACCTGATATGATATGCGTAATGAATTCTTACTCTCGTCACATCAAAACACGAATCAAGAAACCAAACTCAGTCATTTGGAAGACAAATTAGTGCAGCAAGATAATAAATACAAGACCGAAATCAAGATGCTGTCATCTAGTTGACCTAGAAGTTGAAAATGGCGAGTTGAAAGCGGATATAATAAAACTGAGATCCGACTTTCAAACTAAAATCAAGAATACAAAAAAGAAGACAATGAAAGACCAAGGTCTCCAGTGTACCGAGACTACCCAGCCTACTGAAGCTTATCAGTTTGTTCAAGAGCCATCTTTCTTACATGACAACCCGGCCGATCCCTATTCATCAGAATACATTTTCTGTGCTAAATGACGAGAGTTTACAATCACCTGACCGACAACCCACTACTAAAGAAAGGGACCATGAAGTACGGTAGTACGGTTAATTCTCGGGTTCAAAACAATGAATATATGCCTGCTCAAATGCAGTGTGTTAAACGAATAAGTAGTGTTTAAATTAAAAGGTCAACATACGAGAAAAACAAAACTATTAAATTACATATATACTAGGGGAGCAGAGAATGAAAGTCACCGCGCTACCGGCCACTAAAGACTGCTAAATTCAGCTAATAATTCTTCCCTTTGGTTATTACTAAGAGGATTTCAAATGAAAGTGTATTACATCTTCAATCTCATGTGGCCCGAGTGAAAGCCCATGCAGATGGGCTCTTGTTTGATTTTATCAATGCAAACCAGTATTGCTATCGCGTGACATGACGATGAAAACAACGCCTATGACGTCTTGACATTAGAAATTTGACCCGACAGAATTAGATGCGGAAAATACGTCAATGAGCTCCCCAAATCTACGTAATCGTTAAATAAAACTCCACTGCTATGTTTAAAGTGCATGTGAGCCCAAATGTTTAATCAATAAAATTGATTCTACTACTTGGTGTTATATTTGAAGCTAATTTCAGTGATTTTAACAAATATTTTGTCTAAATCAGAAGTGTCAGAAGTAAGTTTCATTTACAAGGAGAATGAAATGACAGTAAATTCCCTGTTTGACGTCACGCATTATCGTATTCGAAATATAAACCTTTATAACTCAGGCGCAACACTCTAATTAAGAAACATTTTACTATTCAATTATTTACTTGATGAAGAATACTATTTTAATAATAAAACATTTGGACTGATATGCACTTTAAGCCGTATCGATCAGTCCGCGTTCTCAGGAGCCCATGGGCTTTTATCGTACGGCGGCCATGTTGAGTCCCAGGAGAATAAAAACCTTTGTTTTCGTCCGGTAAACTCGTTCTGAAACCAACCAGTGCGAGGCTACCGAGGCCAAAACTATTGTTTTATCCAAGATGGCCGAACTGCGATAACAGCCCATGGGCTCCTGGCGTTGTTCAGTGCGGACCGAAGCATAGGTGCATGCACTGGCCTGTTAACAAAGGTCGGCAAGATAATGGCAAAGCCAATGAGTAATTTGAACAAATATTTTAATCTGCCGGCAGATGCCATCAAGCAGTGCCGGTAGTCAACCTCTCGTCCACGTCCCCATGTCACCCATATGCCTACCCCAATAGTACAGGGTACTGTACTCACGTGATCGGTACCAGAGATGTCTACGGCACTCTGATAATGCAGAAGAAGAATAAAAACAAAGTAGACAGGTATGGCCATAGCTATGTTTTGATTGTTAGTTCCTTTCTTTTTTGCAACTTGTTCCCATGGTTCTTTACGCGCCTAATCCAATATGGGGTAAGAGAATCGAAAAGAATTTATAATTCTCTCAAAGGCTCAAAATATTATTACAAGTGTAAAATACTTTTCTAATCGAGTCGAAAGTACCCCTGGCGTTTCGCGTGCTCAACGGCTTCTACGATTGGAGAATTTGGAATAGAGCGTGCATTTTTTATTTTAAAATAAACTTGATGTCGCATTGCGCACTATTCAAATTCGTTGAAAACGACTGCAAATTCGTAAGTACTAAGTGTAAGGGTTTTTGCGTTTTCAATACCGGCATATCTAAACTGAGTCTAAAAATAGAACAATATACGTTTGGAATTCAGTGGGATCAGTTATACTTCAATCGTTATCCGTTCTTCAGCGATAATGACTCCAAGGTATTTTGGGTCACATGACTAGCCTACCTCTGTTGCGTCCCGCACTAGTCACCATACCTCTACTACGCCTCGATCGCACTAGTCATGTTTAGTCATCTGGAACCATGTTGAACCATGCTTAGCTATGCTTGGCCATACTTGGCCATACTTGGCCATGCTTTTATAGAAATTAGCGGAATAGAAGGGACTTGCTAGCAGTCGAAATGTTCAAAGTCTTGATAGTTTTACTGTATGCATGATAGTTTTACTGTATGCATGATAGTTTGACCTCTCCGTTTGCGACAAGTCTCGTCTGTCATATCTCACAATAGCTCTGCTGTGTCTTATTTTTCAGTTGGGGAAAGAAAATCTACCAATTTATTCTGGATTTCAAGCTGAACCGTACAGAACTCGAAGACTGTCTTCAGATTTTGCATGACATGTACTGTCACGCATTGTTTCCACGGTGCGACCGCACGTCAGTGATACTGCAGCCGCAGCCCGTGTGTCAAGAATCTTGTCTATTTATGTTCAAGCGCTGCCCGAAGATCCTAGCTGCCATTAGGAATTACGATGATGCATATTTCTTCAATTGTACTGCATTGCAACCTAGCAACGGGGGTGCGATACCACAGTGTTATCTATACCGTGACGTCAACAGTAAGTTTTAGTTTTCTTTGTTTTTCTGGTGTGGAATCCACTGAAATCGCACGCTTTGATTGGCTCGTGGTCTCAAACGGACCGGCTAACCCAAAGTTTCTCAATATCATGTTTTACGAGGTTCTTACGTAAATGTACCCTAGCATTGACCACCTTGGATCTCCGCTACACATTTTATCATTAAAGCCTTGGGAAAAGGGGGAAAACTATAGAAAAATTGCCATTGAAGACAATTTTGTGATGAACAATAACGACAAATAGTGTGTTTGTCTCGGAACTATCGGCTGATAGTTTCCCTTGGAAATTTGAATTTCCGCGGGCAACTATCAGCCGTTATAGTTCACCACAAAATTTTGGCGCGCGCTCATTGGCTAAAAGCGATCACGTGACGTGATAGTTGTCGTCCGCGGAGGCAAAATATCCAACGCATCCTCGCTCTACAATTACCAATAATCAGTAAATGGCAAACACGCTTGAAATACCGATTATTGGTAATACTACGACAAATCCTAACCCGAACCATAAACCGAACCCTAACCATCGGACGAGTTCGCGGGTAAACGACGGGTTCTCACTCACCTAGAGCTAGGGCTCACAGGTAAACAAGAAGAGAAGGTAAACGAGAGAAAAAAATAGTTTGAGCGCTCCTACTCGGGCTTGAACTCCTAATCGTTTGCGTGTTGTGCTTGGCAGTGCAGGCGTCACGACCACTACACTAAGCGCGTCTACCGCCGTTCGGATTTGGACAATTGTTTATCTTTATCCTTGACTGGTTTTAAGAATGTCATTGTTTAATTTGTGTTCCAGAATTAGCGATTATTGATAATTGAAGAGCAAAAGCCAATTACTGATTATTGGTAATTCTAGAACGAGGATATGTTGAAATATCAGGCGTTATAGTTCACCACAAAATTTTGGTCCGCGCTCATTGGCCAAGAGCGATCACGTGACGTGATAGTTGTCGTCCTTGGAGGCAAACTATCAGGCGTTATGGTTCACCACAAAATTTTGGCGCGCGCTCATTGGCTAAAAGCGATCACCTGACGTGATAGTTGTCGTCCGCGGATGAAAACTATCAGGTGATAGTACCCGCTGAGCACGAAAGACAATTTTGTGTTGAACAATAACGACAAATAGACTGTGTTTGTCTCGGAACTATCGGCTGATAGTTTCCCTTGGAAATTTGATGTTCTTAAAACTAGCATATAAACCCTCGAACTTCGTTCTCGGGCTTATATTTGTTTTAAGAACATCAAATTTCCACGGGCAACTATCAGCCGATAGTTCCGCGACGGACACAGTCTATTTGTATAATAGTGCCCACTGAGAGCTGAAGACAATTTTGTGATGAACAACAATAACGACAAATAGACTCGAGAACGCAGTTCGACGGCTTATATGCTAGTTTTAAGAACATCAAATTTCCAAGGGAAACTATCAGACGATAGGTCAGAGACAGACACAGTCTATTTGGGTTATTGTTCAACACAAAACTCAGCGGGCACTATTATACAAATAGACTGTGTCCGTCGAGGAACTATCGGCTGATAGTTGCCCGCGGAAATTTGATGTTCTTTGATAGTTTGCCTCCGCGGATGACAACTATCACGTCACGTGATCGCTTTTGACCAATGAGCGCGCGCCAAAATTTTGTGGTGAACTATAACGGCTGATAGTTTCCCTTGGAAATTTGATGTTCTTAAAACAAATATAAGCCCGAGAACGAAGTCAAATTTCCGCGGGCAACTATCAGCCGATAGTTCCTCGACGGACACAGTCTATTTGTATAATAGTGCCCACTTAGCACGAAAGACAATTTTGTGTTGAACAATAACGCAAATAGACTGTGTCTGTCTCGGAACTATCGGCTGATAGTTTCCCTTGGAAATTTGATATTCTTAAAACTAGCATATAAGCCCTCGAACTTCGTTCTCGGGCTTATATTTGTTTTAAGAACATCAAATTTCCGCGGGCAACTATCAGTCGATAGTTCCTCGACGAACACAGTCTATTTGTATAATAGTTCCTCAACGGACACAGTCTATTTGTATATTATAGTTCACCACAAAATTGTGGCGCGTGCTCATTGGCCAAGAGCGATCACGTGACGTGATAGTTGTCGTCCGTGGAGGCAAACTATCAGACGAAAGTACCCGCTGAGAGTGGAAGACAATTTTGTGATGAACAATAACGACAAATAGACTGTGTTTGTCTCGGACCTATCGGCTGATAGTTTCCCTTGGAAATTTGATGTTCTTAAAACTATCATATAAGCCCTCGAACTTCGTTCTCGGGCTTATATTTGTTTTAAGAACATCAAATTTCCGCGGGCAACTATCGGCCGATAGTTCCTCGACGGACACAGTCTATTTGTATAATAGTTGCCTGCTGGAATACAAATCGTGTATTCGACTCGAACAGTAGTAGTTCATGACAAACTCGATTGAGACTAAGAGTTTTGTTGTAAAACAAGGAATTGAAGTTAGTATTTTGTGTGGGTGACCTAGTATTGTGATGATTTTCGTCATAAAATAGCTGTGGATCCACGACTGTTACCTGCTTTTCGGAAAACTCTATTAGTAAGAGTCTGTTTCTCTTTTACATATTTAAGATTATGTGCGGTTAGAGCGGATTTCGTATGAGTGAGACAAAACTACGTCATGTCCGTAGCCTTACCGTAACCGTACTGTAATTTACTGTACCGTAACTCTGGGATTTGATTGGATCATAAAGTCAAACAAATTGGGAAACCATTTCAATGTCACGGCATGTCGTGCCGTAAGTCAATGCCGTATCTTGGCCACTCATGCGAAATCCGCCCTCCATAATAACATGGTAATGATGATGATGCCGATAACAAAACTCGTAACAATAATGGCAATAATGTTAATGATGACTGGTAACAGTGATAATTAGGATAATGATGGTGACAATGACAATTACTGAAAACGATAATTATGACAATAATAGTGATATTAATAATGGCAATAATGTTAATGATGACTGGTAACAGTGATAATTAGGATAATGATGGTGACAATGACAATTACTGAAAACGATAATTATGACAATAATAGTGATATTAATAATGGCAATAATGTTAATGATGACTGGTAACAGTGATAATTACGATAATGATGGTGACAATGACAATTACTGAAAATGATAATTATGACAATAATAGTGATATTAATAATGGCAATAATGTTAATGATGACTGGTAACAGTGATAATTACGATAATGATGGTGACAATGACAATTACTGAAAATGATAATTATGACAATAATAGTGATATTAATAATGGCAATAATGTTAATGATGACTGGTAACAGTGATAATTACGATAATGATGGTGACAATGACAATTACTGAAAATGATAATTATGACAATAATAGTGATATTAATAATGGCAATAATGTTAATGATGACTGGTAACAGTGATAATTACGATAATGATAATTATGACAATAATAGTGATATTATTAATGGTAATAATAATATTTATTATTTAGATAATTGGTCAATTTGCGGTCCATAACTTCCCGTACGGACCTTCCGCCCAATGAAGAAGCCATATAATAAACACGCTCGCTTGCTCTGTCCGGACCGTAAGTTATGGATACTCGTTTTTCCCCTTTTATGGCCCGCGCGTTTTGCACTTGTGCCATTAAAAAGGGGGCAAATCTCGGTCCATAACTTACGGTAGGAACCTCGCATGCGCAATCGGTTAGGGCCTGGTCATTAATTAGAGGGGGGCTGGTGCAAATGAAAAACGCCATGCTCAATATTTGATGACCCCTCCCCCTAATTCCCCCTCAAGCTTACTATGGCCCCCCTGATTTGCTGCATGAAAATTGCGGACCCTCCCCCTTTTTCCACCGGTCCCTTACTAAGTATAAATATGATGATACTATTGACAATGACAACAGTAATACGAGATGCAAATTTAAAAATGGACGAAAAGAATGTTCTCGTTTATTCTCATAGTATGGTATTAAGAAGCATCATCATTGTTAGTTTTTAAAACAAAATTGGGAGATATTTTTTAGACTTTTAAATTTCTGAATTTAATTTCCGAATTTTAAATTGTAGACATTAGTTATAGGATAACTTTGTACATATACTGCATTATTGTCTGATATTTTTATACTTTCTTATTTGATTTTCCAGGAAACCCACTGATAACAGCCTTGACTGAAGGGTTCACCCTGGTTAAAGAATATATTATTAGTATTATTGTTAATCCCTAATTTCAACTTGAAATTTCACGCAAAACTTGTAATTTCACATGTGAAATTTCAAACGCTGCCTATGCGCGCTTAAAATATATTTTTTCTGCATCGTAATTTTCCCTCCATAACATTAATGGGTAATCAAATAGCGACTCGTGAAATTAAGGATAAATTTCACTTGTGTTTGACAAATACGCGTGAAATTTATCCCTAATTTCACTCGTCCCCATTTGATTACCTATACTAATAACATTATATTTTGTTGTTTCTCGCAGATAAGCTGGATGAGGTTTACAGTAAAGGTAGGAATCAGTGAAGACACATCTCTGTGAAAGCACATATTTCGATATGTTCATGATTATCTTGTGGATCCTTTTTGACCTCATACCTTTTCACGTTTCATGTTGTACTACTTTCTTCAGTTACTCTGCATCACGTCTCCCACTGCACCAGTCGTTTGGTAGTTGTTTTCTTACTCGCTCTGTCTTTCTAAAAGCGACAGCTACCTTCTCACTACGTAGTCTTTGCTGACTTGCTATGCTTTATTTCTTTATATCAGTGATTGTGTTCCTAAAAATCTCCTTGCCTCCATCAAACGAGACATGATGGGGGCTGAAGACCGAGTCCCACCTCTTGCACTTGTATATAAACCTCCAAGTCCCATAAACTTTCCTCGACTTTAAACAGCTAGCAACAAATTGTCTAACTCTCACCGACTCTCGTCAACATCTTGCTCTCGTTTGACAGACTGTAAATTGATAACAAGTCCATGAGAGATAAGCAGACCTCATTAGCCTCTTTCATAATTAACGCATTTTTCAGGTTTCCATCTTAGCCTTGAAGACTCTCCTTTCGCAGATCAGCATTATCATATCTTTTTTGCAGATTGTTACCATGGAAATGGTGTTGGTTACCGTGCTAACATAAATATCACCCGCTCTGGATACCCGTGTCAAGCTTGGTCGGCCCAGTGTCCTCACCGTCATATGACAAAAAACGAGGCCAACGCGTCCAATTACTGCCGTAACCCTGGAGGCCTGGGTTCTGACGGGCCGTGGTGTTACACGACTAATAGAACGATAAGATGGGAGTACTGTAACGTGAACAAGTGTCCTACACCACGTGAGTTGTTCCCGGGGGGTACTTGACCCATGTTTGGGTATCATGTGCCGCTGAGGGTTTGAAACCCTGACCCTGTTTAGGACAGAAAAACTCTAAATACCTTTAGGACAAATGACAAAATACAGACTATCTTGTTTTACACAATTTTCAAGTGTTTTATTGGCAATTGCAATTATGCAAATCAAAAAGTCTCTGTGAAAGACGGGTGAGACGAGGATAATCGTGCAATCAATATCCTGTTTAGGACAGGGTCAGACCCTGTTCAGGACAGACTCGCATGAAATTTTATACCCTGTTCAGGAAGGGGGGTAGTCAGGGCGTAACGTCCAATGGACGTTAGTGGATTTTTTTTTTATTTGTCGACGGCCCCTAACAGAAGGCTATCCCATTTACGGATGCTTGGCATGTCACTGAATGATGAACAAACAACGAAACAAGAAATATGACACTAATTCTGTGAGGAAAGTATCGTGTTAGTAAATGTATGACTATCTCAAGATTTCATGTCCACTTAATTGCACTCTATAACACGATAAAAGAGAAATAAAGCGGAAATTCAGGAACTAAGGAACTAATATGTACATTTCTTCTTTAGTTCTCGTAACTTTGGAGTATTTTTTTCTATTTAACAATTGGTTTTCTTCACAGCTACTACAACAGCACCAACGAAAGTTACAAATGATGAAAAAGTCACACGCGATCCTAATGAAACAAGTATGTGGTTGCTATCTTGTAAAATGTACTTAATGATCACAGTAATGTATGATTCAACTTCCCTCATCATACGTCCGAATTGGTGTATTACTTAACTCCATAATTCTAGATTACTTCAAACATTTTATTTATATCGGTATTCCATTTTTTCTCAACTACTTAATTAGCTACTTCCAGGAATACTACCAAAGATGGAGAGATTAGCGCACGTACTGAGAGAGGTATGTAGTGCTATGATTAAATAGCATTTCACTGAATGGCCTTGAAAGGCTCTCAATAAACTCAATGGAAAAAACTAGTTGCTATAAAAAGTGGAGTAGGTCTGCGTGGGCGAGGAAGATAAACACTGGTATTATCAACAAAGAGACCATTAAGGTATGCTACCCGCCGTGGGAATCGAGTAGCAGTTGACGTGTTGAGCGCTAGCCCTTCGTCAGAGGGAAAAACGAAGGTCAAACTCTCAAAACGTCAGCTGCCACTCGGCACATCCTATACGGCGTTTAGCGTACATTACCTGGCAACTTTTAGTTGGTAATACCAGTCTCAGTACATCGTTTATCAGGCAACGAATGGCAACACATATAAGGTGACTACTTATTGGTTTCTAGTACGAAAAATAGCTACATTTAGCATTCAACTGAGAAGGTAAATACTAGCTGTCGCTAAAATACAGCTCATTACATCCTTGACTTTTGAACATTTTAGAATCGTTTTTTCTTCCCCAAAATAGTTGTTCATGCACTGTATATTCTTTTTTTTATGCCTATATCTAGTCCCTACAGATGTATTTGTGATTGGTGGAGTAGTACTAGCTGTAATCATCACGGTTGTTGTTGTGGTATTTGTTATCATTAGAAGACGTCGAAGGAACATTGAACTAGGTCAGTAGGTCAAAAGGCAAACGGTATTTATAATAGCACACGTGCATATCCCTGGTTTCTTGCAAGCGGAAGGCTATAGATTCGAGTTCTTGCCGCGAATAGTTCGTTGACCTTGTTTTTTTCTTCCCTTCCATTAATTAAAAGGAGACGTCAAACCACCTAGTGTGCTATTCAGTCCTTACAGCTAAACATGCACAATTGACTACCGCGTCTGAATTTCTGAACGTAACTAGTACCGTCTGAACGCGTCTGAACGTAACTAGTACCGTAGTACTAACCGGAACCGTTGTTTTCCAGCGGAAGTAGCAGATCTACGCTGGCCGTAACATTTTCGGATAGCAGCTATTTTCGGATAGTAAAAATATATCACCAGGTCATTCCAAGATACCAATACATTTAGCTCCTTGGCACTGGATTCGGCGCGTGAAAAGTTCGACGTCTAAACCGGGCCTAAGATTCTTAAGTCCAAAGGATTTAGAACTATTCCTCTCCCCTGCACCCATGGTGCACACACTGATTGTTAGGAGATCCTGCAAGCGGCAATTTGTGCATATTGCTCAGTGTGTCTTTTAGGTGAAGCCTTCGCCTGTGTGTCATAGGCCTATTCAGTTGAATGATAAAATGAAGGACACTCTTTTTCTCAAGACATTTGTTCATGTGTTGGATCCCTTTTTGGAATGCACAATGCAATATGCATTGCACGATGCGATAAATAGACACAATGCACGAGACGACCTCGTTTGAACTAGCTGTATATTTTATTTGTTGCAGCAGAAGAAATTATACCATATGCAGAAACTGGACCTTTGGCAGAGTGGATCCAGCAAATAAATATGGGTACCTTCTTCTTAGAACCTCCAGACCTCCCTCCACGGGTGCTTAAAGGCGAAACGGGAAACAAAATAGTGTATGAAAATGTGAACGAACATGGTGAACCTCATTGTAGGGATCTCAAGGCGTTTATCGAGTATCGCCGACCTTATGTGAACACGGACAACTATAACCACTTGATATCGTCGACACCTGGTTCTACCAGACGACATAGGACCCCACATGGTGCTGTGAGTAGAGATGGCAGACCACTGTATGACGTCATGAGTCGTCTTGAGGATAGTGTTGTGTTTATTGCTAATCCAGCTGGCAGTCAGGTTAAAGATATAAGTGATGACTTAGGACATAATAGGTTAGAGAGTTCATGTAAAGTAACAAAGATCACAAGAATACAACGCTCCAACTCACTTGATCTTGGTTGCGCATCAAGACTTGTTAACAGAGAAACTTTTCCTAGAGAAGGGAAGCTTTTAAGATCACTGTCAGTCAAATGCACCTAAGCATCTTGAGAAAATGTAGCATTTAACAACCAGCTATTTCAGAAACGGTTGTCTCGTGCATCGAGCATTTTGCATGGTGCATTCAGTTGTGCGTATTGCATTGCGGTTTATAATATAGAAATGCATTAATGTTATGGCCTGTCTGTTTAGTGAAGTCCGTGAGTGGATTACTTAGCTTATTGAACATGGTTGAGCTTAAGTCCTTAGAGCACCGTCGGTACGTCCAGTCTCTGCTATTGTTACACAAATGTGTCCACAACATCGCACCAAAATATATCAAACAATTTTTTTCATTCCGGACTAGCACATACAATCTTAGGGGAGATATGATTCTTCAGTTGCCAAATTATAAGTGTAAGTATTTTCATAATTCTTTTACTTATATACATAATAGTTAGGCTATGAAATAGCCTACCTAACGAATTTCGTATTATTTCTTCCCCGATTATTTTCAAGTCTAAAATAGATAAACTAGCGTTATCATCAATGGCACATGGTGCTATTAGCAAGCGCGATATTTAGAAATACTCTACATTTATTATTATTTATTATTATTTGTTGTTGTTGTTGATATCATTATAGTGTTGTCATTAATATTACTAGTATTATCTAATTGTAAATAAGCAAACATTGATTGTATTCTTAGAATTTAATATCAAATTTTCATCCTCTATCTTAATTAGTTGACTGCACGTACACATTGAAACGAGCTTATGCTCATTAGTGACTACGTGGTTAAATAAATTACTACTACTACTACTCAGTTCAATTGGCCGGTAACAAAACGAGCAGGGAACTGGAACCGAGTTTATCAGAATTACTCTAATTCTAAAATTAAGTTCATCACATGATAGAGCATGCTGAAATTAGCATGTGTGCCAAGTTTGACGTGATTCGAGTGAATCTCGTCTGAATTATAAGCAATTGAAATTTATTTGTCCCTCCAAATTTTTACAATGAATGTATGGTTTGGAGGGACAACGTTAAAAAATAAGAGAGTTTGTATGGGAAAATTGACACATTTGATGCCTTCTAGCATCGTCAATATTGAGCCAAAGTTCACGAAACTTTCCAGACTAGCTAAGTTTGATCTGTTCTTTTGGAAAATAATGCTCACTTTGACTAGTTATTAATTGAATTAGTTTTACTGACTCGGTTCCAGTCCCCCGCTCGTTTTGTTACCGGCTAATAACACCTCGAGTTTGGAAGTGCAAGAACAAAGTTTTTTTTTATTCTCATGGGACGCAAGATAATTGTTGACCATGCGATGACGCATAACGTGGTAAATAAGAAGACAGTGTACCACGGCAAACTATCGTCAATTAATTATGACGTCATATCAAAACAATCTATAATTGTTTAAACGCTAAGGATCACGATCGTGGGAGGGGGACAAAACAGGGACAAAACAGCAACAACACAAACGAAATCGCTCAAATGCATTTTGAAGAACGTAGAATAGCGGTAACAGCCACCAAATACGGTAAATATTGTGGGATAAACATTGATACAGCTGATATCTGGAAACCAGACAATTCGAAGTTAAATTTTCCTCAGCAGAGCAGATTTAGTTCAAAATTCTATTGTTCAAGTCGATTCTGTCCCCCTCATAAACAAGCCGTGACGTCATAATGATATAGGGTAATTAAATAGACCCTTTTTATTGCCCATTTCAGATCACGTGTACTGTACCCTTGTGTATTTTTTATTTATTTCTTGTTATCGCATGAGAAGATACATTGATATGGAAATGTCTTGAAGAAAGAACTCAGTTTTTCCCCAAAGGATTGTGCACGAAAAACAGGCAAAGTTTACCATATTAGGGTGAAGTTTACCATATTAGGGTGAACTTAATATGGGACCTTTGTCCTGGTGTTCTTCCCTTCAGCTAGTCCATTTTTTGTCCCATTTATTTAGTTTCCTGTGTGTCTACCATGACTAGTTGTAAAGTTAATAAATAAATAAATAAATAAATAAATAAAGTATACAAGGTATATTTACAACTACAATGAATCTACAGACGAACGGACTACAGTGATAAGATAACTTTTCTTTATCCGTTGAAAACGACTGCAAATATTTAATTGCTTATCAGTATTTCATAATAAAGAGCGTAAAACAGAACAATTTCCCGTTTGAAATTATTGGGATCACAAAATAACCAGACCACTCAAGCATGTTAAGGCCTGATTCATTTGACGAAAAATATATTTACCGTAAATATTTCTCTTTATAACCCATAGGCCACTCCTGTGGCCATTTACTGGTTACTCGCTTTGAGTGTTTCAGTCTTGCTAAGTTTAAAGAGCAAAGCCCTGAGATTCACACACAGCATAATGTATAAACAAATGAACCTATTGAAATGCATTAGGCATATTACAAATGAATAATTTCATCTACATCCTCCTTTCTTTTTATAAGTGAACTTCAGTTACCATTATTTCATTTCAGATAAAGTAGCTAAAATAGCACTTACAAAAAAAATTATTTCTCCACAGATTCTAAAATTTCTCTCAAAAATGCATATGTTTGCACTAATCTCACTTTCTGTCTCCCAACAACTAAACTTGCCCAGCACCAAGCTATTCTGCCCATAAGCACTTCACAGCAAGCTAAATTCATCCATAATGACCGCAAAGCATGCCGGGAAATCCTACCAAACAGCGACATGGCCCTTCCCCCATCTTCATTCTTCAAAATGTAGAAGAAGTCTAAAGCCATTTCGACCTAATAGTTTCATATTGGAATCAATGGCAAGTAAATATTGTCCATTATTCCAAAAAAGCTATGACAGGTGGCTCCAGACCCCCATGTATAAAGCCCACGCTAAAGTGACAGAAGACGTCCTGGCCCATTCACGAGTGGGAAATGAGGCTGTTTCTCCATCACAATAACAACACTGGCACAGACTCGGTTCTTTGAGAAAGTGCTGATTGAAGCTGTCCTCTAGCACTTTATAAATGGTGAAAAAGGCTTTAAAAAGCCTTAAATTCTGGATTCCCCCAAACAAACGTCCCTCCAGCTCCGTAGCAATGCGACGTCAACGTATCCAAAATGGCCGACAAAACACTTTGAGCCCCCAGTAGTATTGGTGAGATGAAAATTCCATGGTAACAATGGCCATAATAATAATAATAACTTTATTTAAACTGTAAAGACCGATCAGTTAATCGAAAATGATTAGCTGGTATCAACCGGTGACCAGTATTATAGATAATGTATCTAAAAAATCTCAATATATAATAGTATAATAATAAATGTATGAATGAATAATATTATAATAATAAAAAATACATATAACTGTACAAAGCTTAAAAAGTATATCTAAAAAATTATCGTAAACTACATTGATGATTGTTGTCATCAAGTTCTAAAAAATGCTTGAAAACGCCAGCCTTAAAAATTGATAGTGTTTGTAACTCCCGCAGCTCTCTAGGTAAGTCATTCCATTCTCTTGCGGCTGCGCATTTAAAAGACAATTGGCCCATTTTCGTTTTCGTGGCTATAACATGTAAAAGTGTGGAGTCCCTAAGATGTCTATTATGCATTTCTGATCTTTTAACAAGGTACCCTTCTAGCTGATGCGGACAGTTAATGTTATGTACAATTTTATACACGAACTGGAGCCTTAAGAAGCGCCTTCTACTGTTAAGAGATAACAAACAGAGCTTGGCACGCATGTCTTGTGAACACGTCTTACGATTAGCGGCAAGAATAATCCGCATAGCCTGGTTTTGCAGTCTCTCTAAGCGCTGTGAATTGCCTTTACCGTAATCACCCCATATAATACAGCTGTAATCTAGAATAGGTAGTACTGTTTGCTTATAGATTCTTAACAATACGCTATGACTAAGGAATGATGAAATTCTATTAAGCATTTTAAGCTTGGGATAAATTCTTGATGATATATAAGAGATGTGTTTGTTCCAATTTAGACAGCCATCAATATAGACTCCTAAGTATTTAAAATGTTCAGATTGTTTCAATCTGGGGGGAGGAGGGTTCGTTTTAGTGTAGAAACAGCTAAAAATCAGTTAAAATTCCTTGGGCTATAAAGAGTTAAACAAAATCTAATCCCACCATAATACTATTAAATAGTCATAATTAGAGAAAATCGTTTAAGTGATTGCGATTGCGCATGCGCATGCGACGATAACATATGAATAGAAAGTAACCCTGCTGAAATATTTCTCTTCCAGCAGTGTTTTAGACCACGCTTAGGAAACATGACTATCGTGTACTTATCGTGTAAAGATAAGAAAATATTAAAGATACAAAAAAGTCACGACCTATTTTGCATATTTTCGCCGTAATAACTAGTACCCGTTAACGAAACTTTGTAGTCATCTTTTCTAAGCTGAAATATAGGTAAGAGGCTTTAACCTTAACCACATCCACTCATTAAACTCACACTTTCTGTTAAACTCGGAGCCGCGTTTTTTGATTTACAGATTTCGTAGTCTAAGTCACATGACAGAACACGTGACACGTTTTACTGCACACAAACCACTTAATAAGGGAGTCAATAATGAATATATCTATCATCGTGAGAGACTTTGCGCACTTGCCTTACTCGACTGAGCTCAAATAAGGAAAACAGGTTTTACCCGAAATTTAATCCCTGAACCAGGCCTTCAAAAACTGATTAATAATTCATGAGGCAAGAACAAAAGAAATGAATATTTAATGAGTGATTTCTAAATGTGATAATTATAGATGCGGTCTCATTTACATAAACTTTAACGTCAATAGCCCACTTCCGCGATATGCTTTACTTGTCACGCACAAAGGTTTCAATACGAAGCTTCGGGCAAAAAAAAAAAGATCTTTTCACAGGGAAAAGAATACATTTAATTTAGCACGGAGCCTCGTATTGAAACCTTTGTGCGTGACAAGTAAAGCATATCGCGGAAGTGGGTTATTTTCTCGGTGGAAATAGGTCGTATCGCCAAAATAACTGAATTACATTACTCTATACATCGACGTTTTTGAACGGCCGCGGTGTTTTATCAGATCTACAAGAACTTGGGCTGCGCCCTCGTTTTCGTAAATCTGATAAAACAGTGCTGTTCGTTTATTAAACATTACTTAAATGCTTGTGCAACCGGTTGACAATAATTGTTCGTTATCGCTGAAAGGAAAACGCGCAGGCTCTGGGATTGTACCCAGTCCCCTGGCTCTCCTTCCCTCCAATTTCACCACTGTACTTTGTTTTGTCGCAACGGTACATTTACGTCATTCTTTGAGTATTCTAGCCAAGAAATCTCTCAAATCAGAAACATTGCATAAAAACTTTCCGAACTGATCAAATAATTATGTTTTCAAGCTTTATTTGGGATGGTAACTTAGAATAAAAGTGGTTTTCTGAAACTGGTTAGACAATTTAACATTTATATGACCGGAGGAGGGTACGGTGTATACTGACATTGAAGAGAAAAACAGCGATGGAGATTGAGTCAGGCATCTTTCTTAAATTTTAATATAACATTGACATACCTATAACGTCGATATGCTAATATCGGATATGGAATTGCAATTCGTATCATTAAGCTCCTTCCCAGGCTCTTTGGCGTGCTAACACCATAGTGAGTGCATGTCGTGATTTCACCCATCCGCTCAGGAGCCTGACCCATCTCAATAACTCGTTTCTGTGCTTGCGCGCATTCACGAGATAAAAACGAGGCAAAGCGCACCGTATAAAAAGTGTTAAATCCAGAAATACGAGTAATATCAAGTGACAAGTAATATAATGTGTTTTTATACGGCTTGATTAAGGGTATTGACAGTGCATATATCTGGGACACACGTGAAACTAAATTTTTTAAATAGTATCCAGTTGTCAGATGTAGAATATATGTATCTGAATACACTGCACTGTTGGATTTCAATATGCTGAGAGGCTTAATTATACCCACAAATGGCTCTATTTCTTCCACACTGGGTTCAATATTGTTCAGTGTATCCGGTCAAATTCATTTTGAAGACTTTGATCAGCACAAAGGCCGAGTTCATTTGGTTGTTCAGCACTTCAGCTGGCTGTCCTCCGTCAGCACTGTGGTTTCGATCCCAGAATTCGCAGGCGCCGTATCCAAGATGGTGCCGAAATGGTAAAGGAAATTATAGAAGAAACCAAATCGATATTTTTCCGGCATTCATAACACAGGTAGTCCAAGCCGAGATTAGTATTACATACTCATGTCTTCTTGGAAGTCAGCCATTACTTTGCTATGTTGTTGTTTTCTTTCAAAATGCAGCATTCGTTACCATTGTTTACACTTTGGCACTCCCCCATAGACAGGTAGACAGCGGAAGTTTATATTATTTAATATTTAATCGCTGCCAATGGACGCTTTGCAGTTGAATAGATTCCTCGTTAGCTTCTGTTGTTCTGTACACCAACATGGCCGCCATGCCCTTTGTCAGTTGAATCTCTGGGGATTGACTGCAAACCATATATTACAATCTCGCAAGTACTCATGAAATTTTATTGTTAAGAGCCGAAATGCCGCTATCACAAGTTCTTCTGTTTGTTCTGGGGCTCCTTATAGGCCCGGAGAATTGGGGTAAGTCATGACAGGTCATGGTAATGACTTTAAATATTACCTTTGTAGTGAAATCATTATGTCGCTTATTTTTAGCCGATGGCTAAAAAGTTGTATTTTCAATATTGATTACGTTATCGCCACTGAATATGATCCTGAAGTTTATATTTAGTTAAACTTGTATATAGAAAATTATAAGCAAGCTTCGTTCAATACTCCGCCAGATATAAACATGCGAGAGAAAAAAATCCGTCATTCGAAAGACTCGCAAGAGATATATTGGGGATTGTCTCCCGACACAACAGCGTGGTATTCAGACCAATATCACGGTTTTTCAAAAAGCACAAATACGCGGTGAATATTATTAACAAGTAATCATATGGATTTCTCGTGCAATTCTGGATTAATTTGAACTCGTGAGATTTTTCAAAGAGCTCAAAACTGGGGCTTTCTCGATATATCAACGTCCTGAAATTCAGGACAATGAACAACTCTATTGTTTTCGTTCGTTCTTTGTATTTCAGGGTATTGTTTTGCTGTAGTTAATTGTCGTTGATATATCGAGAAAGAGCCCGATAACTTTATATTGCACTGGCGGTCATGTCTGAACGAAACCAGGCATTTGCTTCTTTTGTTCCTGTCAACCAAGATGGCCATCGTATTCCCTTAGGAATGATTGCAACCCAAGAATTAGTATAGGTAATCCATATGATTACCTATAATAATAGCACATTTCTACTGTTCTCAGTTGCACCTCTTCAGGGTTCGTGACCGGAAGCGATCATGTCACTAAATTCAATATGAACACGAGACTCCTCTCTTCCGTGTTTCATTTTCAGTCGTTAAAGCTGACGTCGCCAAGATGGTAAACTCCACTGCTAGCACAGAAACAGGGTCAGTAGTACCTTGACAATATTTTGTTAACAATATCTAGACGATATGCTCTAGTTTCCTCTTATTTACAATTAATTCCCATGGTTAACTTGGTGATCACCCAGGGACCATTCCTGGAAGAAAGCCGAGCTATTAATTACTTACGTTATTATTCCATGGCACTTCAATTGTAGCAATCCCTTTATGTAGGACGACACGATGTTTTACCAAAAATACAATAGAATACAACACAATAGAATACAATACAATACAATAGAATACAACACAATACAATAGAATACAATTTGGTAGCAATTCGTGTCGTCCTACATGAAGGGTGGCCTCAATTGTTGTCAAAAAATCTGGTAATTATGGAACAAATAAGATGAAAAAGAACTTGGCTGGGATTCCTTATCAGAGAGACGCAGAAAGCACCGTATCTTATTTGTTTTTAAATGCTTAAATGGTTTTATAGACTGGGATTTTAATTTTACTTTTAAGAGAGACATGCACGACTACAATACCAGAAGTAAGAACGACATCTATAAGCTTAAATCTCGTAGCTCGTTTGGCCAACGTCGCCTTTGTTTTCATGCCATTCAGGACTGGAATTTGCTATCTGAGAGCACGAGAAACATTCTAAATCTAGATCAATTTAAACGATTTATCTAGTTACTTATATATAGTAGTACGTTATTGTTGTTATTATGTTTATAGCTATTTTTTAATTAATACCTTATATTACTAGATTTTAACCTTTATAGATTCATAGACATTTTTATATTTTTATGTTTTACACTAATACAGGACCTTCCTGAAAATCACCTTAGGGTGAGGTTTGCTTCCTGTATAAATATTTAAATTATTATTATTATTATTATAATGATTTTGGATTGATTAATTATGCGTGACGTCCGTTAGTATTGGGAATTCGACCTGACAGATCAGATATTTCCAAATGCGGAAAATTCTTCAATGAACTCCATAAGCTAAAATTACCCAAATCTACGCAATCGTTAAATAAAACTCAACTGCTATGCTTAAATCAAGCTGTTCCCACTGTTCAAAGTGGACAAAGCACCGCATAGCGAAAGGTGCGTGCACAGGCCTGTTAAGAAAGGTCGACAAGATATTGGCAACGCCAGTGAGTAATTTGAACGAATCTTTCAATCTGGCAGATGCCATCAAGCAGAGCCGGTGTCACCAACGTCCCCATGTCACCCATATGCCTACCCCAATAGTACAGGCTACTGTACTCACGTGATCGGTACCAGGGATGTCTACGGTAGTCTGTGGCGGCAGGGGAGGAATCAAGCTGACACAAACAGGTACTGCCATAGCTATCTTTTGAGGAGACGTTCCACATTGGTTTCGAGTTACAAATAGCTACTCTTCTCAGATATCCTTCTCAGATATGAAAGATAAAATCCAAATAGACTGCCTTCAATGTACTTGTTACCCTTTTACAATGACTAAAGAGGCTTTACTCTTTCTTTCCAACGCAGTGCAACCTGTAATAATGGGCAGTCTAGTATTCTTAGGAGAATCAGATAGTTCAGTCAAAGATGTAATTATTTCGTTGAATTTTGTTCAAAAAATTGACGAGTAAAAATTCCCAGCTGTATTTCACAACTTTTCGTGTAATAAATTGTTTATTATACCACAGACAGCCCAGACTCGACATATATTTTCCGCTTTTTGGGTTACCTGTGGTATGTTTCATAAGCGATCTCGGAAGAGTTTATATAATTGCTCCTTGTGAATTCTCGTTTCCGATTCCTACGAAATAAATCTTCAATAATAAAAGATTGATATTTAATGAAGTTGTGTGCGTGGTTTAGTGGCGATTTCGGGACTTCTAAAGCAGTTTATTAGGATTCGAAATGTTGACCGTTGGCCGCGTGTCTACCTCATGGACACAAATATACAGGTTCCCTGCTAGCAGAGGTCTCTCTCGGTCTTGGTAAAATGGAAGGCGAGGGAGAGACCTCTGCCGACATCCGACGCTTGCCGTCCACATTCATGGACGAGTCAAACCAGTTTCGAAAACGCGCTTTACCGGAAATAGCTGTACGCGTCAGTTGTTTTTTTTACAGTTGTTTCGTGCGCTCATAAGTACACGTGAGATCGCGTCACTTGTTGCCAAGGAAACTTCACGCATGAGCGACAAAGAAAGCGTCGGATCTCGGCAGAGGTCTCTCCCTCGCCTTCCATTTTACCAAGACAGATAGAGACCTCTGCTAGCAGGGAAATATACAGGCGGCCAACCGTCAAAACTTCGAGGCTTAATAAACTGCTTTAGAAGTCCCAAAATCGCCCCAGAATCACTCGCACAACTTCATTAAGTATCAATCTTTTATTATTGAAGATTTATTTCTTAGGAATTGGAAAGGAGAATTCACAAGGAGCAATTATATAAACTCTTCCGAGTCGCTTATGAAACATACCACAGGTAACCCAAAAAGCGGGAAATATATGTCGAGTCTGGGCTGCCTGTGATTATACGACAGCTAACACGAACAAAAAAGATTTGTCTTGGCTTACCTTACTGCTCTGTTTGAAGAAAATCTTGAGACAAGAAATCTCGAGAGAAGAAACCTCTCAGCCTCAGTTGAAGTCAAATGGAGGAGGCGAGCACGCACCGAAAACGTTTTTCCTGCGCTCAAAGCTGATTAGCTGTTACTGAAACAGCCCCATTTCGATTGGCTCGCGCGCTTACAAAACCCTTTAAGTGTTGAATAAACCTGTGCAAACCTGTTTGTGACCCGTGTAATACGGTCTCATATTTGCACTCGTTTTGGCCCGTATTTGCACTCGAAAACGCCAAGTCGTATAATAATGAAAGCTATTCAAGGACAACTGATATTCGCAATTAATACTTTTTTTAGTCAAGTAAATAAATTATAACGTTCAAAGTCTTGATAGTTTTACTCCATGCATGCATGATAGTTTGACCATCTGAGAAGTCTCTTCTGTCACTTCTCACCATACCACTACTGCGTTATATTTTTCAGTTGGAGAAAGAGTATTGAAGACTTTATTGTGAAATTCAACGTGAACCGTACAGAACTCGAAGGCTGTCTTCGGATTTTGTATGTCATGTACTGTCACGCATTGTTTACACGGTGCGACCGCACGTCAGCGATACTGCAGCCGCAGCCCGTGTGTCGTGAATCTTGTGTTCTTCTGTTCGAGCGCTGCCCGAAAAGCATTGCTGTCATCAAGAATTACAATGACAAAATTGTCTCAAACTGTACCGAATTGCCGCCAAGGAATGGGGGTTCGATACCACAGTGTTATCTACACCATGGAGTGATAAGTAAGTATTTTCAATATATTTATACAGGATAAAAAGACTTGAACAATCAGTATAGAATTGCTGTTGTGCTTGTGTCCTTTTCGACATTAAGAAATAGAAATAAAAGAAAAAAGAGAAATATTAAAAGCTATGGGTAAAAATATTTAAATGTATGTACAATCTAAGTGAGATCAGTAAGCTAAGAAACGTTATATAAACAATTCAGCTGTAATATTGATTCAAGAGTTATTGGAAGTCTTGCGTATATTTGTCCAATGCTGGGGTGGGCCAAGGGGGTAACAGATGGTTGGATCGAATACCATTTCTCTTCCTCCCTTCTTTAAAGTAAAACAAACAAGTTGCTCTGATCGAACCCTTCCCTACCCCACCCTCCATCCCCATAGAATCCTGGCTCCACCCCAGGAATGGTAGTTCATTATATAGTTTGCTCAGTTTTTATGCTGGTAATCTTGAACAATGAGAATTATTTGTCGTCTGTTTTCATGCCGTTGAATGGTAATTTGTTCTTTCAGTAACCGTATACGCTTATCAACACGCACCACGCACGTGTCCGTGCTCGTTCGTAGTGCGCCTCTTGCGGTTTACGCCAACGACTGCTCTATATCAGTGCTAGAGTTTTACGACACTGCTTTCGAAGCACGATCATAAAATGAGGACAATTTGCTTACCGACGTCGCAGTAGAATGGTAGAATGTAGAATGGTAGAATCATTGATCGATATATTGCAGTCATAGAAGAGAGGCCGCAGCAGACTCTGAGCTTAGATAGCAATCGCAGTCTTCCTGCTGCGCGGCGTTAGTAACTTGCGGGTTTGAATACAAATTATGGACACATAATGTTCTCTTTTTATTTCCATCGTATCGTATTAAAATTGTCTTTCGTTGTTTCTCACAGATAAGATGGATGATATTTACAGCAAAGGTAGGAAGCTGTGCGAAAACGCATTTCCCACTTATTATCTTTTACCTCTTTTACGAACAGATGTCAAGAGTTACACCTCTTGTTCTTGTTTGATCACAAAGTCCCATCAGCTTTTCTCGACTTTAAACTGGATCAAATCTTCAGTTATGGATGTCGACGAGTCGACGAGAGTTTCACTCGTTTAACTCCAACCTTTCAACGACTTTCGCCAACATCTCGCAGGAACACCCAACGGTAAAACTTCATAAAAACAAACATTCTGATGTTTTTATAACAAATCAGATGTATTTAAACATATTTAAGGGAATTGTTTTTCAGCTGGCAGACGAACAGCTGTTCTGCAGCGCCAGCCAGCCTAAAGTTCATGAAGAATTTCTAAATTTCCCAGCTGAAATATTTAAGTGCAGAATTTGCCAGCAGCAAAAATATTTTTTTGAATATATTCCCAGCTGAAATATTTAAGTGCAGAATTTGCCAGCAGCAAAACATTTTTTTACATATATTCCCAGCTGAAAAATACAAGTGAAGAATATGCCAGCTAATAAAAATGCACGATATCTATTCCAATACTGGTATGATCAATTAAAAGTCAATTAAGCTATACTAACGGCCGTGAGCCACGAGTAGCAGCTGACGTTTCAAGCGTTTAAGCACAAGCAACATACGCAGACTCAGTGACTGATCATTAGCGGCGCTTGTTCTACTCACTGATGTGATCACTGAGTCTCCGTATGTTACTTGTGCTGATGTCGCTAGTGTGAACCAGCCGGTCGTAACACTCGAAATATCAGCTGCTACTATACTTTTAGCTGATTGTATCAGTATTTATCTCCCATCAACGCAGATCAGTTTCATTTTAGCAGTTCAAATATCCAAAGAATCTTTCGAGAACCAGATATTGTCTGATAATCATGATTTTTTCTTTCTGAAAACAAAAATAGTGGAAACTGTAGTAATTTACAGTACCAATACAGCAGTAAAAGTGAATCAAGACAAAACTTCAAAGCCGCTTGAAATGTTTAATGTGTACTTTCATACCGTTTAGGTAACCTGCAGAATTCGGTATTTTTAAAAACCTGTGAAACAACAGGTACGTGCAGAATTTGCCAGCTGAGAAATATCGCTCTGTTATATTATTATTATGTAATTATATCGGACTGCAGAATTTACCAGCTGACAAATATCGCTCCGTTATATTATTATTTAGTATCAGACTGCAGAATTTGCCAGCCAAGAAATTCCAAAGTGCAGAATTTGCCAGCCGAGTGGCCCAGAAGAACAGTTATTTTGCAGAACAGTTCGTTGGGTGTTCCTGATCTCGCTCTCGTTTGACCGACTGGAGATCGATAACAAGCCCATGAGGAATAAGCAGTTTCTTGGGAGACCTCATTAGCCTTTTATTAATGCATTTTCAGGTTTCCATCTCAGCCTTGAAGACTCTCTTTTCACAGATCAGCACATAATTGATCATATCTTTGTTTGCAGATTGTTACTATGGCATTGGCGTTGGTTACCGTGGCAACATTAATGCCACCCGCTCTGGATACCCGTGTCAAGCTTGGTCGGCCCAGTGTCCTCACCGTCATATGACAAAAACGGAGACCAACGCGTCCAATTACTGCCGTAACCCTGGAGGCCTGGGTCCTGACGGACCGTGGTGTTACACGACTAATAGAACGATAAGATGGGAGTACTGTAACGTGAGCAAGTGTGCCACACCACGTGAGTTGTTATCAGGTAGTATTCTGTTAGAGGAGGCTATCCCATCTAAGGATACTCGGTTGTACGTCACTATAACGCTTAAGCAACATTTAAAGTCCTGGGTTTTGACCTAATATTTTAAAATGCCATATTATGAGCTTATGAGCTTGATAATGTGATCATTTAATGGGGGTATTTGGGACGGTCGGTTGAGAGTTTCACTGGAATCTACAAGTAATGACATACAAACTAATTCAGTTCCTAACCTCTTAATGTTTATGCTTAGACAGGGAATAGGTCACGTGGCTTATATTCTTTCCCTTCTATTAAGGACTAGATGTCTATAAGCAGGTTCTATTTGACTCACTATACAACGATCATTTATCCAATGCTAGTTTTCCATAATATAGAAAACTCGCGACCTTTCGTACTTTTCTCTAATTTATGACGTTATAGATCACGTGGTCGCTCTAAATTATGCTTTAAACAAGGAAGTCAATATCGACAAAACGTTCAGTTATCATTGGAAATTAGTTAGGAACGAAAAACTGAAATATCCGTGGGGGTCTAATAACATTAAAAGACCGTAAATATACTTGAGCGACACCATTATCGTGTAAGGAGAATATCGTGCTACAGTTTGTGTATTTATTTCTGTTTATGACTATCTCGAGATTTCATGTCCAGTTAATTGCACTCTAAAGCCCTGATCAAACGGAAGCAACATTTCATGCAACATCGTGCAACATTGCTGGATCCTGTTGCAACATTAGTTGTGTGTGGGGGTGGTCGAACAGACGCAACTTCGTGCAACATTGTTGGTTCCTGTTGCAACATTAGTTGTTGGGGGGGGGGGGGGGGGTGGTCAAACGGATGCAACATGTTTTTACACGGTTTGTCGATAAGAGGTCTGGACACTATGCCAATGGTGCTCTAAATTGAACTAATGCGAATGCCCCAATGCAACAATGTTGCATGAAGGTGGTCAAACGAACGCGACATTACGTAACATTGCAGACAACAATACAAATGTTGCGTGGATGTTGCACGAAAATTTGACTAAAATCAAACTTCATCCAACATCGTGCAACATGATGGTCAAACGGACACAACGTGTTGCTACGCGATATTGCATTAAAATATTACGTCCAGGGCTTAAGAATACAAAAATACGATAAAAGAGAAATAAAGCGGAAACTCAGGAACTAAGCTACATGTAGCTAGGTCCCGCATGTATATGTGGATTTCTTCAGTAGATCACGTGACTTTGGAGTATTTTTTCTATTTAATAATTGTTTTTTCTTCACAGCTACTACAACAGCACCAACGAAAGCTACAAATGATGAAAAAGTCACACGCGATCCTACTGGAACAGGTATGTGGTTGCTATCTTGTAAAATGTACTTAAAGTGTAAGTAGTGCCATAAAACAACATGAACTATTTTTGCCCCAAATTCTATTTCTGATATACTTTTGTCTAGCCTAGTTTTCTTTGAGAGGCAGGAGCAGCAATTCAACTAGAATAAACGCTATCCGAATTGCGGGATTGATTCATCTTTAGCCTGCTTACAGGCTCTCGGGTTTTTTTCCGGAAATATTAGTTTTCGGGTTGGGTGGAAATGTTGGGTTACCTGTGGGCCGAGCGAGGCCCGGACCCGAGCGAGGCGGAGGCGAGTGGTCGCCTCCGCCTCGCTCGGCCTTCGGCCTCGCTCGGCTCCGGGTCTCGCTCAGCCCACAGGTAACCGAAGCCCGACCCGAAAACTAACATTTCCGAAAAAACCCGAGAGCCTGTAAGCAGGCTAATTCATCTTGTGATGTCACAATGACTTCTATTGTAGTAGTTTTCTCTAGGGAGGGAGGTGATTCATCTTATGACGTCACAGGATCCATGAAAAGTAACCAAAATTAGGGATTAAATGCCAGAAATGTTACAAAATTTGCAAGATTAATGCCTTTTTGTGAGAAACGAACACAATAGTACACTATATTTTTTTATTTTTTTGACATTATACTTGCACTTTAAGAACAAGTTAGGGTAATCACAGTACATTACAATTCATACAATACTGCATTGGCTTCCGGTCTAAATTAAACTGCAGCAGACCAAACTGCAAGGAACAATTTTGGAATACCGTACCTTTAACTTTATTTCATACGAATGACTTTGATTTAAAATGTGCTAGTTCAAAAAGCAATACAAGACGGCCTTTCTCCTAAATAGTCAAATATAATTTATTACAATGATAAAAACACTTTCAGCTATACTTAAGCTGCACACATATATAAACGTAGGTAGTGATCAACTCCGGAAAGCGGACGCTACTTTGATCACTGCACACGAACACTATCAAAAATAACTCTTTTTCTTTTTCTTTTTCTTTCCCATTAATAGTATTGTGTATATAATTGTCATTGTAATCACCATAAACAGTGCAAAATAAACATAGAACTGATCAGTAATGTAGAATTCAACTGACTTCCCTCATCATACGTCCGAATTGGTGTATTACTTAACTCCATAATTCTAGATTACTTCAAACATTTTCTTTTTATCGGTATTCCATTTTTTTTCTCAACTACTTAATTAGCTACTTCCAGGAATACTACCAAAGATGGAGAGATTAGCACACGTACTGAGAGAGGTATGTAGTGCTACGATTAAATAGCATTTCACTGAATTACCTTGAAAGGCTAGACTCAATGGAAAACTAGTTGCTATCATAAAAAGTGGAGTAGATTTGCGTGGGCGAGGAAGATAAACACTGGTATTATCAACTAATATAAGAGACCATTAAGGTATGCTAACCGCCGTGGGAAGCGAGTAGCAGTTGACGTGTTGAGCGCTAGCCCTTCATCAGAGGGAAAAACGAAGGTCAAACTCTCAAAACGTCAGCTGCCACTCGGCGCGTCCTATACGGCGTTTAGCGTACATTACCTGGCAACATTTAGTCGGTAATACCAGTCTCAGTACATCGTTAATCAGCCAACGAATGGCAACACATATAAGGTGACTACTTATTGGTTTTAAATAGAGTGCCGAAAATAGCTGCAAGGCAAATACTAGCTGTCTCTAAAAAAACAGCATATTATCTCACAGGCTGCCCAAGCTCTGTTGCTGCCGGCGTCATTTCTGAAAGCGACTCAGTTGGATGGTGAATTGTAAATCTTGTGAAAGTGGCTAAAATCACCCCAGGAGTACAAAAGACAATCGAAAACATAACTTTGAAGAGGTATATAATCTTTATTTGAGTACTGTATTTATTTCTTACATTTTGTTAACTTTTGTAAAATCTCGCAATGAGTTGCTTTTAAATGATACAAGAATAGAGCTTGGGCTACCTGTGATTATCTCCTTGACTTTTGAACATATGACGATCGTTTTTCCTTTCCCAAAATAGTTGTTTATGCACTACATATTCCGTTTTTATGCATATTTCTAGTCCCTACAGACGGGTTTGTGATTGGTGGAGTAGTAGTAGCTGCGATCATCGTTATCATCACGGTTGTTATTGTGGTATTTGTTATCATTAGAAGACATCGAAGGAGCGTTGAACAAGGTCAGTAGGTCAAACCGCAAATTAAATGCTATATATGTAATAGTAAACATGCATATCTCTAGTTTCTTGCAAGCGGAAGGCTATGGGTTCCAGTTCGTGCCTGACCTTGAATATCTTTTTCGCCTCTTTTTAAATTAATTAAATGCACAGGCAGCCCAATCTATGGGTTTGTGAAAATATGACTGTGAGAAGATATGTTTGGGGTTTTATAAATCCTTTCAAACTGCCTGTGTTAAAAGTAGACGTAAAACAACCTGTTGCGCTATTCAGTCCTTACAGCTAAACATGCACAACTGACTAACGCGTCTGAATTTCCTAAACTTAACTATCGTTAAATAGAGTGCCAGCGGAAGTAGCAGAACTAACGCGGGTCGTAACTTTCGGATAGCAGCTATTTTCTGATAGTAAAAATACGTTACCAATTCATTCGGGACCAGACTCCAATTCCAGAAGGTGAGAAGGGAAATATATACGGAATTCTGAGTTTCAGTGTATCTGAAATATACCATACTGAGTTAGACTTAAATACCTCGAACCTCGGCATTAATCCCAATACAACCCGAGGGTCGTAGGCCTGCGGGCCGACTTAATTTAACATATATTTGTATTGCCTTTTGGGGGTTTATGGTGCTTGAATTTAATTTATCATTTAAGTTAAAAGGGCAGTTATTTCATCCGCTAAACATTTCTTAACAAGTACCCTATGTAGCCGGGAATCGATTTGATCAGTATTCTCAGTCGATTCTCAGGGGAAAAGCTGGGTTGTTGGATTGAATAATAATCATAATAATAATAATGGATTAATTAGTGGCATTTCCATGAGGTGGCTCTTCATCCATTGATGGACCTACGTTTTTTAACGTCCTTTCTGAGAAGACGTGAAGGTCTAACCATTTGCAGCTCGTGCGCGAAATTGTTTCACAAAGGCAGCACCTTCTACTCGGTTATTGTAAGAGCCTGAGTGTTGGTCCGGCTGGGGTTTGAAACGTCGACCTCCCGCACAACAGACCGGAGCTTAACCACTGAGCTACTAACCGGGAGGCGGCACTTTCATTCGTATGCGCCGCACAACATGCTTGTAAAACAAAAATTGACCAAACTACGCTAGTATGTTTTTTTTATAGAAGGTTAGTTCTACTTTGAAGTAGCATGGAAACAAGCAAATAAGCAGAGAGAAAGACTACATGTTGCATTGTGCATGTATGTTGTATTGTGCATGTTGCATTGCACATGTTGCATTGAGCATTGTTGCATTGTGCATTGTGCATGTTGCATTGAGCATGTTGCATTGAGCATGTTGCATTGAGCATGTTGCATTGAGCATGTTGCATTGTGCATGTTGCATTGAGCATGTTGCATTGTGCATGTTGCATTGAGCATGTTGCATTGAGCATGTTGCATTGAGCATGTTGCATTGAGCATGTTGCATTGAGCATGTTGCATTGAGCATGTTGCATTGAGCATGTTGCATTGAGCATGTTGCATTGAGCATGTTGCATTGAGCATGTTGCATTGAGCATGTTGCATTGAGCATGTTGCATTGAGCATGTTGCATTGTGCATGTTGCATTGAGCATGTTGCATTGTGCATGTTGCATTGAGCATGTTGCATTGAGCATGTTGCATTGAGCATGTTGCATTGAGCATGTTGCATTGAGCATGTTGCATTGAGCATGTTGCATTGAGCATGTTGCATTGAGCATGTTGCATTGAGCATGTTGCATTGTGCATGTTGCATTGAGCATGTTGCATTGTGCATGTTGCATTGAGCATGTTGCATTGAGCATGTTGCATTGTCTATGTTGCATTGTCGATGTTACATTGGCTATGTTGCATTGTGCATGTTGCATTGCGTATGTTGCATTGTGCATTGAGCATGTTGCACTGTGCATGTTGATTTGAGCATGTTGCATTGTGCATTGAGTATGTTGCATTGTGCATGTTGCACTGCGTATGTTACATTGAGCATGTTGTGCATGTGTTGCATTTTGCATTCCACGACCAAAATGCATTATGGTCAGTGTCTTTTTGGTAAAGTCCTCATGAGTGTTATAGTATTCCGAGTTGAATGACAAAAGGATCGTTCTCCTTTTCTCGAGATTTTTTGCATGCATTGGATCCAGTTTTGGAATGCACAGTGCAATATGCACAATGCAATATGCACGATCCGATAAATAGACACAATGCACGAGATAACCTCTTTTGAACTAGCTGTATATTTCATTTGTTGCAGCAGAAGAAATTACACCATATGCAGAAACTGGACCTTTAGCAGAGTGGATCCAGCGAATAAATATGGGTACCTTTTTCTTAGAACCTCCAGACCTCCCTCCACGGGTGCTTAAAGGCGAAACAGGAAACAAAATAGTGTATGAAAATGTGAACGAACATGGTGAACCTCATTGTAGGGATCTCAAGGCGTTTATCGAGTATCGCCGACCTTATGTGAACACGGACAACTACAACCACTTGATATCGTCGACACCTGGTGCTACCAGACCACATAGGACCCCACATGGTGCTGTGAGTAGAGATGGCAGACCACTGTATGACGTCATGAGTCGTCTAGAGGATGGTGTTGTGTTTATTGCTAATCCAGCTGGCAGTCAGGTTAAAGATATAAGTGATGACTTAGGACATAATAGGTTAGAGAGTTCATGTAAAGTAACAAAGCGGATCACAAGAATACATCGCTCCACCTCACTAGATCTGGGCTGCGCATCAAGACTTGTAAACAGAGAAACTTTTCCTAGAGAAGAAAAGCTTTTAAGATCACTGTCAGACAGTTATTCATAATTTTCTTGGGAAAACAGGTCGGCAGACATGCGGTCTAGAACCGGACTCGGTTTTACGAGGAAATGGTATATCAGTCCAAAATCCGGATTTCCAAGTTGTCGGGAACTGGGTATTAGTATAATCATGTAATCTTGAGAGACAAGTGTGATGAGTTACGAGTGAACAACGGCACTCAAGCATGTTAAGGCATGGTTTTTGAACCGTTCTGATAAAACATTCAAAATTCGTTATCTTTGTTATTTATGTATGAAATACCCTATAACTTTGGAATAATACGGTAATCGTGGTGTTTTGAAGGTCACGTGACCTTAAGGCTGATAAAACAAAGAAATCAAAATGGGGTGGCGGAAGTTATTGTTTTGTTTCAGATTTTCGATTCGAAATGTTAAGCTTGTTATGGGAAATGAGACTGTGTCCGGAATGGTTGACTTTTTATCACTGAAGAGGATATAAATGGCGAAAAATGGTTCCAAGAATAGGTCACGTGACCTGTTTTCTATATTTTCGCCTTAACAGTCTATCATGGTCAACCATTCCGGACTGATCTTTAAAGTCAACCACAAGTGTAATCAGATAAACACAAAATCGTTACTTAAAATATAAAACGCACCACCCCGTTTTTAGTTTAATTTTCAACTTTTTGTGATCACGTGGTTGGTCACGTGATAGACATTTAACCCAAATTTTATATTAGGACGATTAAAAACGCTGAGATTAGTTATAACCACCATTGTTCTAGGATTTGAACAAATTCAAGTGACTCTATTCAAGAAAATAGCTGTAGCCTCGTTTTCATGTTCAAACCATGCCTTAACATGCTTGAGCAATAACTAGCCAATCACGACAATATACATACAGGCGTGTTAAGATAGGATGCCTTGGATTGTAAACATGCAGAGGATAGTTGTGAATTGGGATTGAGAGCGAGAGTTTGTGACCAGAGAGAGAATTAAACTGAAAATCTTCAAAACACGTTGTGAATATATTTGTTCATTCTGAGTCTTATATAACCTGGAGTTCCACATATTTCTCATAACAAAACTCAGACCCTGAAATCTAAATTAGGTGCAAACACGAACCTTGTACCGACACACATATATAATACGTCATAAACATCTAAATACGAGTGTCCCTCGCGTGGAGACTCGTTAAAGCAGGTCTTGAGTGTGCTTATAATCATAACCTTTTATTATCATATCTGTAATTCCGCAATGGTGACTTTACAGTGCGACTATATACTGAAACCGGGGCCACTTAGGAAATGAGAAATAAACACATTGCCGAAGGAATATAAAGCATTCCAAATACAAATCCTAGCGTATCCACGAAATTTGTCTTTTACCGGATCGAAGCTCGAGCAAGTTGAAATGCTATTGTCTTGTACTGGACACTGATTGGCTCAAATTACCGAATAGGCAGCCCAAGCTGTACAGTACAGTACCGCCGTACAGTAGATAATCCTTCTAACATATCCAAGCCTACTGCCGTTTCAGAACATTTTCTAACTAACAATCATTCACCTACTGATATGCAGCTAATTCCACTAGAACTTGTTTTTTCTCAGCGAGACAGTATACGCAAAGCGCGAGAAGCGTATCTTATCGATAGAGGTCAAACTCTTGAACCTCTAGGTATGAATAAACGTGATGAAACTTAACTCGTATTTCACAATCATCATCACGTCACTTATTTTTTATTTTTTGTTTCATATTATATGTCACTCTCCACCTTCTTTTCATTGGTCTATATGTGTTTTATCATAAGATTGTGCAATTTATAATTCATGTATTATTTCGTAAAGGTTCTAGTTTATTAGATACATTGTAAGCCTCTTTCCCCGAAGAAGATCGGCCGTGCCGATCGAAATATTGGAAGAAAAACTCTCTACCGTTGAATCAGCCTTTCCTTTCTTGTCTATCTAAATATATAGCTAATACAGTGGAACCTCTCTGTGCGACCACCTCTCGTAGTCGACCACCTCTCTTAAGCGACCACTTACCAAAAGTCAAATCACTGCATTTGATACCTCTCGTAAGCGCCCACCTCTCGTAAGCGACCGCGGCCACCTTTTGGGCTTGGGAGTTGGCTTTTTCTTTGTTATTTTACCTACGGTAAGCGACCATCCCAGAGGTCAAGTACAGTAATATATTTTCAGCAAATACAGTACATTACAATAAGCTGATTACAATGGCTTTATTACAATCGATATCAGTAAATAGCGTATTTCCGGTTACATTTACCATCGTCGGCAAGTAAGACAGTCTGTATCCGGTATGTAACGTTAACCAGTAGAGTATTGATTCTTGCTGTACAGTGTCCTTAAAATGATCATTTCATGTATCCAAGACTTGAAAGCTTCGCCCCTAACCAAGCTATTGATGTTCTTATGTCCCCATAAAAAGTATATATACACGGTATTTCTAGACCATAGCCAGCTCCTCTGTTTATTCGCTTCCCGGTCACTGTCACGGTGCCCGTATTGGTGCTTCTTTTCAAAAACCTGCTAACGCAGGGTGCCATACGCTGAGGGATATGGCCAACAATTTCATCCTGTTCGCTTACTGTGTTAGCATGTCGAATCTGTGATGAAATTGAAGTGCTACAATGCTCTGAACCACTGTCGATCTTTTGACTGTCATCGTGTGCAGATGCGGACGTACAATGGCCTGACTACCGCAACAGCAATTTGGGCTTCCTGTGGTGGTTACTCTCGTAAGCGACCACCTCTCGTAAGCGACCACTTTTCCAGGTCCCGAGGGTGGTCACTTACGGGAGGTTCAACTGTACTTATATACAGAGTTTGTATGGGAATTTCAACGAGCTAGAAATACGAAAGAATTAATGAATAAAATGCAATATTTTTAGAGAGCATTAAAAAAATGCAATTATGAAGAGCAATCGTTTTACCTTTTGCAACAGTATGTATCGATCTGTATTCAAAACACGATCCTCTGAGATTTGATTGGTCGCTTTTCTTGATTCGCTCTGTACATGCACTTCGTGGGGACCCTGGTAGTAAATTTTGTTGTTGTCGACAATCGCCGGTCAGGTACCCCGCGCGGCTTAACTTTAGGTCGAATGCTCGGTTTCCCCAGGAGCCTTTCGACGGTTATCCAGCAGCCTTTGACGGCCGGGCAGTCTACCCCAGCTGGTTCAAGGCTCTCTACCAATTTGTAAGCGTCACTTTGGAAAAACAAAATGTTTCGTCGTGCTCGTCGCAAGGCTGGAATTGCGTGCCAATCGCATTCAAAAGAAAGAGCAACCTTTCTGCTGGGATTCTATGGAGGAATTGTGGCGGCCACAATATTTTGAACTGAAATATTTCGGTTGAAGTGGCGGGCCCTCGCGAAACTAGTGTGCTGCCTTGTCTTTTTTCTTAGAAAGGGGAGCAGAGGAAATGGAAACTCGCTAAAATCGCTTCATATCAACCCTGTTACCACACAGACAGCAAGTAATACACTATGGAAGCAAGGTAAGGCATTTTATTCATTAATTCGTTCGTATTTCTAGCTCGTTGAAATTCCCATACAAACGCTGTAAGTATTAGCTAGATATCTAGAGCTTGGGCTGCCTGTGGTAACCGTAAGTTGAAATGCTTTGTTTTCATTCTGGAATGTGATTGGTTCTTGTTGTCTAAGTGCAATGTTATTGGTTCTAGTTGTCTAAGTTGCCCCTGTTTCAGTAGCGGCACTGTAAATACTGGGTCTGGTTGTTCGAAGCAAGGGTAAGCACTATCCCGGGGTTAAATCGCTAACTCGAGGTTACACGGTTACAGAATACAATTAAAGATTTAGCGCTAGCCTCAGCCTCCTCCGCAGCCATCTCTAAGTATCGGGAACCGGGGGGAAATCTTGAATTGGGTTACTTGTGACTCCGGGACTCTCTCGGCTCCAATCTCCCTGATTTCTTCGAAAATTAGAGTGTCGGTGTGGGGCTACGCTATCCTAGGGATAAAGGGATCACGGTTTCTGGGAAACCCCCATACTTCACCCTAACCTTTAATGGTTAATTAGAGTGGACTATGGTATCCAAGGGTTTTTAAATTGAGTATACGGGTATTTTTTACATTGCAATATGGGCATTCGGTATACAGTGGAACAATATACAGTAGTTTACATTGCAAGAGAGCAGATTTCGTATGAGTGGGACAAACTACAGCACGGTTGTCGTGACATTGAAATGGTTTCCCTATTGTTTTTGTCCTGTTGATCCAATCAAATAACAGAAATACGGCACAGCACGGTTACGGACATGCCGTAGTACATACATACTTTATTTATACACGTAAGAAACCATCAGTAATAGCATAACATTAAAAGTAAAATTTTAAAATCGTAAAAAGAATGCCTACTGCTTTACATGTTTGACGTGTCTTATAAGATTGTAATTACAATAGTGTATGTTTACGTAGTTTAGTTCTAAAAATATTAATTGTATCAGATAATCTGATATCCTCAGGCAATGAATTCCAAAGTTCAGCCCCGTTGTAGCAAATTCGTTTTTTGCCAAAGTTAGTCCTGGGTTGTGGCATAGATATTTTGGAACTCGCACCTCTCAGATCATATATATTTTAGGGCCGAGTTTCGTCTTTCAAACTTTTTAGTTAAATATGTGGGAGCCAGACCGTGCAGGGCTTTGTACATTAGGATAGCCTTTTGGGTGGCTCTCTGACTGTCGAGCCTTTTCCAACTGAGGGTTCCCAAGAGATCATCGATACGAGTCTGTTATGGGAGATTTGTCAGTATGCGGGCTGTACGATTTTGTAGCGGTTTCTGAAGTTTGTCTGCCAACCCTTTGTTTAAGTTACCTCAGACGCAATTACAGTAGTCAAAATGAGATTGAACTAGGGATTTGTATACACTCATCAGTGCCGAGTGTGGAATGAACGGTTTTAGGCGTTTAAGGGCACCAAGGCCAGACGATATTTTTTTTGTAAGCTTTTCTATATGAGTGTTCCAAGACAGCGAATCGTCAAGGTGTATTCCGAGATACTTAACCGACGACACCCTTTTGATATCCCCATCCCCAACAGAAAACACCATATCCGAAGGAAGACCTTGTAGCTTTTGCTTGGAGCCTATAAGCATAAGCTTATTGGCACCGAGCCATTTGCTCACCTCTTCAAGATTTTCAATAACTGAGTGTTGGATCTGGTCATGTTCGGTTCCGGTGGTGGTGAGGATCGCGTCGTCAGCGTACATTCGAGTAGTTGCATTGGGTAAGCATTTAGGCAAATCGTTAATATAAATTAAAAACAATAGTGGTCCCAAGATAGAAACTGAGGGACGCCACATGTTACGGCTTTGGTACTAGAGAACTTACCATTAACGTGGCAATTTTGTTGTCTATTATATAGATATGTTCGAAACCACTGTAGTGATACACCCTTAATTCCATACGATGAAAGCTTTTGTAAGAGTATTTGATGATCTACAGTGTCAATGAAAGGCTTTTTGGAGATCTAGAAATGTGACAGCGTTAATAAGCCCTTTATCAATATTTTCGTACCAATCATCGGTCGCCTCTAGCAACGCCGTAACTGTTGAGTGTAGCTCCCGGAATCCGGATTGACATTCCGTTAAGAGATTGTTTGACTGAAAATAATCGTAAAGTTGGTCAAAAATTAAACGTTCAAAGACCTTTGAAATAGCCGGAATAACAGAAATTGGTCTGTAGTTGTTCGGATCCGATCTGCTGGGTTTTTTTTTAATAGCAGTTACTCTTGCTAGCTTCCACTCGTTCGGGAAGATTCCTGATCTAATAGAGGTGTTAAAAATATCCGTAATAGAATTACATATTAAGTCAGAGGCTTCTTTAAGAATTTTGCATGAAATGTTATCGAGGCCGGTTGCTTTGGTAACACATAACTTTTTTAGATTATTTAAGACTTCTGCGCTACCAACCGGTTTTATTTCAAAGGTACTATTTACTCTATCAAGATAAGTTTTAAACGATATTCTGCTATTAGGAATGGCATCAGCTAGTTTTGGACCAATATTAGTAAAGTGGTCATTCATAGCCTCAGAAATATCTTGAGAATCGGTTAGAAGATAACAGTCGCGGGCGACTTCCTCGAGGTTAATTCGTTCACGATTTTCCACATTCTAGATTGGTCGCGACCGTTTGTATCATTTATACAAGTGTTGTAGTAATCTGCCTTGGCCTTTCGAATGTGGTTATTGGCGATATTCCGAGCGTTTTTATAAGCCAACCAGTCATCAGAACGGTTTGATTTAATGGCATGTGCCTTAAGCTTATCCCGATTATACATCTCTAACTTAAGATCGCGGTTAATCCAGGGACTACTCTTAGGTCTAACTCTTCGTCGTTTTGTGGGAGCATGTTTGTCGACAATGTTTAGAAACGTTGATTTCCATGTTGTCCACATGGCATTAGGATCTGCCGTTGCATATGTCGCATCCCATGACTGGTTGTTGAGATCAGTACGGAATGCAGAGGAGCTGAATTTAGAAAAGTCACGGTACTCAACGAACCGGTGACCAGCCCTCGAATTAGTTGTTAATTTACGATATGCATAGACTATAAAGTTGTGATCACTAATGCCAAGTGTTAACACCCCAGAACAGCTAATTATTTCCGGGGCATTAGTGATCACGTGATCGATGAGGGTGCTAGAATGTTCAGTGACGCGTGTTTTCTCAGTAATAATTTGGCTTAACCCGTAGATACCATTGATACGCGTTAGGGCTTTTGAGGGGCAACTTAAATTTGGTATCGACAGATCGTAATTTGTGTCGCCCAAGAGAAATAAATATTTGCCTTCGGCATCAATAATACCTACTAGCGACTCGTATTGATCGAATATGTCTAGGTTCGAGGAGGGCGGTCTGTACCAAGTTCCGATAATATACGATTTGCTTCGGGGTTTACGTATCTCAATGCAAATATTCTCGAGCTGGATGACATTTAAGTCAATGCGAGTCGTGTAATTAATCGTTGATCTTATATAAATACAGACTCCGCCCCCAGAGCGATTACGGTCGCGACGAACTATTTCGTAACCGGTTATATTTAGCTCAGTCACTAATGCTGTCATCGATTTTAGTTTCGTTAATAGTAAGAATATCTAGTTTTTTATCGCTCATGAAAACCCTGAGTTCATCGATATGGGCTAGCAAACTATAATATTTAGACAAGCCATTTTAAATCCTCTTGCTTCCGGGAGAAGATTTAACTCAGCTCGTAACTCGGGATATGTGTATCGCAATGAGTGCTAGTCCGCATGCCGTCAGGAATGCATTGCCTGGGAATATATCTATTCAATTACTATTAATATGGTCACTAAAATTGGAAGCAAGGATATTAGAGCCTTCGGCGTTTAGGTGGAGGCCGCCCTTATTTAGATGACGCTTGGTGATTTTGTCATGAGAGATGAATGACCAGCCTTCTGATCTGCAGCGTTAAGCAGCTTGTTGACATCTTTGATCTTTATATTCAGCTCTTCTTCCTTCCTGGGAAGCAACGCAGAAATTGACACTGTAGTTCTTGCACAGCTATCCTCGACTTGGCTAGCTAGGGAAACTATCGAATCTGCTAGGTCATCCGGTCCCTTCATAGTTTTCAAATCATTTGTTCCTATATGAACAATGAAGTGTTCCGGTTCTCTGCGGAGTAACGGCTTGATGTAGTCGTTCATGTCATTTACTGTAGCTCCCGAGAATGGCTTGACAATTACTTTAGACGTATCAGCTGATAGCTCCCATCCTCGAGTATATTGGATGATCGAATCTCCTGCGATAACCGTTACAGGTTTCCGGTATTTATTTGGATTTTTGTCAACATTCCGCGGTGTTGTTCTTTCATGGCGGCTGGCTGCCCTTGGCTGTTTCCCACTCATACGAAATCTGCTCCATGGGCATTTGGTATACAGTGGAACGGTATACAGTATTTTTACATTGCAGTATGATTATTTGGTACACAGTGGAACCGTTATCACGACATCCAAGGGACCGGAAAATATAGGTTCGTAAAAGCGATGTTCACTGCACGTCATCCAACCAGAGATCCACTGGTTCCTGACAGAAAGCGCCCTTTTAAAATCATGGTTTACATTAGCATAACAATTGTAATGTTTATCAACACTGACGAAATATCGCTGTATAGAGAGATTCGTTATAAACTACTCCCGGGATATAACGCTTTTCCAGCAAAATCACCAAAGTTCGTTATATCGGGGTTCAACAAGATTGTTAGAACTTTTATTTGCGACTCGGGCACTAAGGCATGCCGGGAGAACATGTGCAGAGGTTTTCATTTGTCAAGAATATTAACTGAATGTTGAGCCATCCCAGAGGAATTAAAGAATCAACGAGAGTTTATTAATAGTTGTGCAAATGAAAACAGTAGGAGGCTCGCGGGGAAATTTAATCACTAATTTCTCTCGGTGCCATGGAATAACTTTGTAATACTATGATCGCCGAGGAATGGACTGTTCTGCGAGTGCACAGGAAACGCATTTCCTCAAAACAATACGTTATAAAAACAGTGCACATGTTTTATGCATACAATCATTAATTCTAACAAAACCTACAATAAATTGGCAACAACAAACTTGGAAAGGAGACTGTGATGCAATTTATGTGCTTCAGGTTGCGTATGCGCAAACTGCAAAAGCGTCCCACATGGATAAAGCCGTGGGTTTCTGACTAGTACTCTAGAGACTGAACTGTAGTTCACCAGTGTGCAGGGGGTCATTGCACTCCGACCTACCAAGTGCTGCAGGGCGAATACAATACTGCTGTCCAGCCTGCACTTGGAAGACAAGTCGTTGTATTCTAATTTTCCTTCATGAATGTAACATGAGGGGAAATTAAAAAACAATGCTAACTTTCCCTCCTGTAGTTATACATAAGGGAAATTTAGTTTCTTTAGTTTCTCATGCAAAAATTAGAAGCATTCATTTTTGAGGTTAAACGTCCCTCGGAAAACAAAGGAATCCGAGGCGATCATGGTATTATCTGGTATAAACTACGACAAGCCAAATTTTGTCATATGATTTGAATGTCCTAAAGCACTTTCTGGACCGGTCTCAGAACTCTTAATTTGAGTATTTTGGTAATGTTAAAGGCATGTGGGTACACCCCTCCCCCCTCCCCCCTCCCCCCCTCCCCCTTGGCCGAGGCTAACTATATCAAAGAGCAACAACAAATGATCTTAAAGTGTCTATCACCCTTTTGCAATTTTGATAGCTTATGAACCTCCGAAAAGTTTTGAGTACTTCTGTGAAGAAAGTTTTGGTTTAAAGTGAATACTTTATGTTCTACGCTTGTTTGAAATCGTGTAAATGTGACCTTTCCTGACCCATGACCGCGTAAGTAAAAGCCTGGGTCGAAACCTGGGTAGACGTCATCTCATTAATGCATTTTTCTCCATGGCGCATTTTTATCACAACAACATAGATGCATAGAAAATATACACAGTTTTTGAGTTGTTAGTAAAGAAAAAAGTCATTTTTAGTCAACATGTTAAGTATTTCTTCAAATGATTGCAAAGCCGAATTAATTATATGACGTCAAGATGACGTCTACCCAGGTTTCGACCCAGGCTTTTACTTACGCGGTCATGGGTCAGGAAAGGTCACATTTACACGATTTCAAACAAGCGTAGAACATAAAGTATTCACTTTAAACCAAACCTTTCTTCACAGAAGTACTCAAAACGTTTCGGAGGTTCATAAGCTATCAAAATTGCAAAAGGGTGATAGGCACTTTAAAGTGCATACAGTGCTCGAACTTAACGGTCGTCCACTCGTCTAAAACGAATAAAAATCGAGTAAAAACGAGTAATTTATTTCTCCACTCGTTCCCTGGACGAGTATAGACTTATTTTATTCTCTAAATGTTATTTTGATTTAGAACCAGAACATGACACACGGTTAGTGATGATTTACCTGCGATCGCCGACACGAACGAAAGCAAACGAAAAAAAATGCCAGGACCTGCTAGATTTTGGCAACTGGAGGTCTGGGCTCGACTTTAAACGAATTAAATCCTAGGAAACAATACGGCGCCGTACGTCTTCGTAATTTTCTGTATGCGGCAGCAAAAAATGGCGAGTCGTGGCGTGTGTAATTCGTAAACAGAGTCACGGATTACCAGCTTCTTTTATTGTCTAAAGGAAAGGAACAAATAATAATAAGTTGGGACCAGTGACTTTCCATATTGGACCAGTGCATTTTTAGCTCACTGGTCCCATGTACGACCAGAGCAAAAGGTTAAGTTCGATCACTGGCATACGATCCCAAGCCAGTGACTTTCCATATTGGACCAGTGCATTTTTAGCTCACTGGTCCCATGTACCACCAGAGCAAAAGGTTAAGTTCGAGCACTGGCATATGATCCCAAGTCAGTGACTTTCCATATTGGACCAGTGCATTTTTAGCTCACTGGTCCCATGTACCACCAGAGCAAAAGGTTAAGTTCGATCACTGGCATATGATCCCAAGCCAGTGACTTTCCATATTGGACCAGTGCATTTTTAGCTCACTGGTCCCATGTACCACCAGAGCAAAAGGTTAAGTTCGATCACTGGCATATGATCCCAAGCCAGTTATCATTGATTTAAAAGTCAACGTGGGAAACAAAATGACCAACATAGAAAAGAAAATTATAGGCCATTTTGACGATGTTGCATGCACAGCTAGAACATAGGCTGTTCTAAATAAGAAAGGGTTGGTGAACCAAAACGGGTCTTAGCAGCTCGCATCTATTATTTTACTGATGCGTGTCAACATCGTCAAAATGGCCTATTAGCATCTACCATTTTCGTTTATCAATGAATCAAATTGCCATGATGTCATTTAAATCACAAGCCAATTCTAGTTCATTTTGTTCGGTTTTTATGTCAGCGCCACTTATTAAAAGTATTTCAATAAGATTGCAAGGAACAAACGTCTGACACCTGAAAAACAAATGAAAACACAAACACATTCAATGTTATAACTCAATTCATGTTCAACTATTTGCATAATTTGACATAAATTACTTAATTTCAAGGAATTGCAAAGCATTTTAAAGCAATATTACGACCAAAAATCGCCCAGAAATGGTTGTACAAGATTTACTCCACTTTATTGCACCCAATCAAGGATTTCTGACTGGGGCTCATAAGCATTTTAAAGCACTGATACCATTATTACTGTCAAAATCTAATTATTGCAGCATTTGGCTATACTTCAAGTAAAACTATGTGAATGGCAATTAGAAATTATTACCTACATGTATTATACCTACTTTTAAAATAAACCCAGGAATTTCTTGTCTAGTATAACTATATCTACTAATGAAAGGCATTTTGAATAGCAATGTTATTGTTGCTATACAGCATGTTTTGACTTTTCTATTTCCACAAGTTTCTGGAGATGTTCAGGATTGTTTAACCTTAGGTACTCCTCCAGTTTGCCAGGAAAGTTTGCTTGCCAGTTGATTCCTATAAAAATAAAAATAAATCCACCACCTTTAATAATCAAGTATCATTTGAAGGGGTCCGTGCAAGGACAATGTAAGTAACTTTGAGGTCATATCAAGAAAAGAACCAAAAACAGTTTTCTCACTATTTTTAGGAACTTATTCTTTACAAATACCAGATAACGTCAGGAGTACATACAGTACAGTATTGCAACAGTATTTCATCTTACTCTGTCAAAAGAATGGTGTTCATTAGTGAGAAATCTTGAAAATTGTATTGTTTTGGTACATGTAAGGTTTTGGTTGCTGATCCAGTGAGACGTGAGCTGTTTAACATTCAACTTATTAAGTAAAACTCTGTCTCAAATTTCGATTGTCTCATATTCTCGCATCAAGAGTGTTGATGTTCATACTGATGCACTACTCATACATGTACCTCATCAAACAATAATCTTTAAAATTAATTCAAACCACAATGTGATCTTTAAACCACAACCGAGTAAAGTTCTGCTGACGAAAGGCAATGCAGACTCAGATTATAAATATATACAGCATGCGCAACCGAGCAACTGAGTGACCGAAAAAAATCAGAGGGCATCCAAGACCAGTACTATATGTATTAACTTTACCAATGGTAAGAACATACTGTACATGCACAAGGTATTACCAACATTCCGGTGCATAGAATGGAATTATTCAACTAAGTTTTAATAGAGCTAGAAAGCAACCTTTTTACAGCTTTTGGACTTGAGGAGACTTGGCCATCCAAACTTAAGATAGACTACACTTTTGATCAGCATCAACATTGAACAGTACTGCTCAAAAATATTACAACAGGGAAAGTGAAATTTCACCTGAACAAGTAAAATTTCCATTGTCTTTTATGGAAAATTTCACTTCCCAGGCAGGGTACATGTACGTGCAACGAAAATAAAAGCAGCTTGCCCTTTTTTAAGCTGTAGGCAAGCTGTTGCCTGGGTTTAGTAGCCTGAAGCACAACCTGTAAACAGGAATCACTAGCCCGACAAGCTGAACTACTAGCCCTGGGCTATTGGACAGAACTTATGTTGCACGCTGTCCCGGGTGTAATATTTTTGAACAGTACTGTATACCATGTCTTAATTTAAACTGGATTTCCCAACTTAAAAAGCCCTCCAAACCAACCAGATTTTCCAGACTCAGAAATCTCCTTTCCAGCCAGAATTCCATTCCCAGAAACCCTTCCATTCCATTTGGAATTCCAGGATCAGAAACCCCCCACACGACCCAAATAGTCCAGTTCTGTATTCAAAAATTACCACTGAATGCAATAACTACAGATGCATTTATACAGGGTTAATCTCGTGCTTAAGTTCAACATTCTTAAATACCAGCAAGAAGGGGCAAAATGCAAAACTACAACAATACAGAGTTGTGAATAGCCCACCTTCTTGCTGGTATTTATGAACGAGGCTAACCCAGTATAAATGCATCTGTAGTCATTGCATTCAGTGGTAATTTTTGAATACAAAACTGGAGTATTCTGCCTCGTGTGGTAGGGTTCCAAACTACTTTGCCTCCCACAGTAGACCATCTCACTCACCCAATCTTTCACCAAGTTCCCTCATTTTTTTCTCCATCTTAGGAATATCATGTTCCTTTTCAACCATTACTTCAATCTCTCCAACTTGATACCCAAAACTCGCCAGATCCAAATCCACATGAAATCCACCAGCAAGCAGATATCTTGAGCGCTCAGTTGTGAATGATGCAAACTCATTGCAGTTCAGTTTCTTTATAAACTCCCCCATTGTCTCAATTGTGCCAGTAACCATAGCAACACGTGTCAGGAGCTCCCTTAATATTTCACTTTCTGTCTCCAACTCGTGGTAACTATCAATTGCTCCAGGAGTCTTCTTAAAACCTTGGGTGTAATGCTTCAACTCCCAGCGGTTGTCTCTTTTCCGAAGCCAGCATCCTTGTAGGGTAAGTGAGTAGTCGCAAAAGTCGAAATACGAATCGTGGAAATGTTTTCGAGACACCAGAGTTCCACCTTCCTTCTGTAAAACCTCTTCAAAATCGGCAGGGACGTAAAATTTCTTTTCAACTTCAATCTTAGCACGTAAAATTTGGTTAATTACCCGATTTCCACAAGATGTAAACAACGTTCTTTGGACAATCCTCGAACTATTCAAAGTTCGCGCTAGAACTGCGAGATTCATACTGAAAGGGTTGCCATTTTGAAATGCAAAGAACGCTGGGTAATAATGACGTCACAACAATGGAACTATCCCCATCCCCATCAGTAAATTATTATTACTCAAGCTTTGTTTGCTAATTCAACCCATAAACACGGACTGTCAATGCACATTTTATCTGAAACTTCTTACCTACAATACTTACACCTCTTCGCATTTGATAATTATTGGATTTTAGGTATTTCCGAAGGAAAGTATTATAGCAGGTATACGTCCTTTTCTGGGGATGGTAGAGGGGCAAGAAAATGCTCCCGTTACTTCCGCGTCGAGTGGCCTAAAAATTCCGCAGAGGTTTGTGGGTGCTTCTTTTATTTGACATTTTTATTTTTTAAGACGCAGCATAAGCATCAGAGACTCCAGATCCTTTTTCAGATGTCCTAGATTAGCTTCGATCTTGGAACCTAAGTCCCTTATCTGTTCATGTTGTTTTGGCCCAGGCACTCCCCTTGGGCTTGGCTTGACGCCTTGAGTGTTTAGAAATTTGGTTGACAAATTATAAGGGAAACTGTACATATCAAGCTCTAGTCCTGCCACAAGCATGAATGCTGGCATTGTGAAAATAGCTATCGAGCGTGAAGGCCAACATCCGCAGCTAACAGTCTTTGATCAGGTAAGATTGAACACGGAAATACTTTAAGTTCAACCAGCTTGTAAACTAAATACCCATGTACATGTAACTTGTAAGTAATTGTTTCTGTCCGTAATGTTGGTCATTCCTTATGTACAGAGTCAACCTTTGGAGGACATTGTAAGAGAAGCTTGTGAGAAGTAAGTCGATTAAGCTAATTGTTTAATAGCCATATACAAGTCTTAAGTACAATGTTCATTTCCTTTAATTTAATGAATTTGTCTTGGAGCAGCTCTTGTCAGCCCGTATTTGTTTTGTTTTTGTTTGTGGGGGGGGGGGGGGGGGGGATGGGGGATGCACTTGGATTGGATTACTTGATTTTGTCACCGTTACTCCATCAGGTATTTTTAAAAGCTTACATGTATGGTCATGCATATGTATATAAAATATTAGGTATAATAATTGTAGAATACCCCCACTTCAAAAGATCACTGTGCTTTAAAATTCGCCATTGTAGTGCAGGTATATGTAGAGTCGTTCTTAATAAATGATTTTTGGTCGAAAATGGTTAGTTTTTTTTTTAATTGGTGGGTTACGTTTTTAGAAGGTTTGTATGAAAACAGGAGTATATTACACAGGAGTGTTCCTATAGGCCCTTGTGTTGGCCCCTAACACAGTAGATGGTGTGTCTATTTATAGTTGCGAAGTTCTGGTATGCAATTACATTGTCTTTTGTTCTCTTGTGCTTTAGTATTTTTAGCAGTTTGAACCATGTTAATTACAATTTTTCAGTGTATCCTGATTGGTTAAAAGTGATGGCCTTTGTTTCTTCTCATGGGAAACTCTATGCTAAAAATAACTCTACCATCTACAGTGTTGTGTGACAATAAAATGTGGGAAGAGGTACACTCCTCTATAATATACTCCTGATGAAAATTTAAGAACATTAATTATCAATGATCCAAATTTGTGAGGGGTATTCTATAATTGCTTCAAATAAATTATTATAACTTATAATCCATTGCTAATTGAAAATATATCAAGAATCATAAATCTACACTATTACATGTATGTTAAAAATAAAAACCTATTTTACATGGATGCCATGAGTTAATAGTTAGAGAAATTGTAGCAGCATATACAATGTAGTTTTGATTTAAATTTAGAGAGAATGGTTTCTGTCTGGCAGAGATCAGTTGGTAAGCTGTTCCATAATAATTATTGTGTGCCACTTAAATAACTAAAACTATGCTTAAAGTAATTAGTGCATAGTTGTGGTACAGCAAGCTTATTAGTGAGATCACGTAGATAATAGTTAATTAGTGAATCCAAAAAATAACCTAGGTTACTAAAAATAACCTAGGTTGCAAAAAAGTAACCTAGGTTGCAAAAAAAGTAACCTAGGTTGCAAAAAAAGTAACCTAGGTTGCAAAAAATAACCTAGGTTAAAATTTATAAACTAAGTTAAAATAAAATTGACATGAAAATAAATTTGACGTGTAACATATTTATCAAAAAGCTGGCTATTATTTTATCTTACATGTACAGTGGATCCTCTCTAATACGGATACCAAAGGGCTGGAGAAAAGTGTCCATATAGATGGTTTGCACTCAATCCCCAGAGATTCAAATGACAAAGGCCATGGCGGCCATTTTGGTGTACAGAACGAAAGAAGTTAACGAAGAATCTATTGTTAACTGTACACCAACATGGCGGCTATGACGTCACCTGCAAAGGGTCTATTATAGACCGAGGTGTCCGTATAATAGAGGCCGGGCTTATGATGTCATTTTAAAGTCTCTAGTGATAATGCAGTACATGTACGTATTTATTGTTTTTTTTATGATCGAAAAGGCATAAAATATCATCCAAAATCATCTGTTTGTAGACTTGATGTCTAATACAATATGTACATTTACAGCACTGTGTACATTTTGCATTTCTGTTTTTCTAATCATCAACAGCTTACAAGAACTCTGTAAATTACACACTGTCTGTAATAAAGAGGTAGAATTTGTATGAATTTTGCTACCTGGGACCAAGATTAGGTGTCTGTTGTCCGTAATAGGGAGGGTCCGTAATATAGAGGTTTTTTAAACAAAGAATATATATGGGGATTTTGTTTGGACCTAGAGATCTGTCTGTATTATAGAGGTGTCCGTACCGAGAGGTTCTACTGTACAATAATTTATTATTTGTCTGCAAGCTCAAGGTTTCTATAAATTATGAGATTGTTGGCAAGGAGCAATATCACAGTTGATAGAAACCAAGTCTAATAATGAAGGGCTGTGTGCAAAAAGGGTGTAATTGTCTCCTGGTCACATTCTAAATTCTCCTTCAATTTCATTTTTTTCTAAGGGAGAATTTAGAACGTGATCAAGAGTCACTTACACCCATTTTGAATAACCAAACTACTAACAGTTCTTTCCAACATTTACTTAGCTGTTAATTAATTATTAGAGAAAAACCTGTAGAAACATTGAAAAACAAACAGTTTCTTGGCTGATTTTTGTCTGTGCATGCTCGTTGTTCAGAATTACCATCTATCAGTAATAGATGGTGTCTGAATAGCCAATCAGAGTGTAAGTTTGCCAGTATAAGTTTGTGGCTTGGTTATGGTAATGATATGTAAATTATTGATCTGATAGAGAACTCGCTCTCCTGATCTAGGTGGGCACTTGGAATTCCTGAGCAATATGCCTTCCAGTACTCAGACTTCAATTGCTATATTACAGAGGAGGTATGTACACAACTGCTTAGTAGTCAGTCCAGTTTGGAAACAAGTTCTATTCCATACTTTTGAGAACATAGATCAGGGTTCTTGATTCCCTGCTACTATAGGGGTTCCTTTTCCTCCCTTTAATTCTTTTGTAATCACTTTGCAAACTGGCAGGGGAAAAGAAACCTGCCCCAAGTCACAACATTAATGTTTGATCAAACCACCTACATCTACATATAGCTTCCACAATCATGGGTGAATAAATTATAAAAATATACAGTACGCTTACGTTAGTAACCAGGTTTTTGAATGGAAGAGAGAAAACTGGACACTAGACATTCTTTTATGAAGATGTTTATTTGTTCATGTAATATGTCATAAAATTACCTATCTAGACAATATATACATAGTTACATGATTGTATAACTACAAGTCATATATACACAGACAAGAGAAAACATTACATTAATGTACTATTCAAACAAAAGTCAGAAGAATTTAAAGGAAAGAAGTTACAGAGATCAAGAATTGTTAATTGTGATGAATGATTTGTTAGTATATATAATTATACTTTATGGTAGTATTCCGTTCCATATTAAGTCTCCCTGCATAATCATTTTCTCTACTGTTTTACAGTATTATGCAGGGAGACTATATGGAACGGAACACTTACATGTACCATGAAGTATATACATGTACCAACGATTTGTTAGTAAGAATTATGTTGTGGGAACTTAAAATTCCCTATGCTTTTATTTATAAAATAAGTAATGTTTCATGTAAGAACGACAGCACCAATGGCAAAGGAATGCAGTGAGGTGTTAATTTTGTATTGTTAAAACTCTTGATTTGATTGGTTTAAACATGAAAATTGTCCAAAAAGTAAGGGAGAAGTATTATTTTCTCAGATTTTTATTAAAGTTTGATGAAATGATTTACATGTTGGTTCCAATTTTATGTCTTTTATAAAGCAAATCATATGTTAGCTAGCTACTAAGCTAGGAACCTTATCAAATGTGCCAGTTTCATAGCTTTTGTGTTCGGCAATTCCTATTGGCTGGAAAAGGATTTCCTCATTAAAACGGAATGAAACAATTAACCACTTTCTACAAACTTTATTTCAGAATATTCATTCCTATCGCCCAGTGTATAGATTTATATTCTACAACACACAAGAATCCTATATGTGAGGGAGGCACAATGCCGTAGAACAATGGATTCTGCTAATAATATAGTTCTTAGCTGAATCATTACTTACAGAAACAGAAGCTGTAGATCAGAACAAAAGTCAGACTGTAATATAAACCCAATCCATGTAAAATGTATGATTTTCTTGTTGTAGAATCGAGGTGAGATTAAAAATGGGACAGTTCTGAAGCTTGCTTTGTCTCCCGTAAGTACAGAAATTAAAGACAATGCATGCATGCATAATATCTTTGTTCATGTAATGAAACTTTTCTTGCTGTATGGTTCTGATACGGTGATTCAATATTCCAACTTTGTGTACTGTACACAATTCAAGCAGGTGATTAGCTAATGACAGCTACGTTGTACTTAGTTACAATTATACTGTTTGTATTCATTTTTGTGCTCAGTTTGAATTACAATGGATAGAGACTTTATGCAGGGATTCTGGCAGGTCGCGGGGAAAAAAAACAAATTTCGCGGGATTTTTAAGGTCAAATTTGTGGAAAACACTATTGGGTGGGAAATTGCTAACCGTTCAAACAGACTTTCGCTAGCTGCCAAGCTGGATAGATGGTTGAAACCGGTGGATCGGAGGTTCTTGTTGGAATGGTGGACAAATATTTGGAAAGAGTGACTGTGTAAAGTGTCATTGGACATCATTAAGTCGCCGGCTTAACTCATGGTTGAACAAAGAACTGTTTGACTAAAAGGCAGTTTGTTATCGCTGGAAATTTACATAGAGTCGCGTCTTCAGGCGAAGCAAACTGTGACTATTTTGGAGCTATGGAGGCCATTTCGGTAAGTTTCGTGGTCTGAGCTTTCCAAAGATAGTCGTGTTGGGCCTGGACTGTGCTTCACCTGGGGACTTCTAAAGATTCTTAAGACGAAACCCGTATAGAGTTTCCCTGTCAAAATTTTTGCTGTGTACCCATAATTCCTTTCGGCCCGTGTTATTAGTCCAAAGGGGAGCCAACAGGTCTTGGGTCTAATCCATGTCATGCCCGAAATATTTTTTTTCAAATCTTTTTTTTTACCATGATCGGCATTTTCACATACACAAACTTCATAAAATGTGACTTCATTCTGCGTGAAAAAACGTAAACGCGACTGTAAAAGTAAAAACGAAATCGAGCGACTCAAATCGTCATCTTCCTTTCGCCCCGTGTTAAGTCCGAAGGGGAGCCAACAGGTCTCGGGTCTAATCCATGTCATGCTCAAAACTTTTTTTTGACTCTGTGTAAAGTGTCATTGGACATCATTAAGTCGCCGGCTTAACTCATGGTTGAACGAAGAACTGTTTGATATATTCGGCATTTTCAAATACACAAACTCTTCAAGTCTTTTTGATCGCATGACTGAATTCCATTCAATCTGAACCTGTTGTTATTTAAATTTGATCACATCCAGTCATGTTAGTCTTTTTGATCACATGTTGACTGAATTCCATTCAATCTGAACCTGTTGTTATTTAAATTTGATCACATCCAGTCATGTTAGTCTTTTTGATCGCATGACTGAATTCCATTCAATCTGAACCTGTTGTTATTTAAATTTGATCACATCCAATGATATTCTTCCTTTTGCCCCATGTTAGTGCAAAGGGGAGCAAACAGGTCTTGGGTCTAATCCATGTCATGCCCCAATTTTTTTTCAAATCTTTTTTTTACCATGATCGGCATTTTCACATAATTCGACTTCATTCTGCATGAAAAAATGTAAATGCGACCGTAAAAGGAAAAACGAAATCGAGCGACTCAAATTGTCACTTCATCAGTTTTTGCATACAGCCCTTCATTTATTCTGTTTTACTACTCGAAAGTGGATGGATAACCTCAACAGGGTTAAAGCCCCTCCATGGAGGTTTCCGAGGGCCTAGGATTTATTGTCCTTATCCGAGAAGACGTGAAGGTCTAACCGTTTACTGTATTATGTAAAGGCAGCACCTTCTACTCAGTTATTTTAAGACCTTGAGTGTTGGTCCGGCTGGGGTTTGAACCTGCAACCTCCCACTTTACAGACTGGCGCTTAGCCACTGAGCTAACCGGGAGGCAGTAGTGCTATTGTCTTCTACTCTAATTGTCTCAAATAATTGTAAGTTGGAATGATTTGTTTTCATTCTGCAATGTGATTGGTTCTTGTTGTCTAAGTAGCCCCAGTTTCAGTAGTTGTGCTGTAAGTATTTACCAGTAGGTGTGCCTCTATGTTCTATACTGTAGGCCAAACTTGCACAAGAGATTTATGACAAGCTTCAGTCTAATGCAGATGATAAGAAAAATGTACTCAGCCAACTGGCCAACATCTCAGAGGTAAGGTATTAATATATTATTGATGATGATGATGTCTGATGACAATGATGATGATTACAGCAATTATTAACATCAATAATGATATGATAAAAATAATGACAATTACGATGACAATCATGGAAATACCATGATTGTGATGATGATGACGCCAGTGATAATGATTCTGACAATAGTAATGTTGATGATAATGATGATGACAATGCTGATAGAGAAAGTGTACTTTGTAATCATGTGATGGCCCAGCAACTCATGGGTGACTGATGACAGTTTCTGACAGTTGTCCAACAGTCAATCCACAGTTCTGTACTAGTCAGGAGCAAAGTTTGAAGTGTTTTAAAACCTGGATACTGGGCAACATTTTGTGAAATATTGGGCAGGCTAAGTGTCAGTGAACTGCCAGATGAAAATTTTGGAAGTTTATGTTTTCATGTACGCATAAAATCAATTTCCAGTCATGAATATTGAGAGATTCCACTAAACACTTTCTATATCGGCATGAAAATAATTTTCTGGTACAAACAACAGGGTTCCATACAATCGGTACCTCGTATCCATACATTAGTAACGAAAAACAAAAACAAAATAACGATATTGACTATAATATTTTCAAATCTTATCAAATACTGCTTTTGAAAACACACAGGTCACATATTGGAAGAATAATGTTTGTTAAATGTTCAAACTACATTGTAATTGTAGCACTGTAGACAAGGTCTAGACAGATGTAGACAATAGGTCTAGCCATTGGTCCCCTTAGCCAAAGTTGAGAAAGTGGGTCGTCAAGCATGAAATTTTATCCGTGCAAAAAAACAGCAGCCTCACTTTTTCCAGTAGTCAAAGAGATGATATTTCTCTTTGGATGAAAGGAAAAGAGAAATGAGTTCCTTATCCGAAAGACTGTGTTGGTATCCCTGTGGATACATTCCATATACAGTGTATGGACAGTGTAGTTTTGGTGGGAACTGGAGTATATAAGGATATGTCAGTTGTAGTTAATATGTATTCGTGGTCCTAACTGCAACATTTATAGACGTTTCTTTCCACTGTTAACTTTATTTTTGTCAGTTTTTGCTGACCATTTTACAGAGTTGTGGTAGTTTTCAGACTTTTACCTCCCAGAAGGCAGTACTCCTGCACTGGACTGGGCAATAGGTTTCCACTAAGTTTTTACCACATATACTGTGGAATTTTTTGTGGTTTTCCGTATTCAGCAGAGTACACTAGGCAGCACAGTGTGTAGTTGCATCTTATGTTACATAAAGTGTGTAGATTGGTGTAAAGCATACATGTAAGTATATGTACAATAAATTGTGTGTGCGGTTAACTATCAGGACCACCTCCTGCATATATGTGTCTGTTATCAGTTAATTGAGGAGAATTGTTATTCAGTGATATACATAAGGTCGTCATGTATTATACATTGTATTATAATTATTCAGAAGTTTGGAGAGGGGTTCCCAAAATATAAAGCAAGGGGTTTCTCATAAATTATTTGTTTGGAATCCTATCAGTAGTTTCAATAGGCACCAACATTTGGCGATTGTATATGTCTAAGATTATTTTGTTGCAATTTCAACCCCTTTGAGCACCCTTGTTCAAGTAGCCACCTACATGTACTTTTTCTTTAGTATCTCCTACTTTAAAAGGTATTGAAATCACTACCCTATCATTTACATGTACATGTACTATAAATAAGGCCAGTTCAAGTCTCTGAATTTCTAACACTGACTCTGAATTTCTAACGAGACCTGAAACAACCATGGGGGCTCAGATCAAAGCCTGAGGTCCCGACTAATCCACAGATCATATTGGAATTTAGCGTGTTGGTTTTTGCGGAGGGAGGAAAACCGGAGAACCCGGAGAAAAACCCTCGGAGCAAAACCCTCGGAGCAAGGGCGAGATACATGTACCAACAAAATCAACTCACAAATTATGGCGCCACGTCCGGGAATCGGACCTGGGCCACAGAGGTGAGGGGCGAAGCACTTACATTTGTAACCACTGTGTCACCCCGGTTCAAGTGTGTTTTCCAAGGTCCCTGCCAGGCCATTATAAGTTTTTTTAAATCTTAATGTGCATAGATTGAACACTTAAATGCTTACATAATAATATTATTCTGTGTTGTAGGACATCACATTTGCTGGAGAGTTTATCAAAAGGAATGGTTTAGGATGTATTATAAGTATGGCAGAAGGAAAGCCAGAGTAAGTAGAATTATAATTTATTTACCTCAAATATAATCTATTGTACTGTTGATAATATGTTTGGCAACTAAAACTCTTACCAATTAGACTCCAACTTGGCTACTAACATTTCTTGGCTGGCGACTACTGGTAGATTTCATATGCTAGAAGCCAAATGGCAACTAAGATTTTTATTTTATTTTGAGGTCTGTTATCCAATATTATTTCCTTTGATCCTAATTGATCCGTGTACATGTTTCCTCAGCAGCCTTCCTCAGCAGTAATCATACACTCGATCAACACTAGATAAGGGAGCAGGTCAAAACACATGCCCTCTCAACGGACCTATTTTGGGGTAGGGGGTGGGGGCTGCTGGCAGCCATCTCATCTGGTGAGAAAACTCAATATTAAAAATAATATGTTTTTAAATATCTTCAAAACTAAAAGGCATAATCTAGAAACAAATGCACTGCATGTTTTGTCTTACGTTTCATTTCATTTTCTGTGTTAAAATTACCACTAGGCCCCCCAGAATGGAAAATAGATGGTCCAAAATGGAGGATGGGGGTGGTACCCAGCGCTGACAGCTGTGTCTGTTGAAAAAAATGGGTCCCTATCTGGGGCTTGTGTTTTGACCTGCTCCCTAAACCGTTTCCCCACCCATAATTCCCTCTTTTGCTCTAACGAAGGGCTAGCACTCAAAATGTCAGCTGGTACTTGCTTCCCATGGCGGTTAGCATGTGTTTATCTTCCTGCTGTTGCAGATGAACACAATTTTTTACAGGAACTAGTCACCCATTTTATCTGTTATCCAATCTGACTTATGTTTTTGTTACATACATGTACTCTACAGGAGCACTGAGAACTTAGCCTATGTTCTGAAAGCCTTTCAAGAACTAATGGAGCACCCTGGTGTAACATGGGACTTTCTTACTCATGGATTTATAAAGAATGTAATGTACAATGTACAATATTTTGCCTTTAATTTATAGAACTGTCAGTATAAAAAGCTCACCTGGTAGAAATACAATGTGTATGGTACATGTATTGGCCAGTAACAAAACGAGAAGGGGACTGGGACCGAGTTTATCTAGCCTGCGTCGCATCCGAACTGAACCCCGGTTAAGTCCGTCTGCGAAACAGCGACAGAAAGCTTGTTCTAGACCCCCAACGAAGTACCAGGATATGTAGTCGATTATGATTGGCTTTTACTAATGCTCATTCTTACACGTCTTCTGACTGGCCATTCAACTGTCACCTCGAAGATTGTTATGATGGGCAGTTCATGTCAGAGGCTGCTCGGTTGAAACTGTTTGTTTGCACGTGGTCAGCTGTTTACTTGAGATTTCTCGCCCTAGACGAGCTCTGACGTCGTTTCCCTGTGTTTTACTATCGGAAAAGGTTAGGTTTATTTCAATTTCGGGTCAGGTTTTGAAGTAAGAATGAGCATTAGTAAAAGCCAATCAGAATCGACTACATATATCCTGGTACTTCGTTGGGGTCTAGAACAAGCTTTCTGTCGCTGTTTCGCAGACGGACTTAACCGGGGTTCAGTTCGGATGCGACGCAGGCTTAGTTTATCAGAATTACTATAATTCTAAAATGAAGTTCATCACATGATCGAGCATGTTGAAATTAGCATGTGTGCCAAGTTTGACATGATTCAAGTGAATCTTGTCTGTATTATAAGCAATTGAAATTTCTTTGTCCCAAAAATTTTACAATGAATGTATGGTTTGGAGGGACAATGTTAAAAAATAAGAGTATGGGAAAATTGACATATTTGATGCCTTCTAGCATCATCAATATTGAGCCAAAGTGCACCAAACTTTCCAGACTAGCTAAGTTTGATCTGTTCTGCTCACTTTGACTAGTTATTAATTGAATTAGTTTTACTGACTCAGGTTCCAGTCCCCCGCTTATTTGTTACCAGCTAGTAGATTGTTGTAAATTGTATGGTGTAAATTGTCTTTGTTCTCTTAATGTTTGCTTTCCAGTGAATACTGGAAATACATCAATCTACAATGTCGAACAGTATCATTGACATGCTTTGAAGAAAAGAAGTCACTCCCAATTTCCTGAGAACATTGGGTGGGGAGTTTGTTACTTCATAGGAATACTCAGGCATTAATTTATACACATATGTACCCACATATTTTGTATAATTATGCAGAGGCACATCAGCATTATAGCCTTGCACATACATGTACATGTAGCAACAGTCAATGCTTAAGTTGCAGTAAACTGTCAGCATAAAGAATTGGTACTTAAGAAATATGATGGAGTGTTGTAAATTGTCTTTGTTCTTATACTGGTAAATCTGTAATTTAATTGGATGAAGTGGAAAACAATTGAGGCTTAATTGAAAAAAAAAAGTAGCTCAAGGCAACTGAAAGTTTTATATTCACAGCAGTACATATAGCTTATCAATTGTAGTATTTTTTGAATTAAATCTATTGTTTTCAACTTTTATTCCTCTGTACAGTTGATGCTCTTTGTAAACAAGAGGTTGGTGACCGATCCTACGATACTGAAGAGATGTTTGGCCATTTTGGATTCTATTGTCTTTAATAGGTTAGAACAATGCTGGTTTCTTGAACACCAGTTTAAAATGATCTGCATATTATACATGTACATAGTTTTACATATGTCAATTTACAAACTTGTGGATATGCAATGAATAGGAATAAGTTAGGGGCCGCCGACATAAATTATGTTTAGTGCCCCGCTTAACGTCCACTTGAATTTTTTTGGGTGGGGAGGGGGGTCAAGGCAACAATTGGATGTTAGTGTGGGGCTTTAAGACCAAAACAAACTAGCTTTTATAATGCTTACAATTGTTATGCATATATATTGAAGTCGCAAGGGTACATGTACATGACCACGTTCAAAATTAATTTTAGAACATGTCATCAATCTTGAGAAAATGTGCATGAAATACCAGCCTTAACTGATACACATCAACCAATCAATGCATCTCTAAAACTTCTTATTGACTGAAAAAACTAACTCAGAGTGATTTTCGCATGTTTACTCTTCATACTTTTAACAACAAATTAATATGTGGGCATTAAAGGGTGGAGAGCTGCAAGCTGGGGGTCTGACCTTAACATCCAGTGGACATTAAGTGGGGCACTTAATAAGCATTATGATGATGATGGTCCCTTATTGTGATGGGAGTTGTGTTACTTGCTTACTTGCTCGCTCAGTAAGATGTATTAATATTGAAACAATGATACATAAGCCCCATGAAAAGTTCTTTCATGCGACTGTAAACCAGGCGAACAATGATTCCTAATGATTTATGAAAAGAGATTGTTAATATTGCATGCAACGAGAAACCTCGCCATTGTGAAAAATAAGCATTAATTTTTATCAGCCTTCTGGTTGTTGGGGTATGTAACAGAACCTCGCTCCAGGCTGATAACCCGAGTTACGTAATTTTATTATAATTGCAATCTTTTTTCATTGTTCTTGTTGACAGTGTTTGAGTTTGTAAAAATGTAATGATCCTTGATCAGTATTTGGAAATTCCTAAAAGGACAAAACTGCCACACTGTAACTTCCCTGTTAGGTTAGTTTTCATGTTGACAAGTTTTTGTTTTGGTTACAGCTCAGCACTTCATCCATTAGTCGAAAGAGAGGTTGTTTTTGAAAATCTAGTTCAACATTTGCACAGGTAAGCTCTGGTCTTTTCTTGGTTACCATGAAATACTTTACCAGTGAACAATTTAGGTGTAATTGATTATGACTTTTCGAGTACAAATACAGGGCAAAACAAGTGCATGCAAAATACAAATGTACATGCAGGATTGTCACCAGGATTTGGGGGTAAGGTCAAGCAAAATCAGAAATGGGAAAAAATTATGTAAAAATCAGGCAAAAACAAATGAGAAACATGTGTGAGACTCTGGATGTGAGCTTTGTAACCCAGTGCATGTGAGTAATGTCTCTACATTTAATCCAGACTTGATGTGAGATTGGTGGGAGTCAGGATAGGGAGGAGATGCAGTTCCTTGGAGAAGGGGGTGCATTGGCCCCTGCCTCCCCATTTTTCCCTCTGGTGACGACCCTGATATGCAATGGCGTAGGGAGGAGGCAGTTCTCTCTTCCACCCCCACTGGTTTAGAGACCTTTTTCAAGTAGAGTGCGTAAATATGTAGGGAAAAAATGTACATGAAGTTGAATGTCATATAATTGAAGGGCTGTGTGTAACAAGGGTAGAAGTGTCTCCTGATCCAGTTCTAAATTCTCCTTCAAATTCTTTTTTTTCTATGGGAGAATTTAGAACATGATCAGGAGTCACTTATGCCATTGTTGCACGCAGTCCTTCAATTTATAATGAACAATAATAATTATTATTTATTACATGGGAATTGTGTAATACGGCTGGGGAATTTGTACTCATTGATTTAATTTTTCTCACCTCGAAAAAAGAAAAAGTGACTAGTAAAACTGCACATGCCAACCGTATTACACAACTAAAAAATAACAAAATTATTATTAAATAAATATATAGTGAGCTTTTTACACAGATGTTTTTTTCACGTTTATTGTAGAAAGGAAATTAAAATAATTATATGTTTCCATACAGTTATTGAAACACTTATGGAAGATTGGAAGAATGTGAATAGCAGTGGAAACACTTGCCCTTTGAGCTTGTGTTCCCGTTGCCATTTCTTGTTTTCCCAAACTTCCACTCATGTATGTAAACTCTATGGAAATACAGAAAATGTTTTCTTTCTTAAATTTGATGTGCCAATATTTATTGCTTGAAGTAGTGAAAAAATGTGTTTCCCTCCAAATGAGATTGAAACATTGAGGATCTCATCATCCTCATATGAGATCAGATGGGCTTAATAGAGAGGGGGGCTTCTATAATTTCTAAAAGAGGGGCTTATTAGATGAGGGGAATAATATAGAGGATTTTAGTATCTGTTTTCTTTCTTTTAAGTGGAAACCAAGATATCCAGTTAAATGCCATAGCACTTATCAATAGCCTGTTCATGAAGACAGATCACAACAGCAAAAGAGTGAGTAGTGGGATTTGTGTGAAAAGGCTGTCAACTTAATTAGGCCACTTTCCATTTATCCGTCCAATTTGGCCTACACAGACTGGTTCTTGTTGTACAAAAGCAAAGATCCACTCTATTCTAAACGTAAAACTCAGCGTTTTCAAGTTGTCGCAGACAACAGCCAGATTGTTTATGACTGCATGTATTTTATGTGCATTGTATTTTGTAAATTAAAACTTGTTTTATGCTGTCATGGTTTCTTAGGTCCATAATTGTATACATTGTGGGATAGAACTGGTAGAACTGGCTAGTTCTTCTCCCATGTAGGGGCAGTCTGTTCCAAAGCAGTTCTTATATTTGAGAACTTGCAGATCAGACCAGTTGGTTCATGTAAATAGAGATTGCCCTAATAGTCTCACAACACCTAGCACTCGAAATATCAGCCGCAACTTGTGTTCCACTCCAGATTTTAGCTTGCATTCCATTATCAACTTGTTATATGAGACAACCATCAATAATTCAGCTGGCTAATGCATCTGTCAGTGATTTCCAGGGAGGGAGTCGTAAAGAATGTTTTTACATGCAAAGGCTCTGTCAATCAGTGTCAACATTGGGTCAGCATCGGTATGACATTTGTTGAAATAGATCTTGAAACCATTTGAAATGGCCTTTTATCGAAATCAAACTCTCTCCACCAAGCTCCAGCAATGTTTTCAGATCATTTCAAACAATTTCAAGATCGGCTTCAACAAATGTTGTACCGATGTTTAATGGATATTGAACCGATGTTGTACCGATGTTTAATGGATATTGAACCAATGTTGTACCGATGTTGTACCGATGTTGTACCGATGTTGAACCGATGTTGAACCGATGTTGTACCGATGTTGTACTGATGTTGAACCGATGTTGTACCGATGTTGTACCGATGTTGTACCGATGTTGTACCGATGTTGAACCGATGTTGTACCGATGTTGAAACCATTTGACCGAGGCTTACATGTAAATGGTCAGCTGTTGTCTTAGATAGAAACCAACATTGTGGGCATTGTAGTGATTTTGTTTCAAATTGCATGCAATGAGTATGTGCTGGAGTCCCAGACCAAAACGAATGAGTGCTAAAACCAAAAGCAATGAGTCTCTGAACAAGAATCAAATGAAAGTTTGTCAGAATTTTAGTAGTAAATCATTGTTGGAGGTAATAGCGTCATTAGGTACTCAGTCAGTTTGACAGATCTTACTATCGCTTTGCAATCGATCAGTAAAAATGTTATCCTGTAAATAATGCAGAGCACAGAGGTACATTTGTAACAATTAAAATCACTGCTATGCTAGAGCAGATTTTGTATGAGTGGTATAAACTAGTACGGCATATCAATAGCCTTACCGTATCTTAAACTGTAACTTACTTTGCCATAATTCTGTAATTTGATTGGATCAGCAGAACAAAAAAAACATTTCAATGTTACGGTATGCCATGCAATAACCGTGCTGCATTCTGTGGCGTATTTTATCCAACTCATACGAAATCTGCTCTAACTTGAGTGTCAGCTCTTAACAGACCTAGTTACCAATAGATAAGTTTGTACAACAACAACAACGAGTTTATTCATTACAAAAAAAGAGAACTACATAAACAATTTTTGAAAAGAGATAGATTAAAACTAAATATGAGGTACATGCTATCGGAAATAGCTTGCGTCAAACGAGTCCGATAGCCAAAATAGATTATAATAGGATGATGGTCTACAGATTTTGGCACTAAAATAAAAGTACAAACAAATACACAAGACTATAACTACACGAGACAAAGAACCCCGCGAAGAACCCTACACAATTACATGAAACAAAGCAAAGAAGGAAAACAAGAGAGAGCATGGGAAAACAGTCTAATAACCGCTGATTATATATGATTTTATCTTGTTTTTGAACGATGCTTTACTTAGGTTTTTTAAATTATCATCAAAGGAATTCCAAGTCTGGGACCTTGGAACCGAAGACTGCATGCAGAGAATTTGTACACTAGCTGCATGCAGAGAATTTGAATAAAATTTGTGCTCCTCAAATCGATCACAAATTTTGATTGCTGGATCGGAGAGGATCCAATATTCTCTGAGGGGAGTGGGGGGTTTCGATCATGGCAGCTTTGTTTTCTTTATAAAAGGGAGGGAGAGGAAGGGGGTTCGATTGAGAGAAGGGGGTGGGGGGGGGGGGGGGGGGTTCAATCAAACCACCCATATCCCCTGGATCTGCACTGCGATTGGTGTAAAATGAGAGCAAGAATGATTTCTATGCAATTGATTGTGACTTTGTTTCTCCCACATGCAGCAATTTGCAGAACGCTTATCAAAAACAGGAGTGAGGAATTCTTTGCTAAACGTAAGTTAACTTTCTATTAGAGTGTGAACTGCTTTCCAGTTAACTCAGTTGAAAACACCAGTTTGATGTGTGGAGATTTCTGAGTTTGCTGTAACACTTATATATAGTTTTATAATATAGATTATGGGAGCATTCCATCTCTGGTAGCTACCATTGCAGTTTGAACGCTGAATACAATTGATTATGTCATGCCTCCAATAATAACATATATGAAATCGCAATGTATGACAGGATACTATTGCATCCTCCACTGGGAGCATCCTAAGAACGTGCGATTTCATTGGCTGCTCAGTGTACTTGATTGTCTTATGATGCATTACTTTCCGTGTAGATCGAATTTTATATTAGAGCAGATTTCGTGTGAGTGGGACAAACTACGGCATGTCCATCATCGTGCTGTAACCGTGCCATACTGTAACTCTGTGATTTGATTGGATCAGTAGGACAAAAACAATGGGAAACCATTTCAACGTCACGGCATGCCATACAGCAACGGTGCTGTAGTCAGTGCTGTAGTTTGTCCCACTCATACAAAATCTGCTCTTTAACACAAATAAAAGATGGTTCTCACTGATGGTTCAAACTGAGTGCACTGTCAGCAGTGAATCTTAATTGTAATACCATAGAGGTCAATAACAATTTTATAAAGAAGTCAAATATTTCGCATGAATTAAATCATTTTACGATAAATATCTCCACAAAGAAAAGTCATTTCGATAGACAATGAATAAAAACAGGACTTTTAATATCCAACTAAGTAGATAACTTTGCAAAGAATATTTTACTTTGGCGGTCGGTCAGTTTAGTTGACGCCTTGCGAGTATGATTTGTGCATTGTACATTTAAAAACGTTTCTCTTGGAGCCATGTATTCAAAGATCAAGTATTTAGCCGGCTTAACTCCTAGATAGTCTACTTTTTAATAGTTTCTTTTATTCGAAAATAACTAACCTACAGATTCCAGTGAATTGAAATCTTGAAACCGGCCTCTGTGTGCTCGGCTCTGAGTCTGATGCAAACATTTTCCAAATAAAAAAATCCGACCTAGGTTTTAGAACCATCCACTGAATTGTCGCTTCATTGTCTCCTCTTATTGACAGAGTAAGGTCTCGGAAATAAAATCCATTTCTTCAGTAACACTACTAGAGTGTTGTAGAAGCTTTCATTTTCTCGGACACATGTTGACTTGTTGTACTTTCAGCGCTTGCAAATCAGCCATTTCTAACGAACGATTATGCAAATGTTTGCCTCAAAATATAATGTGAGCCGAATAGTATGATTGTGCATTTAACTCGGAAACGTTTCTCTTGGAGCCATGTATTCAAATATCAATTATTTAGCCGGCTTCACTCCTAGATAGTTTACTTTCTTTAATAGTTTCTTTCATTCATAAATAACTAAGCTGCTCTGTTCCGATGCAAACATTTTCCAAATCAAAAATCCTGGGTTTTCGACCATCCACTGAATTCTCGCTTAATGTTCTCCTCTTATTGACAGAGTAAGGTCTCAGAAATAAAATCCATTTCTTCAGTAAGACTGCTAGAGTGTAGTAGAAACTTTTATTCACTCGGACACATGTTGACTTGTTGAGTTGTACTTCCAGCACTCGCAAATTAACCATTTCCAACGAGCAATTAATGCAAATGTTCGCCTCAAATATATATATATATTCTGTCACACAGGAAACAGAGTTCAATCCTACCTACCTTTCTAGTAATTGTCTAATTTTCACTGTTAAATAGGCGATTGTAATGAGGTTTTGCAAGCCGTCCAAACACGTAACTAAGCGAATGCTCACTCAGTCACTGTCTCAGGTCTCCCTTTCCCTAGGTAAGAGAGGGTCTGGGTCGAGTGGTGTGGTCACCAATAATGCACGCTCATTAGCCAATCACATGCTTGGATTTTGTACAATGCACGAAATTTGAACATTAATTTGTTATAGAACATGGAGAACCATCTTTTATTTGTTAACTAAATAACCGATAAAATGGCAGGCGTGGCCTTTGCGAAACAATGATGAAGGGATGCAGATGATCAGAACTCGACACATCTTCATAGATAGAGGCATTAAACCATAGACCTCTCAGCCTCAAGTTCATCGTTCATCAGTCTTTTGCAACACTCCCCCCCCTCCCCCCTCCCCTCCCAAACACTAAATAATGACCGGTCCCTAAGAAGGAACGTTGTACTTAAATCTCTTCTTAATGTATGCAGTCCATTACCAATCTTTTTCCCCATGCGTACTATTAAAACAAGTAATTCATTTAATAAAGTAAAATGCCATTCAATCTACAGTATGTGATTCGGGCTAACAAGCCCATCAAGGGAGAAATGGCTCACCAGCTGTATGTGTATCAGGCACTGTTATTCAGTCTTCTTGACGACAGAATGTCCGCCACAGGTGACCCACGTAGCCAGGTAAAGCGGTAAAATACACTGTGAACTGTATGTGTATCAGACACTGTTATTCAGTCTTCTTGACGACAGAATGTCCGCCACAGGTGACCCACGTAGCCAGGTAATAAAGTCCCTCAATTTATTGTGGTCACTAAAATCGGTCACTAGGCGTGTTTTGATCGCTACACCTTTTCATGGCCGAGCAAAGATTGCGCACGAGTCAAATTAATTTTACGAAGAGGGTGGGGGTGGGGACAAAAGATGGCAGTCCCTTTGTTTTTCTTCTTTCCCTGAGCCGGCCTGTACCGCTCAAAATGAGCCACAGCATTGGCTTTCCCGGCAATACAAAACACCCTAACCTTTAGAACGAGCAGTACAAAAACATTGGAGCTACAGTATAATGGTGCAATCAGAATACAGGTTTTCCTTTCCCTCTCTCTCAATGAAAATGAAAACTGATGATAAATTCCTGTCTCGCAATTTAATCATCCTTTTCGTTGTAACTATCAGTACAGTATGTTGCCCTAATTCCGGCCGGTTTTTGCATTTATCATTATAACTTACCTTAGAATAAAAGCATAGATCAGGAAATTTCCCACGAGATTAGCGTATTCCTTCATTAACCCTATCGTAAAGTTTTGATTCGTTTTCCTTCACGATTTAACCAAGTTATTTCTAAAAATATTGTTCAAATTGGTTGCCCTAATTCCGGTAGGGTTGCCCTAATTCCGGCCGATAAGAATAAAGATGTGTACTTGAAGTTTTGGCGATATTTTATCGCCTTATTTCAACTAGAAACTCCTGTGGCTGCTTGTCGAGGTATTTGAGATGAAAAAATATGAATCAGGATCCCTGTATTACAACAACTGCGCCCACGATGACAGCTGCTGACTTGTTCGCTCAATCGCTCATCTTTGGATATTGCAAAATGGTTCGCATTGTCATTTTGAATGCGGTTGTGAAGGGCTATCATGAATTTCAGATACGCCCACCTGTTTCTATGACCCTCGGTGTAACGAGAGTATGGCAATAAACACGATAAAAACGCTTGTTTACAGTTTAGTATGGCCTCCAAAATTAGAAACCATTCCGCCATGCCGGAATTAGGCACACCAAACGAAAATACAGGCGGACTTTTAATTGAAGTTGCACTCCGTAATTTGAAACCGTTCAGACTAAATTTTCCTCTCAGAACTGAGGTAATCTTTAGAGTTTCATCTATGCCAAAAATCAACATTTCACATATCCTACTTTGCGAGAAAACGCTTCTGTTGCTTTATTACCTAATTCAAAGTGCAGTCAAAAGACACACTTGGAGAAATTGAGACTCGACTTACCTTTACAAAAGCTTGGATTTTTCCGCCTAAAAAGACGACAGGAAGCTCACGACAATAGTTTACGAAAGCAAACTAATCAATAATTTATCGGATTGTGTCGTTTGTTATTTATTTATAGTTTACGGAGATATGTCGACAGGACTGTATTATATAATTCTGTCAAGAACGTACGAAATATGCACAGGATCACGCCAAATATGAGACCGTATTTCGGGTAATTACAGTGAAAATATGGCTTCCTGTCACCATGGTAAATACCACTTCTCGAGCGAGCACGCAAGGGTTTGGTTATTATGGAAACAAAATGTTGTTTCTTGGCTAAATTTATATAATAATCAACAATAAAGCGAGCCAAATTACGAATAAAGAGTAAAGCTACACAGCCGTAATAGATGCAAATAACCTCTATATATTTGCGTTAATTGCCGTTGTCTTTTCCATCAGAATTTAATCGAGAGCCTTGACACGTTGCGGAAAGTTGCCGTCGAATCAGACATGGTGACTGGAGGAGCAGGGCGGCGATTATCACAAGTGGGAAACCCTGCCAAGGACTTCAAGGGGCTAGGTTTCATTGTAAGTACTGGAGCAGTTTCCGAGAGTCGAAAGTCATAAGTGATTGCTTTGGTTTTGTGTTTGCTTAGCTTTGATATTGGCTGTGAAAAATGTTTCGTAATCAATTCGTAGTTCTTGACTGCCATTTTGAAAGGTAAGCAACCTTTCGTGATGTCTCTGGAAAAAAAAACTATGAATTTTAACGGAACCTGATCAAAGTGACAAAGGTGATATGGATCAATCACCCCAACCTCTCCCCCACAGTTCATCCTAACCGTTAGTGGTCAATCATTAATAGAACGATGCATATCCAAGGGAGGGGTGGGTGGGTATAGTTTCCCAGAAACCGGGATTGAGTCGGTGATATCGAGGCTGGAGTTGAGACCGCTTAGGCCAGCTGAGTCCGTCCCAGAGCGCGCAAAGCATAGTTAGTCAAAGCCAAAAGTCAGTCCGGCCAATTGAAGATGTTATTCGGCTATAGATCTAGATCCTTAGAGTTAACTCAAACTGAGTTTCTCATTCAAAAAAGTAAATATGAACAATTTCTCCTTTTTTCCACGATATTTTCTGAGTACGCTTCTCCGCCAGTTTGAAATTTGTGGAGAATCAAACCTATAAATGGAACTACTGGGAATGCGACAGAAACGGCGCTGATTGGCTAATTCAGTCTTGAAGAGAAAGGGCAGAATCAGCATGCGAGGCTGAGGCTTGGTTACCTTTCAAGAACTACGAATTGGACTATTTTCAGCCAATCAAGTTCTAAACTAAAAGCAAGCATTTTTTTGATCCGTCACGGAATCGATTTTCGTTTATGCGAGAGTTCTCCTCCAAGTAAAACCAATCACCAATTACCTCAGTTCGTGATTGGCTCAGCGTTAAAGCACAGGCAGCCCAATCTATGGGTTTGTGAAAATAGAAGATATGTATGGGGTTTTATAAATCCTTTAAAATAAATAAACATACCTTTTTCGCTTCCATGTTGTTTCCTTTGTGGTTTTTCTTGTTTTGAAACCATTTTAGGCTGTTTTTAGGAGTTTTTCAGTGAGCCGAGGTGGATGAAAAACTTCTAAAAACAGCCTTAAATGGTTTCAAGACAAGAAAAGCCACAAAGGAAACAACATGGAAGCGAAAGGGTATGTTTATTTATACATTGTACGGCAATTTTAAAGGATTTATAAAACTTCATACATACCTTCTATTTTCACAAACCCATAGATTGGGCTGCCTGTGGTTAAAGTAGAGCTTTTGCTCACTTAATGTATTTTGCTGCCAGAACATCAACAGCCCTGTGATGGATTTCAGTGAGGCTCCCCCCGGACTTCTGCCCATGCACGCAATGTTATACTTTGCACACAAACACCAGGATCTGTTTATGAAGGTAAGCCAGGGGGGTGTTGGCTAGAATACAATAATATTTTCGGCATAAAATGTTTTCCAATTCAGCAAAATTTGTTTTACGCTCAGAGGCAGACTTGAAAACATTCAATACACTTTATTCACATGTGATGATTTTTTATATCAGCAAACTGGGATCTCTAACATGGAAATAACCACTGTCATCCAAAAGCACCTACAAATCAACGTGAAATCCCGAAAATACATTAACTGGAATGGGATTTATAGACTTTCGTATGGGATTTTGCAGTTATGCGTACACGAGTCTCGTTTTGATTTTTTTTTCAGATTTAAAAACTTCGGTAATTATGCAGAGAAATACCATTTCATTTTCAGACTTCTATTACAGTTTACTTAAATAAAAACAAACATTATGTCAAAGCATAATGTGATTTATGTCGAGGCATTTTGCAATATTGTATGTGGTAATTGATAGTCCGCAGGACTCGGTTTTATCTTACGGCTTATGTCATTTCTGACAAGTTTGAATTTGGGGGCATTCCAATAGATGGGATATAGGAATATGTTCTTCCAACCACGCCGCCCTTCCAACTCTTAACAGCTTTGCGTACAGTTCCTTTAAAATACCCTGAGGCGAGAATTTCCCACCGCCTCCCCATGCACCGGCCTGTGGACTGTCTCAATACATTCCTGTTTCTTTCTGATAGTGTGGGCGTGTATTCCCCACCTTTGCTGAAGAAATTGTTCATTTACGTACATTACTATCGTTGGAATGAGGTTTAACTAAAATCGTCACAATAGTGGCCAAATTTACTCCAAACTGAGACTGGCTATCATTCTCTTATTATCTTTCTTCAGCAAACGAGTGCAACGACACACAGAGCTCTCGATCTTTTCATTATAAGCAAATGACTCGATATAAATATCCTCTTTCAGAGGAAAGAGCTATTTCTCTTTAAAACCTTTAAGGTGTATTTATTTCTGCTATCAGGTTGTACTTGATAATCTGTCGCGTGGTGATGACTATGAATGTCCATTCGCACGGTCTAGTATCGCTCTCACTAAGATGCTCTGTGAGGTCCTCAAGATCACTGGAGAGCCACGTAAGACTTCTGTATTTGTTCATTTTATCTGCACATTGTTTAGTGGCACAACAGATCGTCTCGTGCTAGCCTTCTCTTATTTCTCAACGTACTTACATGTACCGTCCCTTATTTCTCTGCGTACTTTCACGTACCGTCCCATATTTCTCAACGTACTTACATGTACCGTCCCTTATTTCACGACGTACCTACATGCACCGTCCCTTATATCACGACGTACCTACATGCACCGTCCCTTATTTCACGACGTACCTATATGCACCGTCCCTTATTTCACGACGTACCTACATGCACCGTCCCTTATTTCACGACGTACCTACGTGCACCGTCCCTTATTTCACGACGTACCTACATGCACCGTCCCTTATTTCACGACGTACCTACGTGCACCGTCCCTTATTTCACGACGTACCTACATGCACCGTCCCTTATTTCACGACGTACCTACATGCACCGTCCCTTATTTCACGACGTACCTACATGCACCGTCCCTTATTTCACGACGTACCTACGTGCACCGTCCCTTATTTCACGACGTACCTACATGCACCGTCCCTTATTTCACGACGTACCTACATGCACCGTCCCTTATTTCACGACGTACCTACGTGCACCGTCCCTTATTTCACGACGTACCTACATGCACCGTCCCTTATTTCACGACGTACCTACGTGCACCGTCCCTTATTTCACGACGTACCTACGTGCACCGTCCCTTATTTCACGACGTACCTACATGCACCGTCCCTTATTTCACGACGTACCTACGTGCACCGTCCCTTATTTCACGACGTACCTACATGCACCGTCCCCTTATTTCACGACGTACCTACATGCACCGTCCCTTATTTCACGACGTACCTACATGCACCGTCCCTTATTTCACGACGTACCTACGTGCACCGTCCCTTATTTCACGACGTACCTACATGCACCGTCCCTTATTTCACGACGTACCTACGTGCACCGTCCCTTATTTCACGACGTACCTACGTGCACCGTCCCTTATTTCACGACGTACCTACATGCACCGTCCCTTATTTCACGACGTACCTACGTGCACCGTCCCTTATTTCACGACGTACCTACATGCACCGTCCCTTATTTCACGACGTACCTACATGCACCGTCCCTTATTTCACGACGTACCTACATGCACCGTCCCTTATTTCACGACGTACCTACGTGCACCGTCCCTTATTTCACGACGTACCTACGTGCACCGTCCCTTATTTCACGACGTACCTACGTGCACCGTCCCTTATTTCACGACGTACCTACGTGCACCGTCCCTTATTTCACGACGTACCTACGTGCACCGTCCCTTATTTCACGACGTACCTACATGCACCGTCCCGGAAACCGTGATTGATCCCAATAAAAAGTCAGAAATCTTATGATTCAAGCAGTGAGGTGATTCAAGTATTAAAGCTAAATCATTTCCACTTTCCCACTCACAACCCCTCCCAGATTTGAAATAAGATGATACACCTGGTTATTTTGCTGTTTCTTTCAGCGTCCGAGACAAGCGAAGAGTATTATCCGATTTTCTTCACCACGGATTTTGCCTTTGAGGAATTCTACTGCATCTGTATTCAGCTTGTGAATAAGACATGGAAGGAAATGAGGGCAACCTCTCGAGACTTCAACAGGGTGAGACAACTTGCTGTATTATACAATTATACAATTAGCATATAACCAAGCTACTCACTATTAGTGAGCACTTTCAAACCTTTTTTGTTGAACAATAAAGCCAATAGTGTTTTGCAATAGAAACACACACTATAATTTTTAATAGTCCCTCGACAGACACACTCTATTGTTATAATAGTCCCTAGACAGACACTCTATTGTTATAATAGTCCCTAGACAGACACACTATTGTTATAATAGTCTCTCGACAGACACACTATTGTTATAATAGTCCCTCGACAGGCACTCTATTGTAATAATAGTCCCCAGACAGACACACTATTGTTATAATAGTCCCAAGACAGACACTCTATTGTTATAATAGTCCCTAGACAGACACACTATTGTTATAATAGTCCCTCGACAGACACACTCTATTGTTATAATAGTCCCTTGGCAGACACACTCTATTGTTATAATAGAAAGCTCGAGTTGTTAAATATAGTGCCTGATAGGCATTCGTGTTTTTACAACCACTGCTCGGTTTGTCGTTTTCTGATTGACTGATTACCACTGGAAATAAGAGGACATATGTCAGTAGACTGCTTGATCGAGCCCACTAGAATTAACCCCTCACCAAAGTTTCCATGTTTTTAAGGATCTGCCTCTTGACTATTTTTAGTTTGTTGTCTTAAAAATAGTTTTTGCGATAGTTGATCGTGGTATATATGTCCTCATATTGACAACATTTTACGCCATGGCATTGTCAAAATTGTTGTGGATAGATTCGCCAAGCGAACCTTCCAAATTATACGGGATACAGATTGCTACAGAGAATAAAACAGAAAACGAGTTAACAATCAGTCGTCTTAATAAGGTCAGGAAAAATTACAGTTGTCAGTCTGTCAGTCAGAAACTATTTGCTTCTTGTAGGTTATTGTTTATAAACATCTGAGCACGTGCTGTCCACGTCGAAACTGACCACACTTTGGTTGGGACTTTCCAGGTTATGGCTGTTGTGAAAGAACAAATCGTCAGGTCTTTAGGCGAGAGACATTCCACAATGGAGGCATACAAGGTATTTCTATAATAATATGCTGTGAAAGCTTTGCTTTCAAAAATCCCTTCTTGTGTCACGAAGGGATGAGAATGGGCTTTTAACACGCGGCGGCCTTGTTGGTTAGAAACAATAGATTTCCCACGCGTAGCCTCGCACCGAGTAGTTTCAGAACGAGGTTAGGTGGGAGAAAACAGGTTTTTATGCTCCGACCTCTGACAATAAAAACTGACTGAAACCCTACCCTGAACCACAAAAGAACCCTAACCGGTTAGTAAACAGGTTTCCAGATAAGGAAAGGTTTTAGGGCTGATTTGTGGCTATGGTTCACACTGAGCTAAAGGAGTTCTCAAGAAAATGGTGAAGAAGAAAAATCGAGAGCTTTTCTAGAACTACTACATACATACATATACATACTTTTATTATCCACTCCCCCGTGGGGCTTTTCACAGATAATTACAATTTTAAAATATCTAATTTAATAACTAATGTTATATATCTATTTATAATATAGATACGATAGTACGCGCGCTCTGATTGGCTAAGAAGCCATGTTTTATCAGAGTATATAACATGGTTAGCCGTGTTATATAGTTTTCAACTGGCGGTTTCCTTTCATCGCGCGCGTAAATCTATATCATAAAACAGATAAAGAAGCCTTAAATCCATGTTTTATACTATCATAAAACACTCTGGTCATTTGAGAACACTCTAGAAATGTTGAAAGCACGCGCCTTCGGCTTGTGCTTTAACATTTCTCTCATGTTCTCAAATGCCCATCGTGTTTTATGATAGTATAAAACATGGCTAAGGCTTCTTTATTTGTTAAATAAACTATATACAATGATTATGTACGCATAATAAAGACACTTATGTATATGGAAAATATCAATCAAGAAAATTATGTAGTATATAATTTATGTCTTATAGAGAACACTTAAAAATACTAATAGTTCGGCACAGTTTCAAGGACGGATCTAGTTAGTTCCAGATACTAACAGTTCTGTAGTAGAAGGTTCGCTGACCGCGAGCATGTGTAACACACCTCTAATGCACGTTTCCTACCAAAAATATCTTGGTGTACACATCTCACGTGATCTTTCATGGTCTTACCATTGCCAGGAAGTGCGTAAAAAGGCCAATCGTGTCCTTGGCGTACTCCAACGTAATCTATCTTCATGCAGTGGTGAGATCAAAGAGAAAGCATACAAAGCACTGGTTCACCCAATTACCGAATACGCTTCAGTTGTGTGGTCCCCCAACACTGTTAAGGATTAAAATCGTGCATTGAAGCCATCCAGCGGAGGAGTGCAAGATTTGTTACGAACGATTATCACCGTACCAGCAGTGTTTCCAACATGATCGACACTCTTAAAGTGCATATAAGCCCTGGCTAATTATATTTCTTACGGATTCTTAAAGGATTCCGGAATAAAAATATGTTTTTATTTATTTGTCATGGTTTTAAACCCGCGAAGAGACGAGTTCTGTTGATGACGTCACGTTTTATTCAGGGCCACAGCCAGTCATGCACTTAAAGGGGCTCTGTCATGAATAACATGCCTGGTTACTAAGCCGCCCAAAACTTGAAATCGTTCGCCAACGCTTTCAAGTTTGAAAAGCAAATAAATCCCGAGGAGCTCCCGATCACAACATTGATTCAATCCGTCTACATCGCTGCCATCTCTCATTTTAGTATATAGTAGTTTATCTTTCATATTTAGTTGTTCAAGTTTTATATTTACCAGAAATGTTCGTATTCAGATGTAGTTGTAATGAGATTTTGGGATCATTGGCATCGAAAAGAACTTCGAGCTTCAATGGCGGCTCAACTGCCAACTGGCCGTGATGGACGAAGAAAACAAATCTGGCCGCAGAAAGATTTTGAAGAGCCTGAAAGAACACTGGAGAACGTGTCAGGAAAGCCCACAAGAGTATAGTCCTTGTCTGGAAAATTTAGGGAGCCTGAAACGATTTCAAACACCGCTTTTGAGATGCGAATTTCGTGTTTACAGTACCCGGGTTTCGGCGGCCAGTGAAATTACGCTTCGGTTGTTCATTCCTGCTTGCATTCGTCCCCTTTAATACGTTTCTGACTACAAGAACTCTTGCATTTGTAAGTAATTTTATCTCCCTGAAAGTTGGAGAGAGAATAGATGAGTACATTTTGTAGGTTCTCATCGATAAAGCACAACTCGCATACCTAGAAATGTAGTTTACGGTAAAATACGGTAAATTCGACAACCGGTCACTGAAACTCGCCAGAATGTGTTTCTCTTCAGCCTGAATCTCCATTGCAGCAGTGATAACAATACAAATATGTTTTTCTAACTGAATGCCTTCGACCAAGAGCCAGATTGTATTATAATATAACTGTCGTTGTATCGCGATCGCAAGGAACTGAAACTCATTACAATTTCTCAAGTGTTATGCATATCATTAAATTGCTTGAAACCTGTTCATGCGCAAGGAAGATCGTTAACATATATACTGAAGAGAAGCGGACCTAGAATGCTTCCCTGGGGCACACCGCTGACCACAGGAAGGGGCTCGGACACTGCTGAGTGGATCCGTACCACTTGTTTGTCAGAGAGATAACTGCGGAACCACTGGAGGCTAGAGCGAGAGGCGCTGACATCTTGCAATTTCGATATGAATATCTCGTGATTGATGCTATCGAAGGTTTTTACGCTCTTATCTAGAAGCACAACAGCAGTTAATTTATTTTGATCAATGGCGTTAAGGATCGCGTCAGTTGTTTGGATCACAGATGTCTCGGTCGAATGGCATTTCTTCATTCCGCTTTGGTTCTTTGTTAGTCTCCCCTTTGCTAGTAGATACGACGTGAATTGGTTATGGGCGACCCTTTCAGAACCCCCGGTCTCCTGCTCGTAAGGAAAGCGTCGCAACCACTACGCAAGCGTGAAACCATCCTCGCTAGAGCTCCGTAAAATTTTAAATTTTATAACTATGTCAATTGGTTCCCAGTTGTCTAGCGGCCACTGTTAATCTATTGTAGTCTTGGCCAATCAGAGGTCTGAGCCACTCCTGTATTTAGCCGCTAGTTGAATAAGGTGGATTAGCCATTCGTAAACTGATAAAGGAATAGGACAGAGAATGTAAATTTAATCTCGAATTCAAAAATATATTTTTACACGTTTTAAAAATGAACCCCACCACCTTGAAAGACCACATCGAAATTATTATGTTTACCGAGTATGAAGATGTTTGTGTAAATAAGAACTGAATAGAACTGAAATTACTATGTTTACCGAGTATGAAAATGTTTGAGTAAATAAGAACTGAATAGAACTGAAATTACTATGTTTACCGAGTATGAAGATGTTTGAGTAAATAAGAACTGAATATATAGAACTGAAATTACTATGTTTACCGAGTATGAAGATGTTTGAGTAAATAAGAACTGAATAGAACTGAAATTACTATGTTTACCGAGTATGAAGATGTTTGAGTAAATAAGAACTGAATAGAACTGAAATTACTATGTTTACCGAGTATGAAGATGTTTGAGTAAATAAGAACTGAATAGAACTGAAATTACTATGTTTACCGAGTATGAAGATGTTTGAGTAAATAAGAACTGAATAGAACTGAAATTACTATGTTTACCGAGTATGAAGATGTTTGAGTAAATAAGAACTGAATAGAACTGAAATTACTCTGTTTACCGAGTATGAAGATGTTTGAGTAAATAAGAACTGAATAGAACTGAAATTACTCTGTTTGAGTATGAAGATGTTTGAAGAATGGATTACTGAGTGGGAATCCCCGGACGCCAACAAAATATTGTCAGATGAAGTCGTCGAACTCTGCACCTCAAAACCTTATTTTATTACTGTGAATGCCAAATGCAACAACAACAACAGTGCATTTATTTACACTCAAATATATTAGAATATGAGGAAGTATATAAATGTGGCATGTTAACGCATAGAGCCTTAGACATGAAGACTCCTTTCGTGTTAACATGCTTCATCTTTTGTTCGCTGTAAAAGGTGATAACGCACTTTCCAGTGTTTTATTTAAAGAGGAAATGGCAGTCTCTGACGTTTGTGGCCTTTCGATCCCATAATGCCGGAGATATAGCCGATACTTTCTTTATTTGAGAGCTAGAGGTTAGAGATGTAGGTTATAAAAAAGCCATTTTCGGGTATTCGTATTCAAAATACGTGGAAAGTCGCGCTGCTAATCTTAATCTACAGGAAGAGAACGTTGTTTTGACGTGTAGTGCATTGAAATTAATTAAAAGCTCGAGAAATGGTGGTACTTAATGACTGTTTGCTCTACAAAACTTATTCGAGCCAGGCGAATAGCTCCACTGGCTGTACTCGCCGAGAAGGCAACGAAGGTGGGCGATCGGTTACTTTCTAATAAGTACAGCTTTATTCGGAGTTTTTTCTTTCACGCTATGATTCAAGTATTGATTTAGGGTTTTCTGTGCTCAGAGTAAGTTAACACTAGCAGAGAATCCGAAATCTAGTAAAGTTACTTGTAAACACAAATTGCCGAGCAATTCTCTGCAAAACTATTTAAAATGTAAAACAGTGTTCAAAAGCTTTTACTTTCGAAAACCTTTGAGACTAAGTTTCGTGCATCTTATGAAAGAGTGTTGTCCTGGATATTTAAAACTTTCCTCTCTGAAGCACTGGCAAAACATTTGTTGTGTCAAACGTGGAGACTATAAATACTTTATATGAACTAATGGCAGTTTCCCAAGGAATGCAATATATGCCGCAATGCGGCTGTCAGTGGCGTAAATTGGCGCTGATTCAGTTATAAAGTTGATGCGAATGCTTGAGTCCGCCCTCAAGCTAAACAGATGGCTACTTATTCGATAACCAGTGAGATCACAATATTACGTTTTCTATAGCATCAAATCAGAATCAGGTCTCAAATTTTCCCAAGCCGTGTACCCGGTATAAATTTGATGACTTCATCTAGCTGACAAGAGTTCAGAGGTCCCACTCTTTCCCTGTTATTTTGAAATTTAGTCGATACTTTGTCACGCTTCATTCAGTATAAATATTCCTATTCAAAACTTCCTTATATCGATATACTAATACCTTCGATCTCTTTCTTGTCATATTGCTGAGAGTTCCCAGAGTTGAATGATAAACTTTGCCTATATCCAACCGTATATTCGTCTGATAGGCCCTAGTTCCTACTCAGTGACGGAAAACCGAGTTGAAACCTCAAGTAAAAGGAAAGTGACGAAAGCCCTAGCTTGATACCTGAGACACCTTACGATTGTGTATTTAGTAGATGCTATTGTTATTCATTTCCGGGTGCGGACCGGTCGTAACAGCTCTCAAATTTTCTGCGAAATGTGATCTGTTTCTGCGATCTTAGAAACACCACAAGGGCTAGAATCGAGAGGAACAAGAAATGTAACCGGTCGCTGTATATCAAGTCGGTTCCTCTTTCTAGGTAGCGAACCATGAAGTCACAAAATCCTATGATATTTTAGATATGTTCTGTAGTAATGGTGGAAGATTAAGCTCGTTGTCAAAGTATGACACGTGGCGGGAACAAGTTTTATCCTGAACTGTTTATTTTTCTTCTAGAACTACGTCTTCAACTTGGGATTCACGCAGATTCTCAAGCTCATGCAGCAGGAGTTTCACGAACGAAATGTTCTTGAACTGAAGGCCAAGCCAGTAGTGTAAGTTTATCGCTAACTTCAACCAAATGAAGTACGATATGATCACCCTATAATCATAGGGTCCTAATAATATTAATAAAGTACGATATAATCACCCTATAATCCTATAATCATAGGGTCCTAAGGTAATTATCAAAGTTTCTGCCGGATAAGAAATTGATAACTGATAACTTATTTACTTATTCAGTATTAAAAGGTTTCTTTCCCTTTCTTGCCATTCGGTATTTCATCGAGTACTGGTCAAATGTACAGGCCAGCCTTCGTGGCAAGCGTAGGGGGAGGGGGATGAAGGAAGAGAGGAAGAAGAACTTATTGTTACATTTCTACTGTTTCAAAACCTCGGATACCCAGGAACAGTTAGTGAGCGACGGGCAAAAAATGGACGGAGGGGGAGGGGGAGGGTAGGTCCCTTTTAGTCCATCGTTCACTAGCTGCCCCTGCATGGGTATCCGAGGATGACTGTTTCATGATGCCAACACTTGGCCCAAGTATCCGCCGACTCTTTACCGACACGAATGTCTTTTCGCCCCTTCAGTCGGTTATCTTGGCTTAAAATGTTATAAATAGATTCTTAGGAACTTCGCCGGGTACAGAACCATGGAGCGAGTTACAGTATTATCGAGAATGTTAACATTAAATTTCCTTCTTCTCTACAGAGAGCTAAGACAGCAAATTCTACCTGAATTGAAGAAGATCGTTCGACAACAGGTAACAAACGATAACATTGAAAGGTCTCAAATGTCAAGGAGTGACAATATAAAACTTGGAGAGAGCTCTCCAAGTTTTATATTGTCTTGACATTTGAAACCTTTAGAGGGGTGGAGAAGGGGCTAAGACTGACCTACTTTCGCTTTCATATTTCCTTCCGGGGAGGAGTAGTAAATGTTTGTTTTTCATTGTTACGTGGTTTTATTTCCTCAGAGATTGGATCAACTTATTGAAGGCAAGCTGTTTGACAAAGGTTTAGGAAAAAGAGTGAGAGGTGTGTGGCTTCACTATAACATTGTTTTAACACATTTTGGAATTGTAAGATTCTGACTGGCCTGGAAGAACTCGGCACAAAAAGTTGTACGCGGCAAGTGAAGAGGGATTCATTGACCGGCGAAAAAAAGACCCCTTCCCTCATTTTTTGTTCTCGTGCCCAGACCCCGACGTTCGCTAGAGTTGCCATAGCAACACAACTGCATATATGCGGAGAATCTTGCAGTGAGCTCCGTAATCAACACTGATCTTTTATTATTGATGAACAAAAAAAATATTGTTAGACTGCTGTAGTATCGACCGCTAGAGCTGAAGAGAAAGCTTCAAACGAACCAAGAACATCTATAGCATAGCAAAGCCGCTTAAGGGCTCATTGACATATTCCGTTGCTATGCAGCACCGTTGCTCGCGGAAACAGATGCGATTTTGACTTCCGGTTTTACGCCCGTCAGCCACGCGATAGTTTTAATACTTTCAAATGTTTGTAAGTTTTGTTTGTGGTTTACCTGAAAGGTTTTCAAGAATGAACGAAAGTGTTCAAAAGTAGAAAGGAAGCCGTGGCGGGTGCGAATTTTGCTGGAAAAATAAAAGCTTGGTTTATCGTGTGAAAGAAATACTTGACAAGAAACTCAATCAGATAATTTTGATGGAATCCGTCAGGACTCGAAAGGCAATTGTACTTAAACAGAGAGAAAGGGAAATGATAAATAATATGTACCAAGCAACTCACAAAACAATAACGGCATTCACGTATCCGGCGTCGCCAACACAGTGAAATCAGTCTATTGGTAGACTATCTAAATAATATCTATAAGTTGTCAAATGCACAGAAGCTGAAATGGCTGCTTTCAGCGATAACATGGCTTCTAAAACCACGAAGAAGAGAACGGCAACCTTGGTATTATACTAAGATTGTGTTCGTGCACAAGAAGCCCATGCGTGATTTCTGTGGTCAAAATTATAAGGCTTTGTATGACACCAACTACTCTTCAGGCAAGTTGTATTTACTTTATTCAAATACTTACAGAGATATTTCACAAATTCCCATACAAAGCCTTTTAATTTTGACCATACAAATCAAGCCTGGGCTTCCTGTGGTTCGTGGTACAAAGAAAATTACTTAATTCGTAGGCTCGAAAAATATTCATAAATTGATAGTAGCTCAAAACTCCCTGGAGAATTTAGGAATTTTCTGATTTTGAGGACATCGTGACGTCACTTGATGACGTCATCAGACTACAAGATTTTACCCTAGGAGTCACCTTGAGAATACCAAGAGGCCATCACCTAAGAGAACTGATCTCCGTACCGTATGATAGCCTGAATTTCAGCCGTCTCCTCTGGGTTCGTTCCTCCCGAGAGAGACGTCTGAATTCAATAGACGCTAATGCCGTCCAGTGACGTCACTACCAGAAAACCTGGTAGTGATTTTTGATTGGTTCATATTCTATAATTTCGCATAATTATCATAATTATCAGCCGAGAAGACGGCAGGATTCGCTTTGGACTCGCGATTGTTGCTCGTCGAGTTTTAGTGGAGTGATTGTCTTTGGCAAAGACCTTGAATTCGTAAGGAAAACATCTGGAAATGGATTGAAAGTGTCCTGCACAATAACCGGCCGACTAACCTGTAAACATGTACATTTTATCGCGTCGCGTCCGCGGGGTTGTTGACAATCGATTATTTGTTCACACTCGCAGTGGTAAAGAATGTCGCTACTCTCTTCAAGGAACTGTTCTTTCACGTAAATGAGGCTTAGTATTTCTTCGAAAATTCTCCATTATCCTTTCATGTTTTTCTACTTTTCTGTTGCATCATTTACGTAGGTAATATCTCGTAGCTGTGTCGATTCGAACGGCAGATCGCGAGACCGTGTACAAAGATCAACGGAAAGACAAAGATCAACTGTACTTTGCCTCCAAATATAATATAACGATTTGTTGCTTCGGAAAGGCTTTCACAACATAAGAGGCACTTGAGAAGCAAATGGGATGGAGATATATAATATAGGTAAGGCTTTTATTTTGGTCGGCATAATCTCAAATAAATATTTCTCACGAACTCTTACTACCGCCGTGACAGTTCTATTTGCATAAATTCAATTGTTAATCCGCCTTGACGTCACTGGACGGCATTAGCGTCTATTGAATTCAGACGTCTCTCTCGGGAGGAACGAACCCAGAGGAGACGGCTGAAATTCAGGCTAACCGTATGATAGTCTGCGCCAATCTATTTTTGGCTCAGTGGACGTCACGATGCTATTTTAAGATTCGGTTCCAGCTCCTCACGGATTTTCATCGCTCCATCTCATGAATTCAACCTTGATTTCAACAAAGAAAGAGAGGCGATGGATGCGAAGCTTCAAAACTGGCTCTGAATTATGTGTTGCTCCCTAAACTTACTACCCGGACCTGATCTGACTTGAAGACTCGAGAAAATGAACTTTGAATTTAATATAAGCTACGGAGTTGAATTTGAAAACCCGTTAAAAATATTGCCGTTTGGATTTTACTGGGAAACTGTAGGCTGTATTAAGCCAGACCCGTTAGAAATTCGGATGTGACCTGGAAGCCGTGAAAAGAAACTGGAGTGACCTGAATTTCGTGAAACTATCAAAGGAAATGAAGCCGTATTCCGTTCAGTTTGTAGCCGGAGCGAGCATGGAAAGTCTTCCAAAAATTAGAATAAATTAACAATCCCGTATCGGTTGTTATTGAAACTTCGCTTACCTTATAAATACTCGTTCCCTGTAGTTCATATTCACGTATAGCTAGATAACATACCTAGGGAACTGGCCGGATTATTTGCTCTAGTTCAGTTTATAGCAAGCAAGCACGCATCGACTTTTGACCACAATTTTGAGAAATTATAAATCCCCTTAATCTGAAACACTGACTGACAGAGTTTCGTAAACTGAGACGCTTACAATTCGATAAAGAAATTAGAAATAGAACCTATAATATCGTAAATAATCGGACATGCTTTTGCAACACCGTAATCAATATGAATCTGTAGAGTAACTGTCGTGAAAGTAGAAAATTGTGAATGCTTTGGTTACTGAGTGAAACTGCTGAATGCATTCTTCTGCTCTCGCTTCCCGCCGGTCCATTCGGACACGTGACACCCACAACCAATCGGATAGAGTGGTGAAAATAGTCCAACTAATTTATGCAAGCTAAAATAAGTCGGCGCAGACTATCATGGGGAGAGAGGCTAGTATGGGGGATCGGTTCTCTTAGGTGATGGTCTCTTGAGAATACTTATTGCCTACTCTTTAATTTTCTGGGTTTTGCGAGGCTGCAATCTTTCCTTAGCAACGGCCTACAAATTGTAAATATAATATGTCAATGAGCCCTAACTTCGTACCGCGGGTATCGAACAATTTCCTGATCAGTTTTTTCATTGCACGAAACTACCGTGGCGTTGTGTAATTAGTTCAATTTTTTTTTCACGTGTTTAGTGTTTGCACTCTAATTCCTTACATTCTATTTTGCATGCAGACAAGTTCTGGTACTGCAGATTGTCCCCCAACCTTAAATTCCTACACTACGGTGATTGCGAAGAAGGCCAAACTCCGCCGTTAGAGGTTCTACCCCACAAACGTAAGTCGGTACTGTGCTGGGTCACATCACTTTACTGCGGAAGCCCCACCCGAATTGCAAACTCATTTTGTACCGCACAAACTTTATTTTCAGTCTCGTACAACCTTTATGTTATGCCATACAAACTTCATTTTGTGCCGCACAAACTTTATTTTCAGTCTCGTACAAATTTTATGTAATGCCGTACAAACTTTATTTTGTTCGCTACAAACTTTATTTTCCGTCTCGTACAAACTTTATTGCAAGCGTTACACCAGACGTTATCAGTTTCAGTATAATAACTTCGAAGAAAAAAGTAACTTTAAGTACGGCCAGAAGAAAAACGATTCCTCGCCAAAGTCCGCCAAAGTACAATAAATTTTACTGTACTTTGGCGGACATTGGTGATGAAAGGCCTAAAACAGACCCGAACCATCACAAACACAGTCAAAACCAACAGCACAAGATCAGTGAAGTATATACCGTTAAAGGCGCAGTGTCACGGTACTGCGCATGTGTGAAAATCTGATGATTTTTGAATTATGTTCCGGCCGGAACGAAGTTCTCAGAGCGGTGAAATATCGATTTTTAAATCGACTTCCATCAGTGTTCTTTTTGAACTCATCCTTGCTTCCTTTGGTCATTTATGGAAATGTAAGATGTGCTTAAATAAGTTTTAGTTATTTGTTTATTCAAAATTAGTCGTTGCAGTCTGCAACACAACTAAAACAAACAAGAGGCCCTGAGTGGCCTTAACTCGGGCCATCTATAGCATGTACTGCATGGAGTTCTAGCATAATTTTGTGTCAACATCGTTTGTGCTAGAGTAGCCAGAGAATTGGTTCTCTACTGATGCTCTTGACTGATGCTCTTGTCTGTCAAATGTCAATGTGCAATTGCCCCACGTATTCCGGGGGGGGGGGGGGGGGGGTAGGTTAGGGTTATGGTATGCCGGGGGGGTTGGAAATGATAGAACCATAATACACACACAACACACACATACATAATAATAATAATGTTTATTCCAACAACAACACCATCATTGGTACATAGGAATTACAAAAACATGCATAATATCATCTAACTATTACAAGAACATTCATTAAATATAGTAGTGATATCATATATATATTGTGCTGTGCTTTTTACAATAGACACATCCGTCATTGATAAGCAGTATAAAAATAAGTCGCGATGACTGAGACGACTAAACGAACTGTTAACAACCAACATGTTACTGAAAAAATTATTCCTAAGATTCACTAATTTGCTATTGGTACAGTTTGAAAAGTAATGCTGTTCATCACCTACTTCATTCATATTACAAATTGTACATATACGTAAATCGTAAGTGATATTTGCATATCGACCAGCTTCAACAGGAAACTTATGGGCGGAAATCCTAAATCTTGTCACCGCCTGACGATGCTTTACATTTGAAATGCGAGATAAGTATGTGCATGTACATTTCAGCCACAATTTCCTTCAATTCTGTAGTTTAATATTACTTTCTTTTCAATATTGTTCCTTGAGGGTCGTTAGAATTACAAAAAAAACTTGGTATGGGTGTTGTTGATTGAAGTGCAATGGTTATTTGAGTAGTCTGCACGATATCGAGTCACTCAAATTTGATGCATTGTAATTATATCAGGTGCAGTACGACTATGAGAAATCAAGCAATTTAGAACAACAAATTCCACATAATATGGCTATTCATTGTGAATAGTTAGGTAATGTTATTCTACATGTGAAATAAAGTCATCTATTTGTAATTCTCAATTATTAACAAACCAGTGGTGACGGCAGAAATTCAGGCTAAATTCTCAATACAATATTTTCGATTGAGGTCGTAAACTACAGACCACCATTTTCTAGTATTAGTGAGCTGCCACTGTGCTAGTGCTCATTTTCTACATCTTGAAGGAGACTGAAACTTATAATGGCAGGCCACAAAGAAACAAGCAATGTCCACTATTTTTTTTATATCATTGGGGTCGCAGCATGATTAATTTTCATTCCCAAATAATTCTTAAAAGTACTCATACTCCTGATCATGACCGAGTGAAAGTGACGATGCTGACGCCAAGAACTGAGGAACAACAACAACAATTACATTTATTTTCTCATAAGATGATGGAAATGTTTACGAGTAATAAGGCATAATAAGAAATACAATGATGAGAAGGTAGGTCCTTAAGGTAACCTTAGGATTATCTTAAGCCAGGACCACCTCAGATGGAAAATACTGAAACAAGATCTAGTATAGCTTGCATGGATATATAATGGTAACAAGAAAGGGGAAGGGAAAGAAAGAATGCCACTTGCATGTAAGTATACTCTCAGTTCTGGACCAAATTTAGTTATGTTATGTTATAAACTTGCAATAATGATAAATACACTACTCTATACATAATATCATTATGTCAGTTCTAAAAGAAAACATTAAATACACTGTAGAATGCCTGAACCCAGAGATAATAATCAAATACAAAGAGGTACAGGCCAGATGTAAATAGACCCGGGAAATAGAACAAAATAAAACCAGTGTCAATAACACGCCACAGATAAATATGCGATTTCCACATCAGAGTCATTTATCGTATCTCCTTGCTGCGTATCCTCCAATTTTCATGACCAAACATTCAAAGACTACCGAGAAATGATTTTTGTCACCTCCAATTTCGCCGTCCCAAACACCTCTCCACACTTTGACGAGCCACCGGAAGTCCAACCGAAAGGATACCTCGTTTTGAAGCTTTCCCATCCAATTGGTGCGGCGGTGATTTTCAACTCCAAAACGAGGCATCCTTTCGGTTGGACTTCCGGTGGCTCGTCAAAGTGTGAGAGGTGTTTGGGACGGCGAAATTGGAGGTGACAAAAATCATTTCTCGGTAGTCTTTGAATGTTTGGTCATGAAACTTGGAGGAGATCTGTCTACGGGATCCAGAAGTATCACGTCGATTGAGTGGATTTAAGGGTCATTTTTGCCGTGGAGATGACAGGTATGTGAACACGCCATCGCGTCCGCTTGCCTGCCTTTCCTAACTTAATGTAGAGTGAATCCATGTTTCCTAGAAACTCGTTAAATCGGCCCCCAAACCCCCAAATTCAAGACACAACAACTTAATCTTCATCAAAGCAAGTTTATTGTGTTATTCATTTGCCGTTTAGTGCAATAAAATACCAGATATTCTGGATGTTTGAACCTTCGTAGTTCAACTGTCAAATAAATTCAAACTTTGAGCTTGGGCTGCCTGTGTTCACACACGAACAATTGCACGTGGCGCTGTGAAGCATGAAATGACAACTGTAGTGTGGTTCTTTATATGGCTACTCTGGACAGTGAAAAAAGTGCCTCGTGCTAGAATTTGCTGTCGTGCTGTAGACCGTTTCTTCACGGGGACGACTTGAAATATCGGCGACTTGCCGGCAACCTGTCGGAAGCACAGCGAAGACGTCTTTACGTTTTATAAACTCGTACAGTGCCTCTTCTTGTTTTGTCTTCAATTTAGAAATCTCTGGAAACTTTGAAGCCAACGTAAACTTCACAGCGTCCCCAAAAATACTCAAAAACTCTTGATTTTCACTTCGTGCATCTCCTTCGCCAGTCGCGGTTGGAAGTAAAACCACATACAGTTGTCGTAAAACCGGTTTGAAGTGGTAGGCCAATGACAAGTGCTGTTGTATCAAGCACTCACGGTCGCGCTTGGTAATGAGTAGATAAGCCAATCGGAGACGAGGTTCAAAATCTGAACCTAGCTTCTGCATGGAAGTGAGATTCTCAACGGATTTGACCAGAGGTTCTCTTCTCTCCCTCTCGTCGCTTCGCTCCTCGATGACGGCGCTTCGCGCCTTACCTAACCTAGAAAAAAAACCTAGAACCTCTGGCAACCAGGGTAGATCACTGCATGCTGGATTTTCGTTCCCGAATTTATAAACATGCATGGGGGGCGAAACGACTGTAATTCTTTTAAAAGACCCCTGTCAGTCAGAGAACTGAGAAATCGGGTCATTGCTACTACACTTTCGAGAGGTTAATAACAATAAATAACAACACAACGACAGTCAATTGGTATAAAGGTTATCATGTTCAGATTAGCGGCTACTTATATTTACAAGCTGTTGTCTTTATAGTCAGAGCTGTGTTCTGTCACGAGTGTATCTTAAAGCATGTCGCATAATGTGATAAATTCCCGTCCAAAGCCCGTGAAACACCTCTCAGCTTTAGAAAAGAGAAAAATCTTGGTATTGCACTTGAAGGAACCTTTGGTTTACACAAAAAAACAGCTGATATTAAAGGTTTTGTTAAGTCAAAACTCCCACCCGCCGCCATCTTGAAAAACATGAATATGTTGTCCACTGTTCACGTGACCAGCACAGTCCAATCTGATTGGTACGGAGGCGAAAAGAACTTCCAAAGAAGGCGCAATGCGATTGGTTGACGGCGAAATACCTCGACACAAAAAATAAAAAACACTTGCAAAACTAGACTCGGGCCTGCCCACAGGCAGCCCGAGTAAAAAGCATAAGTGATGCTTACCGGCGGGGAAAACGGCCACTGAGTACTCTCGAAAGTAGAAAAGTTCGCTTGTCACGAAAGTGCGAATACTGACAAGCGGTTTCATAGCAGATCGATGTTTGCAGACTCTCACGTAGTCGATCATAACTTCTATAGCTTCATATGTATGTCGATTGCTCACAAGGCTATCGTGTTTGAGTTCATGAGGTTTTTTTGCCAGCAAATAAAGGTTTTATCTAACTTTTCGTACAGTCTTTGCATTCCGGTCGATTCATATAATTTCAGCCTCGTTTCTAAGCCGTAGATATACATTTCTTCGTATCGTTGTTGAAAACTGCCATATCATTTATAATACGACTTGAAAAGTTGCCATGTGTTTCGTGAACTCTACTGGACATCCAAACCCTCTTCGCTTCTGGTTGGAATGCCAAAAAGTTTCCAATTTCTTGCGTTTTTCGGCTGCTGTATTCACGGTCGCTAAACTGTACGAAATCTCCAAGAATAAATTCCTAATGTCCAAACTAACGGGGAAAACTGAAAGAGGAAATCCTTGTGAGCAATCGACATACATATGAAGCTATATAAGTTATCATCGACTACATGAGAGTCAAACATCGAACTGCTATGAAACCGCTTGTGACAGTTTACGCACTTTCGTGACAAGCGAACTTTTCTACTTTCGACACACGGTCGCTAAACTGTACGAAATCTCCAAGAATAAATCCCTAATGTCCAAACTAACGGGGAAAACTGAAAGAGGAAATCCTTGTGACCAATCAACATACATATGAAGCTCCAGAAGTGATTATTGAATACATAAGAACCCATAGAGCAAACTGATAATAATGATCGAATGTGCTATTAGTTTCACGGACATTTGTGACTACGTACTAAACTCGCGCTACAGCATAGCTTGAAATACTGTACGAAAACTCCTGTTTAAAAATTTCCTGATGCCGAAAGAACCATAGAATCTTAAACAAGATATCCTTCTGACCAATCGACATATTAAAATATTAAGCTGTGAAAGTAAGTTTCCAGTCCATAACAGCCGATAGTGCAAACTAGTAAACAGCCACTGGTACTTCCGAAAGTACTGAACTTTTTAGCGCAAATGTATGTCTTACGTTTCCAAACTTTAAGACAAGAAATCGCCCATAGAATGTTCTATATTTTTTACAGCAGAGAACTGTGTTATTAGTCATGTAGAAATAAAACAATGGTGCCATTTTGAGAATTATTTCATGTCAAAAATGCACAACGAAGAAATATATATATTCGGACTGTTTACGACTGGAAACAGCAAAAAATACAAGCAAGTAATGAAATATAGATACCATTCTTTACTCAATGCTGTTTACCTTGGATGTGGGAAGAATAAAATCCTTGTAAATCTCGCCATATACTGTGCATAACTACAATCTGTGAATACGGCTAACATCCGAACAGTGGCGTTTCCTGCAATTTATTTTGATTGATTCTCATTGGATGTTACACAATACAGCTGTCAATTCAATGTCTGGAGACTGTCACATGCGCAGTACCGTGACACTGCGCCTTTAATAGTGAGACATTCGTTAAAAAATATATGACATTTATGCATAAAAATCAGTTCGCCATTACAAAGTCCTATAATATTTACCACCCCTGCGGCATTGGGCTTCCTGTGCACCACCTGACCGATTTTTTTCTTGTTATTTCTGGGGTATTGCTGCTTAATTCTGCTCACTATTGCTTTCCTACACGTAGTACCAATATCTGGCTTCAAGCAACTCGTTGTCGGTAAAGACTGCCCACAGGTCAAAGAAAAGAAAAAGGTAAGATGGTTTGTGCGGCGCTGTATTTCACCCCCAGCGGTGTGTCGTACGGGCTTCAAAACCCTGACCATATTGAAGACAAAATATACGATTTTCCATATCCTTTATCAGACCTGACCTGAAAATCTGTACCCGGCAATGCACCGCCTAAAGCAGCCTTTAATCGCGTTATCTAATCCAATGACATATTTCGCGGTGGTTTGTTCTCTCTCGATTTTTTTTGAAGATCAATGTCAAAATAACGAGAAATAAATGAAGATGTGCGGTTTCACAGTTCCCTGTAGAAATCGTACCTTTTCCAGATTACAAAGACAATTTTTATTACCGTATTTCAGACTAAAACAACTCGAAAACCATACTCTCTAGGGCGGCATCCGTATAGCTTTTATGATATGGGGTATATATGCAGTCAGTCTGTATTCACTGATTATCATGCAACAACTCCTATTCTTGGATTGTTCTTCGATTGTCTACCTGTCCAACAAGGTGACGGCTTAGGCATTTGTCATGGAACGATATCAGACGTGTAAATGCTCTGTTTCCTCCTCTCTCAGGTCCTTCATCTGGCCTTCTGTCTCATCTACGAACGCGACTCCACAGATGAAAACCTGAACTTCATAGCTCCTAATCCGCAAGTGGTGAGTTCATAGTTCTGTCTTGCAGTATATTCAAAGTTAGCATAACCCAGCCGCCGTCTGATTGGCTAGCCAGGCGTCATCTATTGTCCAACTCGCCATCTGATTGGCTAGCCAGGCGCCGTCTATTGTTCAACTCGCCATCTGATTGGCTAGCCAGGCGTCATCTATTGTCCAACTCGCCATCTGATTGGCCAGCCAGCCGCCGTCTATTGTCCAACTCGCCATCTGATAAGCTAGCCAGGCACCGTCTATTTAACAAGTAGACTGCGGTTTCGAGGTTTCTATCAGCAGATAGTTGGCCGCGAAGGTTACGGCTGTTGCGAGAGGTCTTCATCGGGAAACTTAGTTCACGCATGTCAACTTAAATATTAGTGTTCATAACCGCTGACCAGGCTATGATGACAGCTCAAATCATAGGAAAGTAACCCACAAGGAATTACCGCCCAGTACAAAAAGTGAATGCCCACTTCTGATATATCTCGTTACTATATGCGCGATCGTAGTAAATGTCTCCTACAGTAATTATAGATCTTGGAAAAGGTCACTGGCGTCAACGAAAACTAAAATCCGAAAAGATAGTGGCGCTTATCTTAATGAAGGCTGTACTACTTGCATTTCATTACGCCGACAAAAATTACTATTTCTCGGGTTTTCGATTTTTTTCTGAACCAGAGAAATATTTCAAGAGTATTTCCATTGGGTGTCTGTCGTGTATTATGGTAGACAGGTTTAATCCGAATTGTTTTAATCCGCGAAAATGGCTAGTCTTCATCATCAAGTGTGATTCTTACAGTGTACCAGAGTACAGAAAACAACATAATGAGTGCGCTACTTCTGTCACTTTCACGTGCAGCTATTTTATTCCGTATTAGCGCTATTGATTTTTATCCTTATTACTCGGGCTGCCTGTGGGCATGCCCGAGTCGAGTTTTCCAAGTGTTCCGATCCTTCCTTCCCAACCTCGTTCCCAGGGATCTTTACGCGCCTAATCCAAGATGGCGTCGACGCCATCTTATATTAGGCGCGTAAAGACCCCTGGGAACGAGTTTGCCTTCCTTTCTTCCTTTATTTTTGGTGTCGAGCAATTTCGCCGTCAATCAATCAGATTGCACTGTGCACGTGAACACACACTATCGGCTGGTAGTTTCCCGTGGAAATTTGATGTTCTTAAAACTAGCATATAAGCCCTCGAACTGCGTTCTCGGACTTATATTTGTTTTAAGAACATCAAATTTCCGCGGGCAACTACCAGCCGATAGTTCCTCGACGGACACACTCTATTTGTATAAGAGTGCCAAGTGGCGAACCAATGAGAGCGCGCGAAAATGTTGTGTTGAACTATAACGGCTGGTAGTTGTCCTCGAAAATTTGATGTTCTTAAAACAAAAATAATCCCGAGAACGAAGTTCGAGGGCTTATATGCTAGTTTTAAGAATGGAAAATCAGCCAATAGTTCCGAGACAGACACACTGTTCAGCACAAACTTTTTGATAGTATCCACAGGCGACAATTATACAAATAGAGCGTGTCCGTCGAGGAACTATAAATACAATATGCCCTGATATTTCGTCCGCGGACATCATCTGATCCGAGAAGAAAACAGTTCCCGAAAGCGAACCTCGAGGGAAGCTGTGAGCTTCGAGGATCAGATAATGTCCAAGGACAAATATCGGCATATTTCGACCACACAATGTAGATTATTGTTGTTATCATCCTTGAACTATATTCTTTGACGCGCCCTTATACGCTCACAGGGGGTGTATTCGCTGATATTCCCCGCTCGCGGAGAAAAAATATTGGATCACGTGACGCATTCAACCAATCACGCGTGAGAGAAAATATTTGATGGGTTATAAAGGCTGATAGTTGTCATTCTTAAAACAAATATAAGCCCGAGAACGACGTTCGAGGGCTTATATGCTAGTTTTATGAACATCAAGTTTCCGTGGGAAATTATCAGCCGATAGTTCCGAGACAAACACACTCTATTTGTCGTTATTGTTCATCAGAAAATTGTCTTATGCTCTCAACGGGCACAATCGCGTGATAGTTTGCATCCGCGGACGACAACTATCACGTCACGAGACTCGCTCTTAGCCAATGAGCGCGCGCCAAAATTTTGTGGTGAACTATAACGCCTGATAGTTTGCATCTGGTTAGCCAATCGTATGGTGAGTTTGCCAATAGACGGCCGCTGTGTGATAAAGGTCTCTTCCCCATCGTTATGTCTTCTTTTTCAGTTCGCCATTTGGACAGACGGTCTTTCAGCATTACTCAACAAGGAGGTACGTTAAGTTTATGGCTATCCATAAGGATACGTTAAGTTTACGGCTGTCCATAAGGAGGTACGTTTAGTTTACGGCTGTCCATAAGGAGGTACGTTAAGTTTACGGCTATCCATAAGGATACGTTAAGTTGACGGCTGTCCATAAAGAGGTACGTTAAGTTTACTGCTGTCCATAAGGAGATACGTTTAGTTTACGGCTGTCGATAAGGAGGTACGTTTAGTTTACGGCTGTCCATGTGGATGTACGTTTAGTTTAGGGCTGTCCATAAGGAGGTACGTTTAGTTTAGGGCTGTCCATAATGAGGTACGTTTTGTTTACGGCTGTTCATAAGGAGGTACGTTTAGTTTACGGCTGTCCATAAGGAGGTACGTTAAGTTTACGGCTGTCCTTAACGTTGCGTTTTCTTGAAAGAGAGCATTGGTTGCACTATGCTTGCGCTCGAGGGACAATTACTCTGGTGGGCCATTTATACGAGAGGAGTAAGACCCTTCCATCATAAAACTCGAATTGAGCCCATTTACACCTGTTTCAAAAAGGTTGTCACAGAAATATTTCTACTTACTGACACAAAACTTAGGGTAGGTGACTGACACAAAACTTAGGGTATAGGTGACTGGCACAAAACTTAGGGTGGGTGACTGGCACAAAACTTAGGGTGGGTGACTGGCACAAAACTTAGAGTGGGTGACTGGCACAAAACTTAGGGTGGTGACTGGCACAAAACCTCATTCCAAGTTAAAACCTAAAGTACATGCAAGATTATTAACGTGCATTAATCTTTATATTATATATATTTTCAGATGTCTTCAAAAGAGTCTCAAGAGGACTTAGAAACTCTTCTAAACATGGAAATGAAGTTGAGGTTACTCGATCTTGAGAATATCTCCATCCCGGACAGTCCTCCGCCCATCCCACCAGATCCACCAAACTACAACTTTGTTTATAATTTTTAGGCGACAATCTACCAAGTCAATGACAATAGCCAATTATTCTGAGATTAGATTAAATGTAGTTCATTGCTGTTGTTCACAACGTTAGGTATTCAAATTCGAAATGAGCTGAACATTGTAATTTGATACATTTCGAAGGGCAGCTCTTATTTTAAATAGACCCTTTGCCAGGAGCCCATAACCAGGAGCGTCCATATATCCTATATAGTTGTCACAGCGTTTTCACAAGTTGGGCTAATTTTAGATAATTTTTCCCGCGAATTAGTGGATTGCACCAGTGACGGAACAAACGTTGCCTCATTAGTTGGTTTTCTTATACCACCAACATGACTGCTACGCTTTTGTGATTTTATTCCCTTAGTAATGATTGCAACCCAAGAATAGCGGGAAACCGTTCTAAAAATAACCTAACTTGTAAAAACGCTGTGATATAGACCTAGTATGCGGGATGGACGCTCCTAGTTATGGGCTCTCCTAGTTATGGGCTCCTGGCTTTGCATAATATGGTTCCTACTTCCGGTTGCATGAAAGCGAGGCTATAGATGTAACCGGAAGTAGGAATCTTGTATTATGCAAAGGGTATAGTTTTTTAGGGCATAGCTTCTAATCCGCAAGTGGCGAGTTCATAGCTCTGTCTTGCAGTATATCTAAATTTCGCATAACCCAGCCGCCGTCTATTGTCCAACTGGCCATCTGATTGGCTAGCCAGGCACTGTCTATTGTCCAACTCGCCATCTGATTGGCTAGCCAGGCGCCGTCTATTGTCCAACTCGCCATCTGATTGGCTAGCCAGGCACCGTCTATTGTCCAACTCGCCATCTGATTGGCTAGCCAGGCGCCGTCTATTGTCCAACTCGCCATCTGACTGACTAGCCAGGCGCCATCTATCGATCGGTATAGTTACCACAAAATTTTGGCGTGCGCTAATTGGCTAAAAGTAAAGTAAAGCAACTTTATTTCGTGACAGTCTGGTGAAACTGATGAACTTGAGGCCGATGTGGGACCTACGATTTTACGTCCTTATCCGAGAAGACGTGAAGGTCTAACCATTTGCAGTGACATGATAGTTGTCCGCGGATGCAAATATCAGGCGTTATAGTTCACCACAAAATTATCTCCGATTGTGATTGGATGAAATTGATCACGTGACGTGATGGTTGTCTTCCGCGGAGGCAAACTATCAGGCGATAGTCAGCCCACTGAGAGCGGAACGCAATTTTGTGATGAACAATAACGACAAATAGAGGGTGTTTGTCTCGGAACTATCAGCTGATTTGATTTGATTTGATGTTCTTAAAACTAGCATATAAGCCCTCGAACTGCATTCTCGGGCTAAGATTTGTTTTAAGTTCCTCGACTGACACACTCTATTTGTATGATAGTCGACCGTGAACGCACTGCAGACAAAAATCACTTAGAAAATGCTCTTTTGCGAGTTTTTTCACAGTTTTCTCAATCGTTAAAGTTCAAGTAGCGCCATAAAACAACATGAACTATTTTTGCCCCAAATTCTAATTGTGATATACTTCAGTTGTCTAACTTAGTTTTCTTTGAGAGGCAGGAGCAGAAATTAAACTAGAATAAACGCTACCCGAATTGCGGGATTGATTCATCTTGTGATGTCACAATGAAAACCTACGGGATTTTATTGTAGTAGTTTTCTCAGGTCCTTGAAAAGTAACCAAAATTAGGGATTAAATGCCAGAAATGTTACAAAATTTGCAAGATTAATACCTTTTTGTGAGAAAGAAACACAATAGTACAATATATATATTTTTTGGGCATGATACTTGCACTTTAAGTTTGTAGAGCGGCGGCTTGGTTATGCTAATTAAAACAATTCGACTTCTCGTGCTTGGTTTCCATCCACTTTGACCTGCTGATAGAAACCTCGAGCTCACAGTCGAATCGTTAAATAATAATGTATCTATAAAAACACAGCCTGCAACCTGGCAACAAGAGAACATAATTTTCGTTTCCGAATTAATCTGACCAGTTTTGTATCAGCCGTGGGTTACAGATCAAATTCTTACTTTAGCTCATTCAGAAACTAGGGCATTTTCATTGTATTGTAATCCCTCGAGACTGTTTTACATATCGACAACAATGCTGCTGGTCCAACAACTTGGGTCAACCTACCTACATGTAAATAGGCCCAATTGTCTCGCTGAAACTGCGAACTCGCTTATTAACGGTATCAGCTAATCAGCATACTCGGACTATCCGTGTCATTTTATAATGATTGAATTAGCGGTGAAAATAATGTGTTTGTTTAAATTTGTGAACATGCTACCGAAAGTTGATTCAAAATCTGAGTGAAAACCTTAAATGAAAGTGGTAGTATCAGGCAGCTTAAATACTCGTTCACAAATACCGTGTGGTACAAAGAAAAAGCCAACTGAGATACTCCGATATGTGATGACTATAAGTAAAGAATATAGAGCATTACAGAGACGTTTATAAGTACTCGTACCGCCATATGCATTGCAATTTGTGTAAGGCGTGATAAAGGAGGACCATTGAGCTATTATGAAGAATGGGAGGAGCAGGAAGAATTACTCTAGGCAGTGCTGTTTATATAACTGAGTGTGGATACGAAATGTTCATTATGGTTCTGTAAAAGTAAGGATTTTTTTATGTGACTGTGCTCTTCATATTTGTCTTGTGTATATTCCTTCTGTAACATTTTCCTTGCCATCTTATTAAGTGTCTCCCCCCCCCCCCCCTCTTCTCCTCTGAGACTGCTGGATATTTATTTTTTAATTCTTCCCACGTCCATTCAACGGTATCTGTTAATATTCTAAATACATTCATATAAGTGAAGGAGCCATTATTTTGTTCACATTTAGAATTTTGGCTTGTCATTCCTTAGTAATCAGACTAAATATTTTTATATGCAGTAAAACATCGTTGAATTAGTTTTGCTTCAAGAGCAAGGACAGTAAAGAATACGAGAAGATGTATAAAATAGGCCGTTTGCAGCTAACAAATCACGTGGTTGTACTGGATGGCAAAACATATCTGACTTCATTTATTCAAAGGCCTTGTATGAGATCGGTACTGTTATTAGCAAAACCTGTTTGTAAATGCTATTTTCCACCTCCAATCGATTGTCGATCTTTCTAAAACTGCGTTTTTAAAGATAGCTTGCTCTCCAGCATCCACGACAACGCCTTTCCCATGGGGATCACGAGCTCAATTTATTCGTTAATGAAGTATATTTATACGAGCACGTGACTGTTAGCTGCAAAGGGCCTTTTATTCTCAATTATACTAAGCACATTGTGTTAGTAAATTGTCTGAATAAAAATGAAGTTTTGAGTACCGGAGCATTAGCAATAAACTAGGCTAGAAATCGGTTAAAGGAATACCCAAGTACGAAACACTTGTGATCTCAAAATAATATTTAGACTGTCATCAAAACTGAAATCGCAATAAACACTTTCTTTTGCACAATATTTCTGATGACGTCATGAAGTTGTCCAAGTAAAACTGAGCTACCTCGTCCTGCTGGAAAATCTGGAAACAACTACTCTATCAAAGCAACTTTAGAATAGGAATGTGAGGGACTAGAATTAGCGAATTATATAAGAAAATGACTGCGCGTTAAGGATTATGTGATTTCGACAATTAACTGGCGTCATCAAAACTATTGCGCAATACACTTTCAAAAAGATCCTAAACCCTTGCATTGCAAAATAAATCGCTTTTATTGCGATTTCACTGAGTTTTATGGACATACAGTCTTGAATATCATTTTGAGACCATGTGTTTTGTACTAGGGTACCCCTTTACGTTTCCTGCTAGCGAGGGATTCTACTAGGCAGGGAAGCTGTAAGCAAGTCTCTGCTCTGACGAAGGGCCAACGTTCGAAACGTCAGCTGCTACTCTCTTTACACGGCGGTTAGCATACCTTAATCGAGTTTTAGTTAATTTATCACAGCGGTATACAAAAAGGGTCCCAAAGCAAACCCAGAAAATTCTAGTACAGACTCGAAGATCAGATTGTTTGCAGACGACACTGTTGTCTACTGACAGATTGAGTCCGACCTGGATCACAAGACCCTCCAGGATGACCTTGACACTCTAACGAAGTGGTGTGCCTCATGGTCAATGGCATTCAATGATGTGAAGTGTCACTTACTGCCTATAACCAACAAACGCGAGCCGAGTAAGTTAACTTAGGGACGGACCATTTGAAAATTGATGGGAGGGGGGGGTACCCGGTTATTTTTTTGCTCGAAATTTTTTTTAGGACTCTTACTGCTGCAAGAATTTTTTTTTATGGCGTCGAACCTTCCACGATATTTTTTTAAGGCATTCAGTATTTTGGTTTTTCATCTAGAACATTTTACACAATTTTAATGTTTTAGAAATGGCACCACTTTGAAATTTAGGTTACACAAGTAACTTTGAGAGATAGAAAAACACATTTTCTGGTATAATTTCTACTCAAAATACGGCAAAATTCCATCGATTAAACTTAATCTACAGGAAGAGAATGTTGTACTGCCGTGTAGTGCATCGAAATCCATTAAAAACTCGATACAACTTTGAAATTTAAGTTACACAAGTAAATTAATGTGTACCTGTTGGTTAAAAGCCGGTAACTCACTTTGCAACGTTTTCATCAGTTGGTTTTTCGCGATTTTTTTTAACTAGTCCTCCCCACCCCTCACCCCCACATAAAATACCTTTAGATCAATTATTGCCCTTTCAAGAAAACGGCAAAAACACGAGTTATTGGCTTTTAAAGCTAAAGGCACACAATATCAGGCATGTTTTCACAAAAGGGGGTCTTAGGTTCTAAGGCTCCTTTTGTGAAAACATGCCTGATATACATGTATTCTTCTTGAAATCTCTACCTCACACTCCTTCCCAGATGGATACTTAAAATTATACTGTTAATTCGTGCATCATATTGTATTGCAGTGCATCATATTGAATTGTTCCGTAGTCTCAAATAAAAAAATATAAAATGAAAAAGTGCTCAACATGACTCTTCTTAATATTTATGCGCATATAATTAGCTACTCGAAAACGAGGCTATCCCCGCATCGTTGCTTCGCTGAAAAGCAAAATGGCGTCGCGGATGGAGCATTGCTGTGTTCCTCTCAGCATTGCTGTGTTCCTCATTCATTCCTCTCAGTATGCGTTGCACGTTGCATCCTCGATGCGGGGATAGCCTCGTTTTCGAGTCGGTGAATTAAATTTGCGCATAAATATTAAGAAGAGTGAATTGGCATATATAAGGTCATATAACTGATGTCTTGTACACAAATGCATTATTTGTCCTATGGGAATGTGCCTTTGATTATGAGCTTAGATAATATACCGTCCTGCGTATGGAAGAAAAAAGCAGAATGTCTTTAAATATTGCGATTTTGAGATTTTACTGCTCTCTAAAACACTGGTTTCCTGTGTTCTGGAGACTAAACATTGGCTAAACCTGTTTCAGCTAATGAACAAAGTTTCACCCTTGCTCGATTTTTTTTCGGGGTGAATTTGGCTCGTTCGCTCTTTTTTCTGTGGAAATTCGGCCTGCTCGATTTTTTTGGGGGGATTTGCGGTACCCCCCCCCCCCCCCCCCCCCCCCCCTATCAATTTTCAAATGGTCCGGCCCTTACCATATGAATGGCAAAGCTCTATCTCAGAAGTCCTCCTATGATTACCAGTCACACGATCTTCGATGGAACGCTCATTGTTCTAATATTACATCTAAAGCCAACAAAACGTTAGGCATTGTACGTAGGACATTGAAACCTTGTTCTTTATCTGTTAAAAACGAGCATATGCATCGCTTGTTAGAGCCAGGCTTGACTGATGCAATCAGAGGCCTGGAACCCTCATACTGATTCAAATATATTTAAGTTAGAACAAACTCAAAAGACTGCAGCAAGGTTAGTCTGCAATAATTATGATCGATATACAAGCACTCCTCCGACCTCGTTAGTTCGCTGGGCTGGGACACTCTTGAGAATCGAAGACTTGCCCAGCAGGCCACTGTGTTTTATAAAATCCGTAATGGCCTGGTGGACATAGACTTCCCTCACAATATTGTCTCTAACCCTAGACACAATAATCTGTATTACTGCATTGCCAACCTGCGTGTAATGTCTTAATTGGCCTTAGCTACTCTTTCTACGTCCGTACAATTCGTGTATGGAATAAGTTCCTGTTCACGTAGCTAACACACCGTCATTAGCATTATTTTCTAGCATTATTGGCCCTCCGATCAAGTCCATGAAGCCTCTTCCACATCTGAGGCATTTATAATTTGTTTATGTGTTTATTGCCTGCATGTATTTAACTATTATTGTCCGCACTTGCACTATTTTATTGACTTTGTACTTCACCATATTGTATTGTAACTAACTTTAAGCTTTCTTATTATTTTATGCCCCTTCCGGTATTAGTGTATACTATCCAAGGAAGTAAAAATCTAAGGGGGAAAAAAAGATTATGCTAGTGTTCATCCTCTCGTGGGTGTCGAACGTAAACCGACAGCAGTTGTAAGACCCTCGTAAACTTGGCTGGAACAGCCGTAACGCGTTTTGTAATTTTCTGAAAATCGGCCTAAAAATCAGTCTCGTGATCAAAAAAACAACTCTTCATACTACTTTGTTTATTTCTTCTTTCTTGGGTCAATTTAGTTTCAATAGTTTGTCATTTCCAAAGCACAGCGAGAAGTTTTTAGAGATATCGGACTCGCATAATAGAACAAAAAAACACTCTGAAAAACAAGGTTTAGAGTACAGACTTTATTTTAACAAGTAGGAGATGGTTCTCCATATTTTATGAAAACAATTAATACACACGATGTCTTGACAAGCTGTGTGTGCACGAGCGGAACACAGCTTTTGAAGAGGCCTCGAAAGTTCATTATTTATATAGGACAAAAAAAAAATATAATATATCTGAAGGCGCGTGCTTTTAACATTTCTCGAGTGTTGTCAAATTACTATAGTTTTATGACACCGTAATACATGGCTACGTTGCTTTACTTGCTTTTATGATGTAGATTTAGCCTGAGAAAACAGTCGATTCCTATCGCGATAAGCGTCGGATTTGGAAAGCAAACCATCAATTCAAAACCGAATGAAACATGCTCGCCCATGTTAGAGACTGGCGTGCAGTATGAAGAAATGTTGAATTCATCGTATTGAGTCGGCAATTTGTGCTTGTATTTGGCAACAAACATTAAAATGAAGTGTCTAACGCGTTTAATATTCCAACTGTGTGCATAGCGTGCTGTGGTTACCAATAAAGCACTGTCATACTTCATACTTCATACTTTATTTATCTTTCCTTAAAAAGGCTTTTCAAGGACAAAATACAAATACAATACAACTACAGTGTACATGATAATTTGAATTACATCTATTAATTTAACCTATTTTGAGTTTGATATAATTTGCTCTTCAGCTTTCGCTTGAAACTTAAAACGTCTTTACTTAATTTCAGTTCATTATCTAGTGAGTTCCATATTTTTACTGTTCTGTAATAAAAACTTCTCTGACCACTCGCAGATTTGAATAAGGGGATTTGTAATAATTGCGAGTTTCGAGTTTTACGACCACTAATATTGAAGCGCTTCGTGAATTTAGATATCAAATAACCTGGTGCGGAATCAGTCATACATTTGAATGCCAGAGTGGCACTTCTAAAATACACTAGCTTATCTACTGGGAGCCAATTTAGCTCTTTCAGTATAGGTGTAATATGGTTATACTTTTTGGCCCGCTAACAATACGACAGGATTGTAGCTTACGTATGTTTCTATTAGATGTATTTGCCCATACATTCGAGCAGTAAAGCAACTTACTAAATACTAATGTATTAATAACAGTAATTAAAGTGTTCTTATTAAACGCGTGTTTAACACGGTTTATTTGTGCTAGTCGAGAAAAGCATGAAGAAACGGTCTTAGTAATGTGTTCGTCGTAGGTTAAGTTCGTGTCTAAGATCACGCCCAAGTCTTTGGCACTGGATACTGGTAACAGCTCCTTTCCTAGCAATGAAATCTTAAAATATTCTAGTTCAGCTATCTTCTGTTTACTACCAAATACTAAGAGTTTAGTTTTATCTGGGTTTAATAATAAGCGGTTCTGACAGCACCACTTGCTGACGTTAAATAAATCTTCTTCTATATCAGTTATTGTAGATGTCCTCTCTCTCAGATTGAATGATATAAGTAGTTTGGTGTCGTCCACATAACTCGTTGCAATACATTTCTGTGGTACAGAGGTGAGATCATTCGTATATATACTGAATAGGAGTGCTGCCAGTATACTCCCACGAAACCAGTCTGTGCATGAAGGTGAAGCCCTAGACTTGCTCCAAGTCGAACTCGCTGAGTCACTTGGTAAGCGATTACTGGGTCAAAACTCAACGGGGGGCTAAGAAGGACTTTGAGAAAGTCTAGTGAAGCCCCTACATCTTGTAGTTTAGAGATCATCAGTTTGTGGTCGACCTGTCGAAAGCCTTACTCGTGTCTAAAAGAACCAGAGCAGTTAGTTTTTTGTTGTCAATGGCCTGGAGAATCTTGTCTGTTGTTTCAATGACAGAAGTTTCTGTAGAGTGAAATTTCTTGTTTCCACTTTGGTTATTTGACAGCCTTCCCTTTGATATGAGATATGATGTAAATTGATTGTGGACGATCCTTTCACAGACTTTCGATAATATTGGTAGGAGCGAAATCGGTCTATTTTTATTCGCTTGTTCACAGTCTACATCTTTAGGTATTGGAGTAATTTCAGCTAGTTTCCATTTGCAGGGAAGGTGTTGGTGGCTATTGAAGTGTTTGCAATGGAAGTAAAAACTGGGAGAATAGGGCCTAGGGCTAGGCAGTCCTTAATTACACGGATCGGAATCTTATCAATCCCTGGAGCTTTGTTAGAGGGCATAGATAATATTATATCCTCGACGTGTTTACAAACAATGGGGCTCAGTGAGAATTGTTCGCATGTTTGGTATTCTCTTGGGATGAAGTTATCGCTGCTTCCTGTCACAATATTGTATTCATTGGCCAGCGATTTGATATTCTCGATGGTAGTTTGACCGACAGAAACGAAAAACTTATTGAATTCGTCAGCAACAGTTTTATCGTCTTTGCTAAAGATACGCTGTGATTTAGACTTGTTTGGTATGCAGTGACGGATTGTTTTCCAAATACTGTTGGTGTTGTTTGGATTTTTCTGTATCTGCTCAGCGACAAAATCCCTTTCTGCAATTCGAATTTCACGTTTTACCTCCTGTCTGAAGAACCTATATGTCGTCCATGCCAAGGGATCATTTGTTTTCTTAGCTGCTTTATGCCATTTATCCCTGCTTGGATTTAGTACTATGCACGAAGTTGGAATGTTAAACTATTTAAAAAAATAGATACTAATGTGCGCTCTGGTAGAAAGACATGTGTTTGCGAGAGTGTAGATCGTGGAAATGACGTCATATTTCACTAACTGTGAGAGTAGATAATGGAAATGACGTCATTTTTCACTAACGCGTGCTCTGATTGGTTTGCGAAATCGAAGATCGTGGCGGAAATAACGCATTTTCAACTGGACTTTGGAGGTTATTTTCAAGATGAAATTGAAAAAGAGCTAATACAAATTCCTACGCGGCTCGTAGACGTTATTCCTGTACTTTTTGTTCATGCTCTTTCGGTCCTGTCGTGTTTTTTTGTAAGAGTACAGATTCGTCGTGGAGGCCGAGGAATCGTGTTTTCCGTGTAATCCATCCGAAGACAAAAACACCCATTTTATAGTCGTCTATTCCTTGATCATGAATGCCTAATGCTCTTGACCTCTTGGTTATCCTCTTTGAGAAATGTTGATTTAGTTCTCTTTCAATTTCATCTTGAAATTAACCCGCAGTTGAAATGTGTCATTTCTGCCATTATGATTTTCAATTCTTATAGATACACGGACATGACGTCATTTCCATGATCTATAATTTCACAAACCAATCAGAGCGCGCGTTAGTGAAATATGGCCTCCGTCTTTCGACCAATCGGAGCGCGTGTGTTAGTAGTATCTAAGAAAATAATGCACTTGTCAACTTATCAATTGAAATCCAATGTCTATCAGTCTATGTCTATAATATTATGTCTATGTCTATATGTCTATAATATTATGTCTATGTCTATATGACGTCTATCAGTCTATGTCCGATATGTCTAAAAAATTGTTCTAGAGGTGGGGATTGGGCCCATTTGACTGTATAAAGTACTCCAGCGGGTGGGGGTTTTATTGCAGTGGAGCATATTTTGAAATGAAATCCCAACCTAGTCGGGGGATCGGTGGGAGGGGGGTCGGGTTTTCAATTGATAAGTACATATTTATGATCACAAGTGCATATTTATGACTCCCTGAGAAACACGATCATCAATGTTGTAAACAGTAAACTACAATACAACAAATTTATTTAACGACTTCGCGACGAGGGAGACTGGAGAGACTTACCCACAACCCCCCAGCACCCGGAACATCCGGGAACTCGCGAAACTTTTCCTCTTCTTCCTCTCTCCCGAAAATCCAAGATGGTGAGTACACGTGGAGAACATGGCTAAAAAAACTTGCTTAGATCTCTGTTAATACTCCTCCGATCCTAATCTAATTACGTATATCTATTCTTTAGGTGTACAAGCGGTTCGTGGAGGTCGGTCGGATCGCCTTAATCAATTCTGGCCCCGAAGAAGGCAAACTGTGTGTCATTGTGGATATCGTTGACCAAAACAGGGTTGGTAGACTTTTTAGCTAAATTCAATGCCTTCTCTCGCACTCTAAACGACTTAGTAGGTAATTTGACATGTTTAAATGGTCATAATATGTGTCCACTGTTTCCAAGGTGTTCAACGATACTTTTAGTTGGGTAGTTACCCGAAAGTTCCAGGTTGTGTATCTTTGTATTTTGACCGAATCGGACGAATCTGTAACTTTTCTCCTCATGCACTTTCATGTAATAACGTGGAACTGACCAAGCTTTATTTAGCGGATCAAGTGTAGTTTACGACTCCAGTCGAAAATTTCCTATTGAGAAACACTAGAAAATATAACATTTTAAAACGAAAAAATCCCCAAACTTTTATATTGACAGGGAATGGCAAGGTCATGCATGTGGAGTTTTGTTGTTCTATTAAAAAGTTTGATTTTCTAGTGATTCTCAATAGGAAATTTTCGATTGGAGTCGTACACTACACTTGATCCTCTTGAGCTATTTTGTTCCCCATGTACTTTAATGTGAAACTTTGTTTGTTTTGTTTTTTGTGACTTGCTACATGTAATTAGTTGCTTCCTTTCAAGGTTAAAGTGCCAATGAAATGAAAAATTCGATTCCTTTTTTTAAAATTTTATTAAATTCTAGGCTTCTCTTATTCATTTTGTGCAATTAAAAATCAATTTGGAGAGCGCGAACATATTTTGTTTTCGTATCGAAGTCAGGCGGAATTGCCAAAATTAGGCGACAACTTTTCTGCTGTTAAAGATATGGTAATCACATGCGTGACGTCACTAGGTCTGCGGATTTATATTCGTCTCCATAAATATACTACAAAATAAGTACATTTTTGGCCAGTTTTCAATTTAAATATGTAATACTTTTAGAAACCTTGACGATGGCCATAATTGTTCTAATAGAATCCTTGCAGTCAGCCATATTTTTACTTTTGTGAATATTAATGTAGGAACTAGTGACGTCACGCATGTGATTAGCATATCTTTAACGGCATAAAAATTGTCGCCTAATTTTGGCAATTATACCTGACTTCGATACGAAATAAAATTATGTTCGCGCTCTCCAAATTGATTTATCATTGCACAAAATGGCTAAGGGAAGCCTATATTTTAATAAAATGAAATAAAGATGGGATCAATGTTTTCATGTCATTGGCACTTTAAATAAAATCGATTACATGTACAGATGTCCCATTTCATGCTCACCCTAATTAGAATTCATTGACTTTGGGACTGCAGATCACAGTGGCAGTTAGTTTCATGGCTACATACACTGTTCTTTAAATGACTGCAGGGGCAGTCAGTACTCCGGATAGGCTCGGTTTCAGCTGTTGGAGTGTTGTTTCTCCAAAGCCTCCCCCCACTAACGGCTGGGCGCGTGGTCAACACACCGTGTCCGTGACGTCAGTTGATTAAAATTCAATATTATTCATTTATTGCGTGTTTTGACAAGCAAAGCTGTTTACCTGGTTGGATTCCGCGTAAACTTTCAAAACACATTGGAATTCTTTAAACTAAAACTCCAAGTGTGAAATTAATTCTTGAGAACAAATGCCATTTAAAATCATTGAGAAACTTTTAATATTTAAGTGCCGATCAAGACACTCACCGACAGAAATTAAAAGCCGAAATTTACAGGGATAAAGTTCAGATGTTATCTTGGAACTATTCTGAGCTAGAGTTGAGTATTCCCGCTCAATACTTGTGTAGAGCATGTCTTGGAGACATTAAATAATTGTACAAATTTAGTACATAGGACTTGAAGAATTGTAAAACTTGTTTGATGCAGCGATTCTCATGTGAAATGTAATTGCAGAGTTAAACGCATAAACATGGCCTGCGTCATATGTGATTTCCTCTCTTCTATATTAACTCTTTTAATATGGAGTTGTTTGTCTTTTCTTCTCCGATAAAGGCAGCACTAATTTTCTTTGAAGTAAGTATAGCCGGGCTACCTGGTCTTGCGTAGGTAAAGTTAAATGAGAAATGACTGAACATTAAGAGCTTCGCGACCTTTGATCTGACGGTTTCCCAAGTGACTTTCCAGAGCCGGTGCATTTACTGACAAAGTGCCTTCACCCGAAAACTAACTCTCACTGCTTCTTTGTCTGAATCCTTGAATTCTTCGAAAGCAAACATTTCCAGAGCAAATTTAAATGCATTTTGGAGCAGCAGTCGAAAGCCTTTGGTCCGACTTTCAAAAGTTTACAATGTAAATTATGCAAATACATTCAGTGACAGGAATTTAGTGGCAAGTTTGTGATTGGCTAAAACCAACAATGTCTCGCGCACCCAGCCGTGAGTGGGGAGAGGATTGTGGGCTCACCGAAACCCCCACAGCTGGAAACCGAGCCTAGACTCTGGACTGCAGTGGCAGTTAGTTTTGAGTAAGATTCATTCAACAATGGCCAGGTATTCTATAGTTCTAATTGCTCCAAATCCATATTTCTTGTTTTTTGATTACTCATGGCCATGATCAATAACCCGACATATGCTATCAATATTAATTAATACTAGAAGTTCTCAATGAGAAGTGAAGTGCTGCCTCCCTTAAAAACCTCCCATGAGCTACCACAACCACTTTTTGGTCTTTGAATTGCAATTGTATTTATCCATTATTAGGCAGATAGATACTAAGTCATTAAACTTTAAAACAACAGCAGTACCATTTTCATCTAGTATTCCAAGGTGATTTCTTGCATGCGAATCAAATAGATAAAAAGAATATGATTCTTTGATACCATCAATCATATGACCATCAAACACCAACATTGCACTTACGCTATCCGAGAATGCATTCATTAAAGCCTGCTGCAGTGAGCAAAATGTCCCTTCGCCACAAAATAAGCGATCAATGCGCCCTTGGTCAAATTGGCTGTACTTCAAACAGTACTCAGTATTGTTGTTGCCACCTTCAGCAACTCATTTATTGAAGAAGTGCCCATATCAGGCAGCATTTCATTAGTTAGCGCATGTAAATACATGCGATCTCCATGATAGAAGATATCATCGATGGTTGTTTGAGTCCATAAATCAACCAAATCTGATTGATTGAATAGCAAAGCTGAAAGTGACATAAAAGCATACTGTCGGCCTCTAGAATGCTCACTGAAAGATTCATGGCCTTGATGAATGCTTCCTCAAACAGTGGTAGCCATAACAGATCGGCTAAAGCGATCAGAGAATAACACTTAACTCTATTTCTGTAAACTTGCCACAACTGAAGGCAAATCAGAAGCACATGTGGTTTTCATAGATATAAACTGCTGACTGGCATTTTTTCGATTGGAGCCTGTGATTGGTGAGACTGCAGATGCGTCCACCACTTGTAACTTTTGTTTTCTGAGAAATTTTTCAGTCTATCGTCCAGTAAGTCACTTTCTTTTCGTGATAAATCTTCCCGTAAATTTATTATTTATATGATATTATTTTAGTACAATAATACAAATTTCTCCTGATATATGAAATAACCAGTAATTATAATAGTAGTATTAGTAGTATACTGAAAGAGCACTCTAGATTGATTTACTAGACTGATTGGCTAAACTACACTTGCCTTGAAATCATTTATAGTAGGATGAATGGGACATCTAGGAATGCTCTCATTTATTTCCAGGCTTTAGTTGATGGCCCATGTACTAGTGTGTGCCGGCAGGCCATTAACTTCAAGCACCTCTCCCTGACGGACTTCAAGATCAAGGTTCCCAGGTCAGCCAGGACTGGCCCGGTCAGGAAGGCTTATGAGGCAGAACAAGTTCAAGAGAAGTGGGAAAAAACTGCTTGGGCCCGAAAACTTGCTATGCGCAAGAAGAGGGCCACGATGACTGACTTTGATCGCTTCAAGCTTAAGATTGCCAAGCAGAAGGTAAGAAGACTATATACATTGTAGTACTGTTGTGGTTGCATGGCTGTTCAAGTTTTATTCTCGATAATGAATAGGAAAAATATCAGGTTTTTTTTGTGTGCAAGCTTTAGTTTTAGGGAATGCAATAATCTTCCAAGACTAGTGTGTTCTGTTTGTGTTTAAACAAGGGCTGGTTCATTCATTCAAAAAGTTTAAGGGAAAGAAGAATTTACTATCTTGCATTGCCAACACTTCACTACGCCCCAGTTCAATCCCTACAGCAATTCTGTTAATCAAGGACCTGTGCTATAAAAGGGAAAAGACTCTCCCCTTCTTGCCTTTGGGATTCTAAATTGGAATTTCAAATTCAGAACAGTCAAGCAAGTAATCAGTCTTCTTTTGTTAGAATACTAAATTGCTGAAACTAAAATTAAAACAAGCCAAGAAAAAGTAAACAGGAGGAAGCTAGTTGCTCAGTTATGCCTCTCAGTAGCATTTTAGAACCGTTTACAAACTCTTTTGTGTATTGTTAGACATCTAGTTCGCACAATTACCAAATGTCAGAGCTGATCACTCAAGTTGAGCATCGCATGTTGCAGAGTTTTGAACAGAGTTGTTCACTTGACAAAGTCTGATTAACAATGAAGGTGTCTTCAACCTGGTTGAGGCCCATTTATAGTGTGGGTCCTTGTTTAAACTAAAGAGAGTTATTTCAAGCTTAGTGTTTATCATTCATTCACAGAAAAATAGAATGCTGCGATCTGAAGTGAAGAAGCTGAAAAAGGAAGCCAAGTTGTAATGTTGCCTCTTCATTGAATAGTCAATAAAATATTTGTTACACCAGCTACTGTGTGAAAAGGCTGTTGATTCAGAGGTCATCATTGGGAAATCTTGTGTGTGTATTGCCAACTAGTGATATGGTATTTTAGAGTGATTTACTTAACCTGTGAAATAGGTACATTATTTTGTAGTAGACAAATAGACACTAAAGAGCTGAAACAACTGCGATGGCAGTGGCAACGGCACGTAGACAAGTGTTTTCTATTGAAATTTTCAATTACTGGTAATACTATTTATTTTATTTGCCTTTAATAATTTTTCACATGATCCATACCCTCGAAAATATGATCAGCATAGTGTTTTGCTTTCTACCACCTCACTGGTTAGCTCAGTTGGTAGAACATGGTCTAGAGTGTGGGAGGTCAGGGGTTCGAATTCCGGCCTTGTCCTTGGGCAGGGATGTATAAGCTGTTGGCCTTGTCTCCTTCCTCTTCTAATCTATACAAGGGGGACGTGAAAGAACCTGTTGTATTATTTTCAGAAAGAGTAGGGGTCATCTCCTAACACAACAGCCTGGTATTCTGAGGTACTAACAATCGCTCATGATTGTAAACTGCACGGCAGCACATTACGCCACAATAGCAGTCCGTATCACAAAATAACCTTGTGAAGCGCATAAATGAGAATACCCCGCAAAAAACGGCATCCTTGGTGGGAGGAAATACAGGCTACACGTCAAAAATAAGAAGTGGGTTGCCTGTGTCTAAGTCGCATCGTATAAATCAAAGTTTTAAAGAACGAAGCAATACTTATGGTAGTGGCTACGAGTGGCTACGCGTCAAAAATAAGAAGTGGGTTGCCTGTGTCTAAGTCGCATCGTATAAATCAAAGTTTTAAAGAACGAAGCAATACTTATGGTAGTGGCTACACGTCAAAAATAAGAAGTGGGTTGCCTGTGTCTAAGTCGCATCGTATAAATCAAAGTTTTAAAGAACGAAGCAATACTTATGGTAGTGGCTACGCGGCTACGAGTGGCTACGCGTCAAAAATAAGAAGTGGGTTGCCTGTGTCTAAGTCGCATCGTATAAATCAAAGTTTTAAAGAACGAAGCAATACTTATGGTAGTGGCTACGCGGCTACGAGTGGCTACACGTCAAAAATAGGCACAGGTAGCCCATTTCTTATTTCTGACGCGTAGCCGTAGCCACTGGCTACACCAAGAAGGGAAAAGATGCGGGGTATTCGATAGTTATACCGTAGTTTATATACATTATGCTCATTTGTAATATACGATATGTTATTTATTGTATGAATAAAGTATATTTTTATTATTAGTATCAAACACAGTCTATATAAATTATCCTCACGGTCAATTGAGGCGAAATATTCGGCGCACACGAGAGCTTATCGGCTTAGCGAATGACCGTGCTCATTGGCTAAGCTGATAGCTCTCGTGTGTGGCGGGCTTAAAGGGAACCTCGGCTGAAAAACAATGTCGTCAAGTGTTTGTTGTGAATGAGTTTAATCGACAGGAAAATCGGTACATAAATGACATCTAGTGTACAATTTACTGGAGACAAAAAAAGGATTTAGACATATGAGAGAAAATATTGTTTTACAGCCGAGATTCCCTTTAAGACCCTAACTTCATTCTAAGCTTTTGTTTTCGTTTGACTATATATGAAATACATTTGTGTTTTTATAGGTCATGTCTTTCCAAGCCTTCCGAGGACACTATTTACCACTTTATCTTTCAATAGTTAGTGATTTTACTAAACCTGTGAAACAAAAAGATGACTAAGATGTTTTGCTACATGTACATTAATTCTAAAAATTCGTTGGCATGATCGTATATTTTTAGTTCACAAAGGTATATCGCCAGTGACAAAGTCGCAAACTCTTGAAACATATGCTGACACAGGAAATCTAATCTTTGTTGTGGTGCTGGGTGCTTTACAACCTGTAAACGAGGCTTAAGTTTTGGCCTACCAGAAACAGTTTTCTCGGGTATTTCAGTAGTAGAAGACTATAGTTTTGTGTACAGCACTCTAAAATTGTTAGTACGCGTGCCAAAATGAAACTTTACAGTGCCACAGCGATTTCGCCTTTCCCCGCGATCCCCTACCCCTCTTCCCCCCCCCCCCCCCCTTCTCTCTAGTTAGTTATCCCCCCCGGTTGCCCCGCCTCGGAACAGAGACAGTACATGTCAACACACTGAATAAAAAGTGTCTTCATAAATATAATCAGCTCATTAAAAATCGTACACCTTTTTCTGTGGAGGTATTCTCATTTCATTTTGTCAGGATCCCATTACCCGGAGTGTCCATCTGCTTGAGTAATAACCTGTTATCGCAGTTCGGCCATCTTGGATAAAACAATAGTTTTGGCCCCGGTAGCCTCGCACTGGTTGGTTTCAGAACGAGTTTACCGGACGAAAACAAAGGTTTTTATTCTCCTGGTACTCTACATGGCCGCCGTGCGATAAAAGCCCATAGAGTACCGCTCGAAACCTGTATTCTGATTGCACCATTATACTGTAGCTATTGTTTTTGTACTGCATGTTCTAAAGTTAGGGTGTTTTGTATTGTTGGGTAAGCCAATGCTGTGGCTCTCTTCGAGCGGTACAGGCCATGGTTATTTCTGGAATGTGTTTCCTGCAAGTTTGGTTCCGCTAGCCAACCACAAGCGTTTGTTTAATTTTAATTAAATGATTGACCAAACGAGAGAAGCTAACGAGGAATATTTTGTTGACAACATTCCGCGATGAAAGTGAACGAGATGTGAAATTTAAAAATAACCCGGTCTGTAAAAACGCTTTATCACGAATATATAACAGTGTAATGAACGGAATTTATAACAGGGCAGAGAGTTTATCGATTATCTGTATGTATATTTTGTTTTGTCAATTATTATGTACTATTTACAATATGAGTGGCGATGTTGTTTCGAGTATACAATGGCGAGCCACTTTTGGCGATGTATATCCGATACAACATTGCCACGAACATTGTCAAGTATTTAAGATATGCACCGCATATAATTTTAAGCTTTGATTTCTCCCACCTTGCTATCGATCACAAAAACATCACAAAAATCACAAAACATGTCCCACATCGAAGAGACAGCGTGTATGCAATAAGAGAGCAGAGCGTAGCGTGCAGAAAAACCGGTCTCGCATGGAAGAGATGTGTACGCAATAGATGGTTGCACGTGACGTCACGGCATTCTTCGTTAGCTTCTTTTGTTAGATAGATAGATAGATAACACTTTATTTAAAGAGGGTGCACAATTACAGTAAATACCGTATTCTCCCTTGTGGCCCTAACAAAAAGGATTGAAAATAACAAAAATACAAAGATCACTAAAAAAGTGAGAAAGCGAAAGCGATATATGAAAATATATATATATATATCCTAATTTACTTAGTTCGCGAAATATATACCATAGACCATTAATAAGTTTTACTAACACGAAAATTATCAGGAGTGTACTTGGAAGTACAGTTTCTTAAGTGAAATTATTGATTTACAATCTTTAATATCATTCGGTAGAGTGTTCCACATGTTAATAACTGAATAGAAAAATGTTCTGCAGAGACTGCGTGGGACAGGAAGTATATACTTAGTATCAGATTCACTGAGTTTACTAAGTTATACAATTATTTACTAAAAAAGTTTAAGCTTTTATTCGATAGCAGAGCCTTCGTTCTTTCGGCCAGCGGAGCATACCGTTTTGCCGCGGTGTGGCATGTTGTTGGCTTATAGTTGATACAGAATACTAATGGTAACCAGAATTTTGTATGGGGTTTACAGTGTATCCACGTGACCCGAATGCTGTGTTTGGATTGGCTAGTACCCTTATGAATTATTTATGATATAAGTATTTTTATTTTATTTTAACCTTGGCTCGTTCTTTTTCTTTACATTTCTTTACAATTATCATTGCCTATTACATTTATCATTTTCTATTGTTTTCTTCCGTCACTATTATGTAAGAATGAAAAGTCCGAAGACTATACAGCAAAGCTGATATACAACGTAAAATTCAAAGCACTACGGTTAGCTAGGCCTGACACGAAAAGTGCTCGAACTAGATTGCAGCCATAGACAGCTGTTTCGTTCTTATTAGAACTCGTCAGTATGGCATAGCAAACAGCACGCGGGCCTCGGCGCCACCGCACCACCGACCCGGACTGCGCTAAAAAGCATCTAGTAAGAGCTCACAGAAAGGCTTGGTTATCGGGTCACACGTCATTACGTGTGGCGAAAAGCCAAAAACCAAGCAAATCTGAACTAAACGTGTCAGTGTTTTGCAAGAAATATAGTGATGCTGGCCAGACCAGCTGGCGTCCAATTTAATTAACTGTTGTTTAGGACTGACTAGCCTCGCTTACACGGTCAAAAGCTTTCGTGTGGACTGACTAGCCTCGTGTTCACGTTACCAGGACAATAGCTTTTTAAATTGGACGCCATTTTTCGAATGGGTCTATGATGTGGTGTCATCACTGACATTTGCTGAATTTCTTTGTGCTTGTGAATTAAGCTATTTTCTAATTTAGATTTTTGTTGTTGTTGTAAAATCGCTGACAAGTTAGAATTAAAAAATAGGTAATTTGTCTCTACCAGCATGCTTTTGTATAATTAGTGTGTCAGTGGTGACATATATCACTCATTAGCATATTAAGGACCCACCTTCTCATAATTGTATTTCTTATTATGCCTTGTTACTATACATTTCCATCAACTTATGAGAAAATAAATGGTATTGTTGTTGTTGTTAGTATTGGCATCAAATATAGTAGTAAATGGTCCGATTCCTCAGTTCTTGGATCTGACCGTTCCAGGTCAGCATCCAGCACTTTCACTCGGTCAGGAGTACAAGTACTTTTAAGAATTATTCGGGAACAAAAAATTATCTTGCTGCGACCCCAATGATAGAAAAAAACGATTGGAAATCACATGTGTCTTTGTGACCTGCCATTATACATGTAAGTTTCAGTCTCCTTCAAGATGTAGAAAATGAACACTAGCACAGTGCTAACTAATATTTGAAAATGGTGGTCTAGCTGTAGTTTACGACCCCAATCGAAAATATTTATTGTATTGAGAAATTAGCCTCAATTTCAGCCATCTCCTCTTGTTCATTATTGATTACTCAAAAATCAAACAAATCTAGATACCTTATCGTAACTAATTTTCGCGGTTACTTAATTTCTCGAAAAATTAGGCGGCAGATTTCGCGAGACTTTATTTTCGCGATTTCGCAAAAAAGTTTAGTTAAAGGGAACTAAAATTCGCGAAAATGAAGATCCACATTTTAATTTTTTCACTGCTTTATGTTACATTTCAATTTTAAAATCGCCAACGAAACTAACATCATGATCGTTTATGACCAAAGTACAACTGTACGTCTTGTACACTCAAAAACGATGCCTATTGATCAGGGGACATCATCGTTTCTTAGCTGATACCATGCTGATTTTTCGGACTCTGGACTCTTAGACACGTTTTAGTTTATGCATACTCGTGTAAACGTTTGTTAAAGTTGATAAAAGGGTTTTACCGAAAGGCATTAAATTTCGCGTCGTTAATTTTCGCGGTATCTTTTATTCGCGGGACTTTAAGTTCGCGATTTTTTTTAAATCGCGAAAATCGCGAAATTTAAGTCCCGCGAAAATTAGTTACAATAAGGTAGATGACTTTATTTCACATGTAGAATGACACATTCCCCTAAATATTCACAAGGAATAGCAACATTACATGTATGTGGACTTACTACTCAAATTTTAACCATTGCACTTCAATCAACAACACCCCCATACCAAGTTTCTATAATTCTAAAGATCCTCAAGGAACTATTATTGAAAAGAAAATAATATTAATCATCATAATTGAAAGAAATTGTGGCGAAAATGTACAGCATGTATGTATGTGTGTTGTGTATGTATTATGGCTCTATCATTTCCAACCCTGCATACCTGGGACATTTGTAGTCCCATTATATATAAACAAGAGGCCCCGAGTGGCCTGAACTCGGGCCATCTAGGCCAAGGTATTAATACATAGAGTTCTAGCATATTTTGTCATACATGGTTTGTGCTAGGGGAGCGATTTTCATCTGGAACGGTTTGTGTACAAATGGTAAACCTTTTTTCAGATCGGAAATTCAGTTTGGGAAATTTCGTGTACCGTTTACACCGGAATTTCCGACCGGAATTTATGTGTAAATGGTAAACAACCATGGTCACGGTGAGGTGTCATATTTCTCACACATGTCTGCTTCTCTAGCTGTCAAAATGGCTGAGTCGGACACGAGCATGACACGAGCGAGAGGTAATCATTGATCCTCCATAATTGCAAATGAGCTCATTTGATTACGCCACTTAGTCATACTATACCTTTATGGAGTCTAAAATTAACACAATCGCCCTTTACCGGTTGATTCTGAAGTTAGATGTTTCATTCATAGTTTATATTGTGGTAAATTGTAAGCGTCCGTTTTCGGGATGTTTATTTAATACACGCTGTTTTCTGTTTCACGGCATGTTAGGAATTTTGCAAAAAGTGTCTAGCTCAGGCGTAGGTCAAAAGTAACTCAATCTAAACACACTGTGGTTTTAAATTTTAAATTGTAACCGGGCTTGGTTCATATTAAACGTATTGACTTTGTAGATGGCCGTATAAAGTTTGTCATTTTTAGATACATGTCATGTTTAATATGCGCCATTACAACCTCCACAAAGGAAGACAGTGATAAGCTTACCGACTGAATAAAATTACAACCTCCACAAAGGAAGACAGTGATAAGCTTACCGACTGAATAATCCAGCTATAAATCTCACAATTCATTCATACTGTTTGTTCGATAGTAATATTTTCCGTAGAGTTCGGTTTTCCGCTGAGCATACTCGTAGACGCTGTTCTGCATTCTGCATTCTGCAAAACACACCCGCCGTGGTGTTTAGAGACTTGAAAACTCGTAGGTGCTTTTTGTAGAATTTTACTTTCATTTCATCCCGCAACATCACTACAGATCGAAAGCTCCTACATAGGTCTCGGTAACGACCTAAGGTCAACTGCATCACTTAATAGTTTTAAAATTAATCTTAAAAGAAACACTGAACTACTGTAAATAACTGAATAAGTTAATTAGTATAAGTTAATTAGTTTTATATTACTATTATTATTATTATTAGGGTAGAATAGCGTAGTTATAAGCACGACCACATCAGCAACGCTGTAAATTTATCGTGGGTAAATAAATATTATTATTATTATTATTATTAGGTACCTCCATAAAATGTTTCCGAGCTTTCTCTTTACGGAAAATTAAATATTTATGTACTTGTACTCACGAAACCGTACTCACGGATGTTGTCTTTCTTTAACTTTAAGACTTTATCTTCGGCTGGCTAGCTTTAGACCCCCGCGTATTACAATCATCGAAACTGCTCTCACAAATTTTAGGGTGTTATAATCACTTGCTGTCACAATCCGTAGGAGAATCAATTGCACAGAATTCCGAATAAAGAAAAACCATGAAAGATTGAACGAATTATTCACAACAACAACTCATCCAGTGGTTTTGCTCATAGCGGCCTTGGCCTTGGGAGAAAAAAATTATGTCCTGCAGACTGCAGTTGACGTAACGATGGCAATGTAAAAAAAAACGTGAGCTGATTGGTTGACCGCCCCGGAAGTCGATAAAATGTCACATGGCCGCCACGTGAACAGTGCAATCGGATTGGTTTGGCGGTTCGCGGCGACTTCCGGGTCGACACAAAAAATAAAAAAATAAAATAAAAAATAAAAAATATAAAAGACTTGCGAAACTTGACTCGTGCCTCGGCCGAAGGCCTGGCCCGAGTAATTATCACAAGAGCATCAGTAGTGAACCAATTCTCTGGCTCCCCTAGCACAAACCATGTATGACAAAATATGCTAGAACTCCATGGGCCTAAATGACCCGAGTTCAGGCCATTCAGGGCCTCTTGTATTTTATATTTTGTGTCGAGGTATTTCGCCGTCAACCAATCAGAAAGCACTGTGCACGTGGACAGAAATTACTGTGCACGTGGACACTGATAGAAGCGTTTCAATGCGACCCGGGGAATGCTAGCCTGATTTTCAGACTAGGGGAATGCGAGCAAAGACGAAAGTGTTTTGTGCCATTTGTAGCTGTTATTTGGCTAAAACCAAAAGTTTCTTCGACTGAAATGCTAAGATGTTGAGTTTTTCTAGGACTGACAAAAGTTTTACGGACTTTCGAGGGAAATTTCGCACATTTTACGACAAGATAACTGGCGCTCCTGAACGCACGTGGACCAGTAATAATCGACATGTAAGTAAAGAAATGATATAAACTTGATCACCAGCTTGTAGTAGTGTCGTGTTTATTAGTGCCTTTTAAAAGTAATGGCTTAAAATACATAGTAAATGGCCCAATTTTTCAGTTCGGATCATGTTTACGATCGAAGCTTATATACATGTAGTTACGACTCCATCGTCAAATGGTTTAGTAAACTTGACATGACCCTCGCTCATCAGTTCTTTGATCTGAAGCCAGCTCATTGATATGATATGAGCATCTTCTTGTTTAATATTCCAATTCGATCTGTGGATTAATTATCCGGGACCTGGCTTTGATCAGCCCCCATGGTTGTTTCAGGTCTCGTTAGAAATTCAGAGTTTTTTTTTTCTGTTAAGAGTATCAACAGAGGAGTATCCGCATCAAATATAGCAGTAAATAGCCCGATTCCTTTTGTTGTAGGCCATGGCCAGCTAGCGTCGGTATTTTCACTCGGTCACTTCATGACATAGTAAGAATTCGGGAAAGCCGACCCCATTCGTTATAAATTTCAGCCTCCTGCAAGATGTAGAAAATGAACACTAGCCCTAATATTTGAAAAGTCACCACTCTACTCGAAAATAGAACTGCATGCAGATCTAGATAGATGACTTTATTTCACATTCCTAAATATTCACAAGCGATATAGCTATTATTAGCTAAAGGAAAAGTTACATGTATGCTACAATATAATAGCACCTGTGCTTGGACAGTGAAGTTAGAAATAATACTAGAAGTAATGTTATCATAGATTATCAAAGTGCATTCGACATATTTTTTTGCATGAGAACCAGTACGCCTCTCGGCTTTCAATTGTTTTCTCAACATTTGTAATACCACTCCAATTTGTGTTTGAAAAGTACAGAAGTATAGAACACAAACAACCCTATTCAGATGTGTATAAACTGCATGCATCCCAGTTTTCATGTGATTATACTCCAGCGTAGGACATAAAATATATGTGCATGTGTGTAAACTACACCTTCAGACTGATTCAAATTATTCTTCAAGTGAGACCAAGGCTGGCTGCAGAATATTGAGTGTCCATTGTTATTGCAGAATAATTTCTGATCATATTGGGTGGGCTCACCTTGTTTTTATATTTAAGTTCCTTGACATATCCAAGGCTGTGGACTACTGAAAAGCATTGATTTCTAAGAATGTTGAAAAGTATGGGTTGGTAAACCCTGCTAAAAAGAATTGTTTTCTAAAATACAAAAGAAAACTCAATTAATATTTGTAATATTTTTGAGCAAGTTAAGTTCAGAGAGAGTGTTATGTGAAGTTGATTTATAATTACTGCCGGGGAGCAGTTGTGATAGGCCTTTTACAGGAAACAGTCATGTGCTGGTATAATACTTTGTGAACGAATGAATTGAGCTTGTGGGAAAGACATTGCCATGGATGCGGGATAGCAAGCTCCGGGGGGGGGGGGGGGGAGGGGGTACACAATCCGGTGGGGGGGGGGGGGGGGGGGTGGGGGTACTCTACCCAAAGTTGGGTACGGGTGTGCCGCTGGAGCTCTGAAACCCTTACCCTGTTTAAGACAAAAAAAACTCAAATTTCCATACCCTGTTCAAGACAAAGTGTTAACATTTTCCCTCTATAAGACAAATAACAAATTATCTATCCTTGTGATCTTGTATAATGAGTGTCATAACTAAATAAGTCTTCAGCAAGCACTAGACTAAATAACGGCACTAGATAAATACCATACCCTGTTCAAGATCTGTCGATGTGAAAATGGATACCCTGTCTAAGATCAGAAACTCGAAAAACCATACCCTGTCCAGCGGATCATCCCCGTATAGTCCATATATGGGAGTACCCCCCGGGGGCAAGCTATCTTTAAAAACGCTGTGTTACACAGATCGACAATCGATTGTAGGTGGAAGATAGCATTTACAAACACTACCAATCTCGTACAAGTGTCTTTAAATATATTAATTAAGATTTGTTTGCCATCTAGTACAACCATGTGATTGCATTCCAACGAAAGGCGATTCCATTATATATAAATGAGCATGAATAGTGAATCAATAGACCTAGTCAGCTTGCCTGTTTGTTTTACCATTTAAGACCACCTGACTTTTCCCTTGAGTAATGCTTTTTTATTTTTCTGTATCCCAAGAGGAAATGTACCAATTTCTATAATTGGAAAACAAAGCACTGAATCTTATGGAGAACTATCACCTATTCTGAAATGGGGCAACAAACAGGCAAGCTGACTACATCTAGATATATCCGGCTTCCCTAGCACAAACCATGTATGACACAAAAATATGCTAGAACTCCATGAACTACATGTATTCACCTATTCCTAGGTGGCCCGAGTTAAGGCCACTCAGGGCCTCTTGTTTATTTTATTTTTGTCAGACCGCTTTTTATCATCCTGTATAGTGTCTCACTAAAATATTTAATACACTAGTATACCTAACAGGTAGTGAATGCTGCTCCGCTCAGTTAAGGAAATGTATTAGAAGAGAACCTACGTATACAGTAGCACTTTGGCAGGAAAAATAGATTACTGGGTGATAAAAATGCCAAGGTGTTAGATTAATAGATTTTGTAGTTTTGGGGCTATCGTGCGACTGAATCCTGTTGGAGCTGTGGTGTGTAACTCAAAAGTTGTCCCGACATATCAACGATCGGCTCCCGATAAATCCCCTGAGCCTACCAATTCCCGACATTTTCTTAAGATTCCCGGCACAACAAACTGCTGTTCTCCCCGGTGAAGTTTAAACACCGGAAATCAACTGTAATCAGTTGAGAATGTATTTGTAAATGCTAATTGTATTTTGAACCGGCTGCTTGACTTTATCGAAGCCAATAGAAAATAAATATTTGCTGCTCACCATCTTGATAACAGGAGAGATCTTGCTCTTTGGAAACTGATAGTTCACACAGAGTTAGAAAGAGTTCGCCTACACGTCTACACTTAACAAATTCATGATTACACAAGGATTGCATACACAGAAATGCATTAAAGAACGAACGTAGTAAGCTCAAACAATGCAGATTCCACCTCGTGTAATGTCACGCGACGATCAGATCCGTGCAAAGCAGTGTGGTAAAGAAAGACAATAGAAGTGATGCATTGTGGTAAAAAAAAGAAATCGAGATTTGGACCCGCTTACAGATTAGAACTCGCTTCAGGCTCGCTCGCTGCGGCAGCAATGAATGCACGCTCCGGTAAATAGGCTCCTGATTTTGTACAGTCGTTACATGAAAAACACGTTTTATTTACAAGTATTTACTAGTGGTCGCCTTCATAAAGTTCTTTCAAAGTTAGTAGAATGATTGACGCGAGCATTATGGTTTTCATGCATGAGCTATCCATCAGTCATTTCCAAATATGCGAAAACCAGTAGAGAACAGGACTACGAGCGCGCGCGGTCACAAGAGCGAGAGGTCACGTGGCCGGTTTTATCAAAATTTGCTCTACGAGAGAAACATACAGGTCACATAAAGCATGTGCAAGTCGATATTACGTGCCCAAACTCATGCACTCAAAACCAAGTTGAGTAAAGTGACTCTTTGCATTGTAACCTCATTTGGGCATCCTCACATTGACTCCAAAAGAAAGCTGTTCGTATTATCACCTATTCTCCTCCTTGCACTCACACCAAGCCTCTCTTTCTTAGGCTCAATATTCTGCCTGTACATTCTATCTTCAAGTTTTGTTTTTTCTCATGTCAATAAAGTATTACCTACTCCTCTCTCCTCTCTTTTTCAGGGCAGTTCAACTTTGAATGTCATGACTACTAAACTCGCTCTAGGTTTAACCGTACTCAAACAATTTCTTAGGTATCATTTTGCAGTTCGTTCTCAAGCACCCTCCATCTGGAACAGTCTTCCTATGTCTCTTCGCAACACAGTAAATGTCTCAGATTTTAAAAGATGACTAAAATTAAAGGTAACAAAATTTCCACCTTGATCTAATTTTTCTTATATATTACCTTTCGATTCATTTTATATTTAACAATTAGACTAGCCATAGAAATAGTCTAGAGAATAGAGCGAATGGTCTAATTGTTTTAGTAAAAACCAACTAGTAGTTCTGTATTCAATCTTGAACTGAAACAAAACGATTTTTTGACGACTTGGCAGCCATTGATTTGCTTTTGAAAACCAGCTTTTTCGCTACTCACTATAGATAGTGAGTAGCTTAGCCAATCAGATTGCAGGATTCGTGATTGAACACTTGTTGGTTTAAACTAATTATATTTATAACTATGTATTTTCAATTTAATATTTTTGCATATATATATATTTAAGTTTTTCTATTTGCATTTGTAACTAGCTTTAATTCGTCCCCCTATTCAAAACTTATTATATCCTAAGGCTTGCTTATAAGCAAATGATTGTAATGTATGTCAGTTCTGTTTTTGTTTGCTATTATTCATCATGCATGCACTTATACTATATATATTTCATTAATCTCTGTTGACCTCGAGTCATTTAAGGCTTTGGCCTATATCTTTTTTAAATTTCTTTTCTTGAAGCTTGAATAAATATATTAAATGTAAATGCCGATTTCGAAAAGTCTGTTGGGTTGAAAGCTGAAACCACAGGTATCCCAAGCTCACTGAGTGGTTTAAAAATTGTACCTGGATGCGATCGATTGGCAAGGAGCGTTGAGAATCTCTCTTCCATGCTGAGTTTTAGGTTCAGAATTTGAACCTCCGCTCTGATTGGATAATCTACTCGTATAAGGATGTAACAGTAATTTTCATTGGCTTACCACCGGTTTGACGTGTTTTCATGTAAAGTCTCCAGAGGATTCAGTGCTTTGTTTTCCAAATTAGAGAAATTATTGATACATTTCCTCTTGGGATACAGGAAAACTAGAAAATGTTACTCGAGGGAAAAGTCTGGTGACCTGAATTGGGACAACAAATGTACAAGCTAAATAGACCATTTTCTCAAGTATGCGCACGCAACAGGCTTGACGGGCCGGTAAATACTTCACGTGGGCAATCACGTAGTGGTTTCCTATAACCCTCCCTATTATTTCAACCAATACTAAATCCAAGCTGCCTACATGAAGTATTGCGGGCCGTGAGTTTTGTTAGCTTTTGTTAGACTCGTTCTGATGCGTCAGCCTTTGTTATTCAAATTATCGGCTATTGTTCAAAAATTGGCGGCTATTGTTCAAAAAGCGATTTGGCGGGCCAATATTGCGTACGCATACCTGAGAAAATGGTCTATTGGTCAATTGGGACAACAAATCAGTGTACAGAGCGAAATCGGTCTATTTATAATATGCGCTTGCTCTCGTGGGAGTACGTGTTTACAACCTGCAGGCGTGAAATTAAGAAGAAGAAGAAGGAGAAGACTTTATTTATAGAGGGTAACACTAAACAGTAAATACTGATAAACTTGTGGCCCTCGAGAAACGGTTAGACATACACAATTAAAATACATTTTATAGATATTCGATACAAATGTGAGAAAAATTGATAATAAATGTATGTATATAATGATACTAAGAGATTACAATTTATAACTGAAATATAATAAAAGCAGGGATTGAGCCGGAAATTGAGCCAGAAGGGACAATTTGGCCCTTTTGTGGGTGATCTGGCATTTAATTTCCTTTGGAAGGGAACAAAGCAGGTCAATTTGACCATTATTGTAATTTTTCAAGGGACAAATGTATTTGTAAAGCGGGAATGGCGCAATGGCGCAGCCTGGCTCGTTCCCTGAAAAGGCAATACTAAAAACTACTAATTGCAAATCTAAAAATGGTGTAATTATAATTGATTATTAAGAGCAATTTTGAGAAGTGCAGCCCTAAAATATGTCACTGTAGCACATTTTCTTATGGCAAGCGGGACTGTATTCCATGTTCTAATACTAGTAACAGTGAAAGTTCGGCCGCCCTCAGTCTCACGTTTAATTCGTGGGCATATAAAGTTATTGTTACTATAACACGTAGAGCGTTTATGAATGTCACAGTTTCTGGTTAGCATATCATCCATATACACTGGTAATTCACCATGCATCCTACGATATAAATGCTACTTCTGTTTATCTTGGCCTCCTCGTAAAAAGGAAGCCATTTAAGCTTATTAAAAAGTGGCACAGACCTGGCCCTAATGTCAGTGTCAAGAATAACGCGGGCAGCACGCTTTTGTAGTTTTAGGATTGTATCTACATGTAGGTTCGATTTACTACAAAGGGCCCACACTGAGCTACCATACATATTGACAGGTTTGATAGTTGCAATATAAAAACTTAATCTTTCTTCATAGGGAAGGAAGGCTTTAATACGTTTTAAAAGTCCGATTCTCTTAGACACTTTCCGGCTTAGATAGGACCTCAACGTGTTCATCGAAAGTGAGGTCTTCGTCCAGTATAACACCAAGAAGTTTATGTGATCTAACTTGGGAGATAGGTGAACATTTCAGATCCCGGCACAGTAATATTTAGTTCTTGGTCATTTGGCTGCATTTTAGATCTAAGGCGCTTACTAGCGAAAAGCACCGATTTCGTCTTGGACTGATTGATGGCCAATCTGTTTGCCGCTGTCCAATTTGCAATGTTGCCTAAAGACGAGGTCATAGTACTGCCAAGTTCGGTGGATTTTGACCAATCACAAGCAGCCGTGAGCGTTGTATCATCCGCATAAATATCGACAGTTGCTTCTCCAATTTCGTGTAATAGGTCATTGATAATAATAATAACTTTATTTCAGTGTCAAATTAGAATAGCAGAATGATACATCCACTAAGTGGGGACACTATAACTTAAAAAGAAATTACAAAATAACACGTGCGATAATTATGGTTTAAAAATATATACATACAATAGTTTTAAAAATCCTAAGCTTTGTTTCAATAGTAAAATTTACGAATATGAATATGAGGAACAGCAATGGCCCTAACACCGACCCTTGAAGGACTCCAGTGGTTAGGGGAAGTATCGACGAGGAACGGCCCTCCATGCAGACACATTGACGCCGCCCTTCAAGAAAGGAGGTGAACCATCTCATTGCGTTTGGACATAAATCGTAGGCATCTAACTTTTGCACTAAAACAGTATGGTTTACGGTGTCAAATGCCTTTCGGTAATCGATGAAAACAGCTGCTGTAACCTTGTTGGCATCTGCATTTAGTAGCAGCTGATCGACGAGTTTTATGAGGGCTGTCTCCGTCGAGTGATTTCTTCTAAAACCTGATTGGTTACTTGTAGAGCAGATTGTATGTGCAGAGATAACCATACAGAGATATGTGCACGTGCTTCTCGATGACTTTAGACAGCACTGGCAAAATGGAAATTGGACGGTAGTTGTTCATGTCCGATGTATTGGCCCCTTTATGGAGAGGCCTAACCTTCGCCGTTTTTTCAAACTACTGGGGAAAAGCACATAGTTACCGAACAGTTAATAGTTATCAGTTTGGCGCTATAGTTGGCGTCGAACCCGGCCGCGTCCTTGGGCAGGGACGTTTATAAGCCGTTGGCCTCGTCTCCTTCTACTTCTAATCAGTATTTGAAGGGGACGTGAAAGAACCTGTTGTACCACTCGAAAAAGAGCAGGGGATTGTCACCCGGTACAGCAGCCTGGCCATTGCACTAACCACACACCCAACATTGTAAACTGCGTGGCAGCCATTGGCGCCGTAATAAGCAGTCCGAAAAAATTGACTGACGGGATATGTCAGTAAAATGTAAAGCGCCATGAGACTGTGGTATATGGTGCTATATAAATATGGCCTATTATTATTATTATTATTATTATTATTATTATTGGTATGCGCAATGTCAGGGCAGTGTGTAAAAAACAGGTCCCACATTGGAGAGACGGTATGCATCAAGACAGGTATTGTTCTCATAGTGAGCTTGGGATACCTGTGCTGAAACTGCAGTCCGTATTGATTTCCTGTCAGCGGTCTGCCACGTACCAAATCCAAGATGGCGGATGACAAGTACTCCATTCTTCTTCCTACCTACAATGAACGGGAAAATCTACCGCTTATCGTGTGGCTGATTGTCAGAGCATTCACTGAGAGGTAACTAAAAATACTATCCCCTATGTAGCGACTTCACGTTCTCGAACAGGGCATACTTTCCTATTCCCCAAGCTTATTGAATGAAAGTGTCATATATTAAAGTTCACCAGTTGTTTTGATCTAAATAATTTCGTGTGTCACTAGTTGTTTATGCATGTATCAATGTTAAGCCGGAGGGGGGGGAGAGGTTGGGCAGATGTGCGGCATTTGACTTTTTTCGAGAGTTTTTGGTCAAATGGGGAAAGAAAAAATGGTCAATTGTGATCAAATTGCCCCACCTGGAGCAACGAAATTCCTTCTTGAACTATATATATACAGCTGAGACAATGGGGGAACTGGAGGTGATCCCAAATAAATGTGAAGCGTTCTTTTTAACTTAATGAAAACAGATGAAAACGCATTTTTGAAATTCATACCTTCCAATAACCAAGATGGTGACTCAGGAAACAAGAGACTAGGACACAGTCCAAAAGCGGTCGAATTCAAATGTCCACACCCTGGGGCAAATCATGGGGATGCCAAGAATGATCAAATGCTGCACATCTGCCCGAGAACCCCCCCCCCCCCCCTGCTGCTTAACATTTGATACATGCATTACATAAAACCAGTTCTTCGAGAATTGTCAGACAACAGGGGCTGTCAGTAAGTAATTAATGTTATGGTTAAGAGTGTTATAAATGACAAGACAAGACCATTTTTATTGGAAAACCTTGTGACGTGTTACAAAAATACAATCTATTGGAGCCCAACCAATATACCGTATTTACCCGTGTATAAGCCGCACCCGTAGATAAGCCGCACCCCAAGTTTTGAAGCTTGAATTTAGGAAAAAACGTTTTTGGAAAAATACAAAAAATTATTAGAAAATCTTTTGTCCGAGTTCATAAACGTAAACTTCTTCAAAAAAAGAATAATCTTTTGTTGGAGTTCATAAACACTCGTACTTGAAGCAAAACTTCATCAGATTGTCATAAATAAATAATCACAACTTTAATTCGATCTAATATGGTTCAACTTGCCTTGTCATTTCTTGTGTATATTTTAACTGCAGTCTTTAAATCACTCCAGAATTCTTCCGCATTTATTCCCCAATTAACTAACAACAATTCCAAGGAACCGCTTTCCTTTAATCGCTAGAGCAAGAAAGGTTTTCTGGCACAACAATACTTGCACGAGTATTTCAGGTCCACCATCTTGGATTTTCATTAACTAGTGCCAATCTCCCACGTGTAAAATTGCGAAGAATGCCTGGTTGTTTAGATGCATGCTTTGACAAGCGCTGTGAATCAGCATGTTTTGGAAGGTAAATAAGCTTAATCACGTTTAAATATTAACGAAATTCTAATATATTAGGTCTAAGATAGGTCTTAGAAGAGTTTTTGCTTTAATTCTTTCAAATTGTTTTTTTTTTTTTCAATGAGTATGCTTAAATTGCTATATTACACGATCTTTCTCTGTTATTTGTTTTACTTTTTCTTCTTTTTTTCAGATGATTTTAAGACATAATGGTAATTTATGCAAATTTTTGATACCTTTTCTAGGTGTTCCCGTAGATAAGCCGCACCCCCGATTTTGAACAAAAATTTTGGGTGAAAAGGTGCGGCTTATACACGGGTAAATATGGTAATTATTGGCTAAATTGCAGAATACAGTGGCACTCTTGGAGCTCTTTAGAAATATCTGGCTCCGTGGCTCTGTAGTTGCCCACACAGTTGTTTTAAGGAACTGAAATAGTACTTAACTGTACATGTATATAGCAACTGAAAGTCATTTTGTAGCTAATCTTAGACTAAGGGTTAGGATTAGCTAAGTCTTACAACCTCCATTTTGAATTTATTATCATCACAAAGTATGAGAGCAGGGGACTAGGGAGACAAAGGTCATGGCTCCGCAGCTCCGTGGATGAACAAAACACACAGGAATCCCATAATATAGTGTTTATTCTCCATAATTTAATTGAATCAAATCTTAAAATAAGCCCATTGCACCTCATTGTGACTTCGTCCCCTAGGACATTTTTTATTTATTTTTTCGTTTTTCTTGATAACTTAAAAAGATATACCCATGTGTTTAGAAAATAAAATATTTTTCATCCCAGTTTGTATTATAACCATTTATACCAACTTATATACGTTTATTAGATGCATTGACATCATACATGTTGCTTCGTTCTACTACTGTGAACAGAGAGACTCGTTCACACCCAGACATACAACTGTATCTATCTAGAGTGTTAACATCATACATGTTGCTACGTTCTACTACTGTGAACAGAGAGACTCGTTCACACCCAGGCGTATCTCTCTAATGCGTTGACATCATACTTGTTGCTTCGTTCTACTACTGTGAACAGAGAGACTCGTTCACACCCAAACATATCTCTATAGAGAGATAACCATAGTCACATGGACTAATGCGTTGACATGTTGGCATCTCCACCTAACGTACTTGAGCTAGGGGGGGCGGGGGAGGGTATTCTGCGATTGCTCCCATTTCATGGTATTTTTGGTCTGTGGAACAAAATACAGTAGTAACAACACAAGAAAGGTATGCCAATTTACTTATTTACTTAAAAATAAATATTTCCATTTAAGAAGCATTATGTTTCTATGTTGTTTTGTGACTTAGCCCTAAAGAACCCTAATTTAGTGAGCACCCATTGTTAATGGTTAGGGTGTTTTTAAATAATGGATTATACACACTATGCATAACTCGCGCGGTCACAACACGAAAAAGAGGCCAGTAGGTCCTCTGGAATGTTGAAGTTGAAATGCTAGCAGGAAGTGTGAAACGTGTTGAACATGATTGTTTAGTTGAAAAATGTTTCTTTATAGTACAACCAGCCAGGCGCATAGCAAATTAACGGCATTGTTTCACTGAACATTCCTTCAGTGCATTTCACAATCTCCCCGGGCGCTTCAATTTCAACATTCCAGAGGACCTACTGGCCTCGTTGACATGCTAGTTACCAGGACTTATGCATAGGGTCTATGGTTTGGATTAATTGACAGGAACATTTAAGAAGCATTATGTTTCTGTGTTGTTTAGTGACTTAGCCCTAAAGAATCCTAAATTAGCGAGCACCCATTGTTGATGGTTAGGGTGTTTTTAACTGATGGGTTAGGGTTTGGATTAATCGATAATGAGTTTCACTACGGAGCCACTTCAAATACAACCTTGCATTGGTAGGGTATAGACAGGCATCATTTTTGTAATCTATAATGAGTTTCACTGTGGAGCCATGGAGCCGCGGAGCCACTTCAAAATAATAAAACCTTGCATTGGTAGGGTATAGACAGGTATTGTGTTTGGAATCTATAATGAGTTTCACTGTGGAGCCACAGAGCCATGGAGCCACTTCAAATAAAACCTTGCATTGGTAAGGTATAGACAGGCATCGTTTTTGGAATCTATAACGACTTTTAATATTTAGTAATATATTAAGTCTCGTGTTATTGTTAATACTGGTTTAACTTAAGTTTAAGTGTTACTCAGTGTCGTTTTAGCTTGCTATGGTCTGCGGAACCACGGAGCTGTTTTTTTTGGGGAGACCTTGAAAATTAATGTTGTATTCTGCAATTGCTCCTAATTATTACATTGGTTTGAGCTCCAATAGATTGTATAGCTTTTCTAATGGCTCTATCAATTCGAAACCTGCCCATCCCCCCAGCATTTGTGGGGCATTTGACATTTTTGAATCAGAGCATTGCAAATGCTCCACCATGGGGTCAGCGGATCAAGTGTAGTTTATGACTCCAATCGAAAATTTCCTATTGAGAATCACTAGAAAATCAAACATTTTAGAATGACAAATTCCCCAAATATTGACAGAGGATGGCAAAATCATGTGGAGTTTTGTCATTCTAAAATGTTTGATTTTCTAGTGATTCTCAATAGGAAATTTTCGATTGGAGTCGTAAACTACACTTGATCCGGGTCAGCTAACCTGTGCAAATGCCCCACCATGGAGCTTTGGATGAGTGCCAATCTCTTATAAAAGTCACTATTTTGACTATTTGACCAATTCCCTACCTCCCTCCTCCCACCTTTTCTTTGCTGGCAAATGCCCCACCCTCAGGAAAGAAACTCAGTCAAATACCCCATGTACATGTATGCCTGGGGGTGGGCAGGTTTGGAATTGATAGAGCCATTAAGTAGGCTTGGTTTCAGCCATTGGGGTGTCGTTTCTCCAAAGCCTCCCCCCATTAACGGCTGGGCACACGGTCAACACACCGTGTCCGTGACGTCAGCTGATTAAAATTCAACATTATTCAATTTGCGTGTTTTGACAAGAAAAGCTGTTTACCCTTTCACAACTGTAGTGTAGGTAAACACACTGGAACTCTAAACTAAAACTTCAAGTGTGAAATGAATTCTCAAGAACAAATGCCATTTAAAATCATTGAGAAACTAGGCTGCATTATTTGTTACTCTTTAATATTAGTGCCGCTCAAGACACCTCACTGACAGAAATTTAAATAAAAGCCGACATTTACGGGCCCGGGATAAAGTTCAGATATTATCTCGGAATATTCTGAGCTAAAGTTGAGTATTCCTGCTCAGTACTTGTGTAGATTATGTCTTGGATACCTTAAAAAATTGCACAAACTTAGTACATAGGACTTGAAGAATAATTATTGTAAAACTCATTTGATGCAGTGATTTTCAAGTGAATTGTGATTGCAGAGTAAAATGCGTAAACGTGGCCTGAGTCAGACATGATTTCCTGTCTTATAACTCTTTTCAGAGCCGGAGCATTTACTGACAAAGTGTCTTCACCCAAAACTAACTCTCTTACTGTTTCCTCGTGTTTTGGAACAGCAATCCAAAGCCTCTGGTCCAGCTTTGAAAAGTTTACAATGTCAATTAGGCTAAAAACCAACAATGTCTCAGCTCATGCGCTCAGCCGTGAGTGGAGAGAGGATCGCGGGCTCACCGAAACCCCCACGGCTGGAAACCGATACTAGCCATTAAGGTGATAAGCTTAATTTGATTCACTGGTTGTTTTGATCTAAAAAATACTATATAAGTTTGCATGTCTCTAGTTGTTTACACAAAACCAGCTTTTTTTTTTGTTGGGGGGGGGGGGGGGTGCATTACAAACAATGCAATCAAATTTCAGAGGATTATTGAAAGTTTCAGTTTGGTAATCAAATGCATGCATTAAAAAACAGTACAGTACATGCACTGGCTCTTCCTTGTCTAATGGAATGTGTCCCCCAGACATACTAGACCATGATCAAATACCAGACTGGGGATGCCTCTAAGATTACCAGCCCCCTCCCCCATAGGATTGGTAAGCTTTACATGCATTATTTCTTTAATTGCCATTCATGATGTGGCATTTTCTCTTGTTAGTGGTCACAACTTTGAAATCATTATCATTGATGATGGAAGCCCTGACGGTACACTGGAGGCTGCTAAACAACTGGAAAAGATTTATGGAAGTGACAAAATAGTAAGTCAAATCACAAGCAAACAACACAATCATGAGGAGCTTAGCTCAGGTCAAACATTGGACTCCCCATTGCTAGTGAACATTAAGTGTTCACTTTTGCACCACAGGGGCCATAATAACTCCACAAGTCTTTAAGCTTGGCCTGGCACATCTTCGGGAAACATAAAAAACAAACTTCTTTTCTGCATATATTCTTCAATGGTTTACAGCCACTGTAATCTTTGGGATAAAATGAAGGTATACATGTACATGTACTATCATTTTATTTTCACAAAATTTAACAATGTGGAAAAACCGAAGAGAAAACTTCTTCCAGACCGAATGCTAAATTTGTCAGCCATTACAGATGATGCCAATATCCAATCTACCTCCCTTGTCTAAACTTAAGGTTCCAAATTAAACATTAACTATTTTTAAGATCTATACTATATATTTCGAAGCTTGACAGTGTTTGCAGAGGGAATAAAATTATGCTTTGAAAACCATGAAAAAGACCATTTGCATATTATATATTACTCCTAATCCATTAAAGTCGACACAAAGTCAAGATGCTGAAGACTGCCTTGTGTATCCATACATGTATTGTACAAAATGTAGGTTTTTAATTCTTGTGAGCTATTTCACCACAAGTTCTTGTAGGTACAATATTTTGGAGCTGTACTGTTTGTACTCATCTGGATATCTCAAACCTACATGTACATATAGGGGGTTACTTATAAAGGTTAAACCACTTATATTTTCCTACTGCATCGGTAATTCTGTTTTCAGGTTTTGAGGCCACGTCCAAGAAAACTTGGTTTAGGTAAGACTTTATACAATATACATCAAACTGTAATGTACAGTGTATATTGGTTATTATTATTCTGGCACCAAGCTACACGTATAAAATACCAGGTTTTGCACACAACATACATTGTACTAGTGATATATTTTCACATGAGAACTGTTACATGGTTGTGATGTCGCATGTCCATGTTGTGTGTAAAACCCAGTAACTTATAGCTTGGTGAATAGTAAACAGAGTACTTCATTACAATGTGGTACAAAATAATGTAGCTTGAAGATAGAGTTTTATCTAAGAGTAGTGAATTTATTGTTATACAATTATGTAGTTATTCACTACACTGACTTGTGTCAGAAACAAGGAAGTTGAAACGTGTAACAGTGGCCCCATGCTCCAGATTATTCAGTGAATAAAAAGTACCATATTTGGAAAATACAGTCTAGTCTAGCATGACAGTCTGGTTGCCATTTTATTCCATATATGGTCTTTTTTATTTGTTGAATAATCAAGAGTATGGCACTAAAGCGAAGTATGGGCGTCACACATTTCCGGCTCCCTTATGTTTCTGATTGTGTACAATGACATAAATCACTTGAAGATAAACGTTGTATCTCCATTCAGCCATTAGCCTGCATAGCAGTCGTTTCGGTGTTTTTTTTTTGTCCGGAAGATCTGAAGAAAATAAAATGTGTGAGAATGGAGCGAGACGAAAAAAGGAATGGGGCGAGGCAAAAAGTGAAGAGAAGGGGAGAAGAGGAGAGAAGAAGGAAATGCCTGTGACCGTCACCTTGAGATTTCAAATACGCCCCTTAATTAATTATAATGTGTGGTACTATGCACACACATTTCCTATAACCGTCAAACATAAACCAATCACAGTGTACCGGAAATGAGATATTGTTTCCAATCATAACACCAACGGCAACGTGTGTTCAATTTTCCCGGACTTTTTTTTAGTTATCAATCTTCTTGGCATGTCCACAAAAAGTTTAAACGAGTTTTGCCGTTTTTGTAAAGGTTCTTTCAAAACAAAGTTTGGTAATTTTGCGGATAAAAAGCAGGGCTATTTATCATCAGAAAATTTGTTCAAGCCATCAAAACAAAGAGATAGTCGTGGAGGAATTCTGGCTGAAATTTGTAAGGAAGCTAGCATCCTCATAGAGCAAGACAACTTGAGGTTCTCCAAGCGTGTTTGCAACCCCTGTGCCAGAAAAGTCAGGAACCTAGGGCAGCTATTTGCATTCGTTAGAGATGCTGAAAACCATACTCCTGTGAAAAAAGGTGCTAAGAAACCATTTGAGAACGCCTGATACCGCTTAAGTCCATCAAAAAATAAAATGAAGCTCCAACATGTGAATTCCCCAGCTTCTCAGCCATCTTCCAGGAAATTTCTGTTCGCAGTTGAGGAAAGTGGCAACACTGCAAAGTTAGAAGACAATTTTCTGATACAACTTAGTATCGACAAATTGCAAGAAAACAGCAAAAATAAAAGTTTTTTAGATATTACTAGGATACATGTATATACACTCACCTTTTTCCAGTCCAGGTTTCTACCGTATGTGACTCGTCAACAACAATTTTATTGCAGCTAAGCTTCGACAAAACTTGAGTGAGAAAACCTTTCTCTAGTGCATCTTCGGCAGAATAAAATAGCAGCTGGTATACACCATTGCTTACATCATCAAGCTTTGCATAAGGTAATGATCCAGCAGATAATCCTAATGCTTTTGCTTCCATGAGTTGGTCTTCTATTATACTTTTTAGTGGGCAAATAATGACAACACTCACCTGACTTGTCAGGAGCTCTTTCACTTTCACAAGAATTTGAAAGATCAGACTCCTTCCAAAGCCTATAGGTAGTATGGCAAGCACATCTCCTCCATATGCAAGTTTCCTAATACAATCTTTCTGTTTGTCTTTGATTGTGCCACAAAATCCACTTTGGGAAAGAGAAACAACGGCTTCATTGAGAACTTTCTCAAAATCGTTTGCTATTTTTTCCGCCATTTTTAGCCTGCATAAAATCAACCTAGTTGATTGACAGACACAGGCACTCAACCAATCAAATTTGTTGAAGTTAATAATTAATTCCCCGTTCGTGGACGAACGAGTATTTGAAATCTCAAGGTGACGGTCGCAGGCATTTCCGCCTTCTCTCCTCCCCTCCCCCCTCTCTTCGCTTTTTGCCTCGTCCCATTCCTTTTTTCGTCTCGCTCCATTCTCATGCAGTTTCTTTCTTCAGATCTTAAAAAAAAAAACACTGAAACGACTTCTATACAGGCTATTCAGCCATGTAATAGCCTCTATTAATAAATCACATTGCATAATTATGTAATCATGTTATCAACACTTAGGCTTAGATCACATATACCAGTAGTTAACTTTGTTGGGAAGACTAACTGAAGGGATGTGTGCAACAAGGGCTCAAGTGACTCCTGATCATATTATAAATTCTCCTTCAAATTTGTTTTCTAAGGGAGAATTTAGAATGTGATCAAGAGTCATTGACGCCCGTGTTGCACACAGCCCTTAAAACTGATACTAACAAAATAATATAAATAATGGTGTGTGCATTTCTTTTCTAAGGTACTGCGTACATCCATGGTATGAAACATGCAGCAGGGAACTTTATAATCATCATGGATGCTGACTTATCTCATCATGTATGTTGCTTCTTTTTAACTGACTGTTTGCAGGAGCCCATTACCTGGAGCGTCCATCTCCCATACTATATCTTCCAGTAGGTGTATTTACACCTTGGGCTATTTAGAGAACCAGGTTTCATCGTTTTATAGACAATGTACCTTCATTTGGTAGAGTTTGAACACCCCAGGTTGAGAATCTTGACAAGATCTTGTAAGATCTTAGGAAGGTCATAATCTTGGCAAGATCTTGGCAAGATCTTGGCAAGATTCTGGTAAAATCTTGTAAGATCTTCAACATGATAATTCTTGGCAAGATCTAGGCATGATCTTGGCAAGATTGCAACAAGATCTTGGCAAGACTTAAATGTAGTAAATCTTAGAAACATTAAGTAAATTCAATCAGATTCCTGATGACCAAGCCCTTGAGCATGTCAACAGAGCTGGGAAAGTAGCAGGTGGGATAGTGGGGATAACGCGAATAGATACAGCAAGAGATCGTAGAGATACAATGAAAGAGCTCAGTAACTGTTATCAGAGGATACTAAAGTTATGTTTGGTGAAAACGAAGAGGAGAATGACCACAAAGACATCGGGCGTGCAAGGATGTATTGGGATGAGGACGATCTTCTTAAACTAGTCGCACATGCAGTTCCAGCGCTATGAGGTGTTTCGACTAACAACCGACTTAATTGCAGTCACCAAAGGCGATGTTGCTACTGATGAGATCAAGCATGATCTACTACAGGCACAGGATATGGGAAATATTAATCAGCAGAAGCTTAAGACATTTGAAACCCTTTATTCGGTTTCTGTTAGAGTGTATAATGATAAAACAGTTTCTATCAAGGCAGACAGTGATCTGTTCAGGAGAGTAATAGTTGCTTTAGAATCTGGACGTAATGGAGACGTGGATTCATTATTGCAATGGGAGTTGTCTCCAGTTCCACTATCTTTAGCTACCGTGGATGGAAAACTTAAAGAACTGCTTCAAGCAAGGCCGATTTAACTCACATCCTACAAGAAAACATGGTCCCTTGAATCACAGTAAAACCTGCACCATTATTGGTGGAATGGCTGCTGTACAATCTCTGCATGGGGAATCGCCCTGGAGCAAAGACGTTTGCCGAGTGGTGTGAGATCTTTTTGTAGTATGTTGTTTCACACTTTTCTGATATATGTACAAGGGTTGACGTTGTCTTAGATCGATATCTTGAGAACTCCATCAAAGGCGGAACACATGCAAAGAGGAAGAGTGGAAAAGACAAGAATAAGAAGAAATATGAATAGCCGAGAACAGAAGATTGGTAATTGGGACAGATTTATCATTCTAGGTGAGAACAAAGCAAGTCTAGTCAATTTTCTATGCACTGAAATATCTCATATATATCTTACACATCCAAGAAAAGAACTGGTCTTGAGTAGAGGCTTTAGAAGGTGTGGTCGTCTACTGAAGGTGTGGTCGTCTACTGAAGGTGTGGTCGTCTACTGACAGCAGACATCTAGGTGGATTGGCATCAGACCATGAAGACGGCGACACAAATTCTTCTACATGCCAGAGATGCTACCATCCAAGGATATCAGCAGATTAACATCATATGTTGCAACACTAATGTCCTCGTTCTCCTCGTTGTGCACCTGCAAATATCTGTTGTGCTGTTTGGATGTTCACTGGGACGCATTACCGCAAAGCAGAATATTTATGTCCCAGTACATCAGATCCATCTTACTGAAGAGAAGAAGAGTTGCTTGCTGGCTTTTGATGCTCTCACTGGCTGCGACGCCACTCCTAGCCAGTTCACTGGCATTGGAAAGCAGTCAGCTTGGAACATGTTTGTCACATTTCCTGGGTTACTTCAGCATCTTGGTGAAGATTAATGTCCAGATGAGAAAGTACTCTCCGATGCCAAATCCTTCATCTGCCAACTCTACAACAGGGAAACAGATGAAGTCCTGATCAACAGCGAAAGGGCAGGAGCATTTCGGAGAGCAAAAAAAGCTTGAATGGCCTTCCTCTAACTCATATGGAATAAGGCTCTAGAATCCTGCCCTGTGTTAACCCAGCCCAGAGGCCGAAATGGATGGTCGTGCGAGGATAGTACAACCTACAGCTTGTCACCCAAGAACAAGTGTTGGCAGCTTGCTTACAACTGGTATATTGTGGATGCACTCAAGAGAACACTTGCTGTGCTACATGTACAAGGCGATGCATGTGTGTTCGACAGGGTTTGAATTGCTCCAGAGCTTGTAAATGTGGGACTTATGAAGAAACATAACTGTTGCCGATTAGCCAGAAAATGTCACTAGTGAATTTACTCTCGATCTGGATTTCAACACTATAGTGTATGTTTCATTACAAGGTAGTGTGGTAATATATATTGAGAGACTTGTATAAAAGAGAGATACAGTTGTATTTTTTGTAAGGTCACGTGACACCTCACATTTTGATATATAATTATTTGAGGACAACTTGAAATTAAAGAATTGTTAACCAGAGGATATATTTTGTGCTCATGCTTATGTTTGTACTCTGTATTATAATGTTTGGCCTTTTTCCTGTCTTTACTGTTTTATTGCTGCAGGTCATGTGACTTGAGTAACATGTCACGTGACCACTACTCTCTAACTCATTAACACTGTACATATTACATGTACATGTATCAAGATGCCTGATTTAAACATTTGTAGCAATTTTTGTGCAGCATGGCCCATGTTTTGCTAGGTTTTGTGAAGATCCTCGGTCAGCCTCGTTTTCATATTGCAGGAGCGAGGCTCTGAGTAAACCCCCCTTAATTGCCATACCAGTTAAAATCAATGTGGGAAACAGCAAAATTCTTAAAAAGGATCACAAGATGAACATTTTATGTTTCCAGCTTCTACTCAAAAAGTTTAGCGAAATTCATTTTTTTGGACTTGGCTTCCAGACTAAAGATCTTGGTAAGATCTTGTTAAGATTCTGAACCTGGGACTGAACACATGAATGAATGTCTAGGCTATTATCTCTGCCAGTTTTGTTTTTCTTTCGAACAAAGAAAAACATTTATTTGTGGACAAAAACATTTAAGAAACACATTTTATTTGTGGAAAAAAATCTAAAAATAGCCCAAAGTATAAATATGCCAACTCGCATATATACATGGAGTACATATAGGCACTCTGGGTTAGTAATTACAGTTGTAATGGGCTCCTGCTGTTTGTTAATTATTTGGAGGATGGGAGGTACTGTAAGGTTTGTTGGGGGTCACAGTTTTTGGGACACAAGATTACCATTGCCATTGATAATATTTTTGTAGACCAGAATTTGGGAAACATCACTTTTTCAGTCCTCGACATGTAGAAACATTCCAGCACCTACCCTAATAAATAATGATGTGCCAATTAAATTTGAAAATATATGAATATATTAAAGTATGTCAACTTAGTATACTCAATGCTGATTGGATGAGAGCTACATTGTAGTGTGTTTTTAGGTAATAGAGTGTGATTTAGAAATTGTTATGGGAACTGGAAAACAAGAGCAAGAGTTTTAATTGTTTTTGTTGCTACATGTATAATATCAGTCATAAACAAAATTAATGTACACGACTGGCAGTAATTCATAACATCTTCAGTTCAATGTTGATAAGCTGTGCATGTAATGCCTGGCAAATAAAGGTTATAAATATGCCAGTACATTCAGTATTTTGTCTTTATTAGTATATTTTAAATGAAAAACTTGTGAATTTGATTTGTCTGTGCTATTTTGGAATAATCACCTACATGTAGTAAAGGCTTTTTCAATTACAAAAGCTTACAAAACATTGATTGTGGCCATTGTTCCTGAATAGCACTTGCATTCATGAATGTGATTTCTTCTACAAATTTAATCATTGATATTAAATACATTGTATGTTGAAAAAATGTATTTACCATTTGTAATACTTTTCTAATTTCAGCCAAAATTCATTCCAGAATTCATAAGGTAATCAATTTTCTTTTACAACAACTGCTCTGACAGTTTTTTGTTTTCTGATTGGCTTATTACCATAATTTGCAAATAAGAGAACATACAGTACCGCCGGAAATTAAAGGGACATCCGACCGCGGAAAAACCTAGTGCAACAGACGCGGAGCCACAGTACGGTGCCGCGGTCACTTAACAAATGGCCGCGGTCACCGAACAAATGACCAATGACGGTAGTTTTTGAAGACGCTGCGGTTGCAAACTGAGGTGATAAACCAAGGCGCTTGCAGCGGTGGCGCTGAGCCGCAATGGAAATACATGTACAAGTTGTTAGCAGTCTTCGTACTTGAAAGCTTTGAATGTGATAGATGACAAACACTGGCATTAAACTTCTCGCAAACAATCTTCTGTTAACTTTCGTAAGTTGTCTTTCTTACTCGAGACTGCCATTTGCGCACGGCCCTCTAACAATCTTCTGTTAACTTTCGTAAGTTGTGTTTCTTACTCGAGACCGCCGTTCGAGTTCTTATTAACTAACGAAGCCAACTGCTTCAAAATAAGCATTTCGTAAGACACAGGCCGCTAACTTTTGTTCTTAATCACACTTCATTGGTCATCTTTCTACTCAAGATCACCGTTCGCGTTCTTATTAACTAACAAAACCAACTGCTTCAAAATAAGCATTTCTTAAGACATGGCCCACTAACAATCTCCCGTTAACTTTCGTAAGTTGTCTTTCTTACTCAAGACTGCTGTTCGCACTCTTATTAACTAACACAGCCAACTGCTTAACAATTAAATGTATGAGATGTACATGTAGATGTTACACGAGGTCGCGGTTAGTGCCACGGCACGACCACCACGGCAACCTCAAAAGTGACCACGGTCACCACCTTTTCGAGGTAAAACCGCGGGCATTGCATGCGGCACAGCCACGGTAAATGTCCCTATAATTTTCGCCGGTACTGTGCCACAGATTGCATTCATCATTCATGCAATATCAATATCGCAATCTCCCCCAGCCCACATGTAATATGTCCCTTGTTTTTAAGGCTCTGCTGCTTGACTATTTCTGGTCTGTTGTAAAAATGACTAGCACCTAGTGAAACCACAACTATTTTGACCATGTGATTAATATGCAAAACATGAGGACATACCACAGTAATATATGGCCATTATTTATAAACTATCAAAATTTGTTAATTAAACATCAATAATTGCACCAGTCCCATAAAGGGTGAAGTTAAATCCTTGTTGTTAAAATTACTGCAATTTAGTGTTACAACAGATCTCAATGAAAAATACAAAAAGAACACCTTTGTTTAGTGCCAAATACACGTACTTTTCATGTAAGCAATAGATTACTTTCAATATAGAGCAGATTTTGTATGAGTGGGACAAACTACAGCACGGTTACCATATGGAATGCTGTTACATTTAAATGGTTTCCCATTGTTTTTGTCCTGCTGATCCAATCAAAGTTTTTACAGAAATACGGTAGAGCACGGCTATGAAGATACTGTAGTTGTCCCACTCATATGAAATCCACTCTACATGTATGCTTCACTTGTTACGCACAAGGTTCTGGGGTAAATTAAATTTATTCTATTTTCTGCCAAGAATAGAATCATTTTAATTTACCCCAGAACCTCATATTGAAACCTTTGTGCACAACAAGTGAACCAAAACCAAGAATGGAAGCAGTTATTGTTACCTACCATTCATGCAGTTACTTCAAAATTAATATTTTTAGTAAAAGTTATAGGCCTAATTATGATGTTTCAGAAAGCAGAAAGAGGGAGGTTATGATGTTGTGTCAGGAACCAGGTACAGCGGCAATGGAGGTGTATTTGGATGGGACTTGAAAAGAAAACTTATTAGGTGAGAATAAATATGAAATGGTGCCGATGTAAACCACTAAATAATTGGTTCTTTCTTTTTTTACATATTCATGAAGTTTATTTGTTTTATAACACCAAAACATAGATTTGGTGTCAAAATGAGCATGGAATAGGTCCAAAAAATAGATTTTAAAAACATGCCATCTTGGATGTGACATCACAAGTGGAACATACAGAACCAAAAGGTGCTAAATGTAGCACTCAGTCACTACAATGCATGACACTGTACATGTATATTGTATGTAAACTCGAGTTCCCTTTACCTGAAGTCTTCGCTATGAAGAGGAATCGCTATCATGCCTGCCTGATGCTATTTTGTGGTCATGTGAATGTGATGTCACAAGTGGAACTGAGATTTTACTGGAAGTGAGCATTTGTACACCAAAAATCACTTATTTGTCCCATTTATCATTCGAATTCAATCAAATAAACCTCAAATTTGTTTTCTAAGAGTGATTTTGCATTGGATTCAAATGGGTGGTATTAGAGTGGGTTTCATGCCCTTTAAGTCTTTGTTTCAACATCAGTACAAATAATTATAATACAATGTATGTTAATGAATGAAAAACAAAATGTATAGTAATTAGTGTATAATATTTATTATTGTGATTTAACTCAGTACCTGGTCAGTAAGCAACAAGTTTTGATCCCAAGGTAAACATGGATAACCTTGGCTAATATCAGCACAAATTCTTCATTTTCAACAGTCGTGGTGCCAACTACCTTACTCAAGTCTTACTTAGACCTGGAGCATCAGATTTGACTGGGAGTTTTAGGTATAATTTATGTAATTATTTATTTCCTAGTTTAATGTGTTATACAACAGCCTGTATTCTGGCAGCACAGTGCACAACTACTGCAGTCCACATCTCAATACCTCCCTAATTGTGAAGTACCTGTAGAATTTGCACTACATGTATATAAAATGAAAAACTTTATTTATTTATTTATTTACTTAGTTACTTACTTACTAATACTTACTTACTTATTTATTTAACTTTATGAAGTGATCGATAGGCATAATGCATTAACATAAATATATGTACTCTGTGGTATTTAGGACCCCGACTTACATGTACAAACAACAACATTTATTGTCTCAAATAGTAATGGCGGACTTAATGTGTTTTCCTACATCCGGGACCTTTCTATCCCATGATGCAGTGTGTACACCACATCTCCCCTCTACTTAGCATTAATGTTCTTCTAAATCAATGTTTGTATAGAAGTTCTCTTATATGACCACATTGTCAGGTCAATGTATATATAGAGTCAACACATATCTCTAAAACCTAAGCTTGTGTGCCTTAATAACCCCACTAAGAATGCACGTAATCTTTCATCCAGGTTGGTGCTCGCCTCATGCGCGCAGGTCGCATAGAATCTGAGGCGCTTGGTACAGGATCAAGCACAGGTGTTGGATCCTTTACTATTGTATCTGAAATAGTCTCACGATTGTGTGGTATTACTTTCTCACTCGCTACACTCTTGGGTTGCACATCTTCTTGCTCTTCAGTGGCCTTTCCAACCTCAGGATCAATGAATCTCTTCATGTGCGCCATGTTCCTCATTTTGCTCCTTCCATCAGTGTCTTCTATGAGAACAGCATTACCATCCTTTTTAACGACTCTGTACGGTCCAGGCTCATAATTTGGTGACAATTTGTTCTCTCGATGTTGCTTCAAGAGCACTTGATCACCTTCGTTGATGGTGCTGTGTTGCGCTGAATTTCTCTCATCAGCATACTCCTTTTGGCATAGTTTTGCACGGGCGTCTCTCTCCCTCAAGAGGTGTTGCTATTCTGCCTCCATGGCCCGGTCGCCACGCACTTTAAGTTTCGGATAGCTTATCGTGGAACTTCCTTCCCATCAGCAACTCCGCTGGTGACATTCCGGTCACGGTGTTGTCTTGTATTGGAATAGAAAGTCCTCCACAGCTCTCTTCCAATCTTTTCCCTCCAGCTTGGCGATTCTCACAGCCTTCAGGAGAGTCTCGTTGCACCGTTCAACTTCCCCGTTACTCTGAGGCCAGTATGGAACACCTTTCTTGTGTACTATTCCAAGATAGTCCAAGAACCCTTCAAATTCTTTGGATGCAAAGGGTGGTCCATTGTCGCTACGGACGCTTTCCGGTAGACCGTGTGTCCTGAACATTGCCTCCATACACTTTATCACATGTTGCGCATCTGTTTTCTTCACTAGAACTATACCTCCGGCCAACGCGAGTAGTGGTCTACTACTACTAGGAGATGATCGCCTCTTGATACTTCAAGAAGGTTGACTGCAATGTCGGTCCATGGACCCTTGGGTAGTCTTGTTGATCGGATGGGCTCTCATGGCTTGGCTCTTTGTCCTACAACCTGTTCGACTTGCTTGTGCATCTGTGGCCACCAGACTTTTTCTCGCAACCTGGCCTTGGTACGAACTATGCCTTGATGTCCTTCATGAGCTAACCTGATAGTACGTTTCCACAGATTCTCAGGCATGACAATGCAATTTCCTCTCATCACCAGCTGCCCCAGGACCCATAACTCATCTTTGAGAGCCTTGTACATGGTACCTTGTAGACGAAACCAGTTTCCTGTGGTCACTGCTTCACGCACCAACTGCAGTGTGGGGTCTTCTTTAATTTGAGGTTTCTTCTACCTGCCTGGGCACTAAAGCTGCAGGCACTGCCTCACTTGCGATGCTACAAGCATATTCTTCCGTCTTATCGACATCTTCATCTTCAGTTTGACCCACTGGAAGTCGGCTTAGAACATCTGCAGCGTTTTGTTTGCCTGGTATGTATCTCACGGTGTATCTGAACTGCTGGAGATACAGTAACCATCGCACTATCCTGGCACTAGAGGCTTGTGGTCTGTGCAGACCTTGAAGTCGATTCCGTACAAGTAAGGGTAAAACTTCTGACCTGCCCACCTGACGGCCAAGGCCTCTCTTTCGAACTGTGAGTACCTTGTCTCGACTAGCGTATAAAGCTTTCGGCTAGCGTAATAGATGTGCCCCTAGGCCAATGGGTGATGTATCTGTTATGATCCGGGTTACCACACCTTGCTTGTGGTAAGCCATCACCGGTGCTTGGGTGAGCTGAACCTTAATCTCTTGGAACGCTTTTCCCTCTTTGTCGCCCCTCTTCCACTGGGTACCTTTGCACGTTGAATCCCACAATGGTCCCGACGTTGTGGCAAAATTGGAGATGAACTTTGCGCAGAACTGGACTGAACCAAGGAAGCTTCTCATCTCTTGTCTAAAAGTTTTATAAACATGAATTTTAATCAACTAGTCAAAGTTGTTACAAGACCTTCAAGTGGTAGTTGTTTGGATCACATAATATTTGCAAATAAGAGCCAACATATTACAAATGTGATAGTGCTTGATTACGCTCTCTCGGATCACTTACCTGTTTTTGCTGTGCGACGGTATTTCAAACAAGCTAAACAAAAACATATGCACAATACAATAACTTACCGTAACATAAAGAACATTAACGAAGAAGCATTTAGATCTGAGTTAGTGAATTCCCCCTGGGACACTGCGTTTATTTTTGATGATGTAAATGACAGTGTTGCTGCATGGGAAACCATCTTCTTCCAAGCTACTGATTTGCACGTGCCAGTCAAAGAAAAACGTGTCTCCAAGTCCACTCAACCGAGGTGGTTAACTAGCACGATTCTTGAACAGCTTAAAGAAAGAGACTATCTTTTGAAAAAGGCGAGAAAAAGAAATACCGCTGACGCCTGGAAACTCTATCGCGGCGCACGAAATCGAGCATCGAATATGATAGAAAAAGCTAAACGGAACTATTTTAAAACAGCTTTTCGGAACACAGAGGGAAATTCAAAATCAATCTGGAAATTAATTAAATCCCTGAGTGGTAATAAATCTGTCCACCAGCCTGAGTTCCTGACTGTGTCTGCTGAGAATGCGATTAGCACAAATGCCGAGATGGCCGACTACTTTAACTTACATTTTACAACTGTAGCTGATCAGATTAAATCATCTCTTCGTGTTATTAATAACTTTGACTTCAGTAAACTGTATCAGTTTATTGGTGTAAGGCTAAATGGAAATGATGTTACAGAGTTTAGAATACCTCTGATTAAGCCAGACGAGGTTATTAGGTATTTATCCAAGATACCCTCGAACAAGGCGACTGGTACCGACGGCATCAGCAGTGCTCTACTGAAGATAGGAGTGAGGGAAATTCCTCCATCTGTCGCTAAACTGATTAATATTTCCTTCACTACAAAACAGTTTCCCTCCCGATGGAAAACTGAAAGAGTAACTAAGCTGGTGACACGTCAGATGTGAACAACTACCGCCCCATCTCAGTGTTGCCAGTCCTGTCAAAGGTGATAGAGCGCCATGTTCGTAATGCTCTGTCTAATTATCTGTCTGACAACAACTTGATTTATACAAATCAGTCTGGCTTCAGAAAACAACATAGTACTGAAACAGCACTAGCGTACATAGTAGACACCTTACTGTTCAATTTAGATAAAAACCAAGTCAACGGGTTAGTGCTGGTGGACTACAAGAAAGCCTTCGATATGGTGGACCATGCTACTCTTCTTAAAAAACTTGAAGCTTATAGATTAGACTCAAGCTCTTGACTGGTTCAAGTCTTATTTAGCAGATCGCAAACAAGTAGTCTGCTTCAAGGGTCAAACGTCATCTTCTCGTAGCATTACCTCAGGAGTACCTCAAGGATCTATCCTGGGCCCTCTACTGTTTGTCGTCTTTATAAATGACTTGCCACTTTACACGAACTCTCGATTGGACTTATTTGCAGATGACACTACTATTCTGGCCTCATCGAGCATTAGCAATGTTCAAGGGTTGAAGGACGAACTGTCAAATGAAGTAGCAAATGTAGATGACTGGGCCAACACAAATGAACTGCCACTTAATGCAGCAAAGACCAAATGTATCCTTATATGTGGAAATCACCTTAAAGACAAGATCACCCCAGAAGAGCAAGATCTGAACATTAGAGTAAAAAATACTAAATTATAACAAGTTGAGCATGTTAAAATATTAATTACTAGGACTTGAAATAGACAGTGACTTAAGTTTTGACACACATGTCGACACTATGGTCAAGAAAGTATCAAAACGCATCGGAATTTTAAATAAGATTAAGAACTATCTACCTAGAGCAGAGCGCATTCTTTTTTATAACACTATGATAAAGCCGCTCATATTATACTGTTCAATCACTTGGACAAGCTGCAGTAAGGACAACATCAACAGTAAGGTTACAAAAACGTAGCGCCAGGGTAATTCTAGATGCCAAGCCTCGCCACAGCTCTATTGAATTATTTAATAAATTAGGCTTTCTTCCTTTTTATGTGGAGGCAGATATAAAAAAATGTCTACTTGTGTACAAGCGCACTGTCAATGAAGCCCCAGAATATATAAACGATTTGCTTAAGCTCAACAGTGAGCAGCACACAAGGAGAACACGTTATGCGCACTTGACCGTATTACATGTACCTCCACGCTACACCAGAGAAAAAGAAGCTGGTCGTTCTTTCTCTGTCACAGCTACTAAATGCTGGAACAAATTACCTGTAAACCTAAGACTCTCCTCCTCTGTCAATATTCTTAAGTCTGCCCTTTACAAGCATTTTCGCACCTTTCAAAAAAGCTTCCAACAGTTCACTACTTTTTTAGATACACAATTTATCCTTAGTTAACTTGGTAATGTCGATCCTCCTTAAAGTATACATTTATATATCTTGTAAATATGTAATTTTAGCTTAACTTAGTATAGTCTTATTATATGTCCATATCGTAATATGTCTTACATGTGTTGTGCTGCGAGGGCCACGAGTTTATTAGTGCGTTGTACTATTTAGTGTTACCCTCTTGAAATAAAGTTGATTGATTGATTGATTGATTGATTGATATGGGGTCTTGGAGCCTCGACAATTGCCTTCACCCACTCGCTTGACACTTTCAGTCCTTCTCCACAGAGTATCTCTCCCATGTACAAATGTAGGTCATGCTTGTGATGCCAATCTCACACTTTTGGTAGTTGAGTGTCAATCCGTTTTCTTCCAGCTTACACGTGACTCTTTCAAGGTTCTCGTCGTGTTCCTTGTCATTTGCACCAACAACTCGCACGTTGTCATGGAGGTTGTGTGCACCTGGGCAATCTTTGATGATTTGCCACACTATCTGCTGGAATTTCTCAGTCACCATATTCACACCAAACAGCAAGCGTTTGTATCTGTACAGACCATTTGGTCCAGCAAATGTTGTAATGTCCCTAGAGTCGGGGTGGAGCTCGACTTGGTGAAATGCCATGTTTAGATCTAATTTGGAGAACACCTTAGCATTCGAGACCTCCTGTAAGGTTTCCTCGACTGTAGGAACTGGATGCTTCAATTCTCCCTCACTATCGCGCGATTTGCTTGCCTCATATCTAGGCAAATTCTGACATCACCGTCTTGTTTCTCAACGACCACTAGGGGGTTAATAATTGACCCAGCTGGTAGGCCCATTCACTTTTTCAATAACATCAAGCGCTTCAAGTTGCTCCAGCTTCTCTATGACCTTACACCTCCTACTGAAGGGAATTCTGCGCAGGGTTGGGCTATGGGGTGCACACTCTTATCAATGTGGAGTTTTAACTGCTAACTCTTAAGTTTACCCAGGCCCTCAAACACCTTGGGGTACTTTGCTTTGAGAGCTGCTTTTCTATTTACTTGCTCTAGACCTCCTATTGAGCTGGTTGGCTTTACATTACAATTATTGATTTGCACACCAACCCTCAGAATATCTAGCAACTCAGAGGTTTTGCGAGTCACCCAATAAAGTTGCTGCTTTGCCACTAGGCATGATAAAAAACTGAGTGCACTGTGACAATTTTGTTTGTGGTACGCACACATTTAAGCTACACTTTCCTTTTAGTTGAAGAGGCTCAACAGATGCATAAGTATAGACTTTTTTATCACACTTTGATAAGGTAACCCTCCCTTCCGTTATAGCCTCAAATACTTCTTCTGACATTAAGTTACAACTAGCCCCTGAATCTATCATAACGTTTATGAGCTTGTCTTCCACATCCAGCTTCAAGGTGTTGTGATTTTCAGTGCTAGTTAGTAGTAAACGCGTAGAAATCATCATTTGTCACTGAATCTTGATCACCAGCTTGGCCTTCATGAACATTGTGTACACCCTCGCGTGAGCTTTGTGAATCTCTTCGCCCTCTTCCTCAACTCTTCTCTCGACCACGTCCACGACTTGAACTGCGGTCCTGTGCTTGCTTGGAGTGGCAGCAGACCTCGAAGTGACCCATATTTCCACACTTCACACACTTGTGTTCATGGGAAATACGACAATCTTTGCTTAAGTGTCCCACTTTGTCACACTTCCAACATTTTCCTTTGAATTATTTTTGTCAAACTGTCATATTTGTGACTGGTTTTAACACTGCATGTTTACTTGACTCTCGGGCATGAGAGTGAGTGCCTCTTTGTCATGGTACTGACTAACAACTTCTAGTAGTTTACTTAGAGTCAATGAATCTTCACGATACAATTTTGATTTTAGGGGTTTGTCTTTAATGTACGAGATTACATGATCTCTCACCTGGTTGTCTTTTTCCTCCCCATAATCACAGTGCTCTACCAGGATTTTCAGGCATGTCACAAAGTTGTTTATTGTTTCACCAGGGTTTGGTTTCGTAGCTAGAAACGTCTGTCTCGCCATGGGGATATTTTTCTTCAGTTTGAAGTGTTCTGACAGACAGTTCATGGCCTTCGTATAATCTTTGGCTTCTCCTGTAATGGCACTCGGGTATGTTTTGAAAACATCTTGCACTCCTGGTCCAGCAATATGCAAAAGAAGGGCTCGCTTTTGTGTCACGTCAGCAACTCCCGAAGCGGCTACGTACAGCTCGAATTCCGCTTTCCATATTCGCCATCTTTGGACCAATGTCGCCGGTTCGCCCACAGCATCGAACGGTTTCAAACCCGGTAAACCGCTTAAACATACCGCCATTTCCTGTCTCTTTTATCTTCTTTAACTCTTGGATGGCTCTCGGTGGTATTACGGGCATTTTCTTTTTTATCCTCGTCGCCAAATGTGGTATTTAGGACCCCAACTTACAATCAACAACATTTATTGTCTCAAATAGTAATGGCAGACTTACATGTGTTTTCCTACATCCGGGACCTTTCTATCCCATGATGCAGTGCGTACACCACATACTCTAGATTAAAGTGCATGTGAACCCAATTTTTTTATCATTAAAATTGATATCAAGTAAGTAGTTGAATAGTAAATAATTTCTTGATTTGAGTGTCGCGTCTAGGAGTTATAAACTATTTAAGGTTTATATTTCCAATATGCTAATAGCATGCTGTCAAACAGGGAATAGTTTATTATATATACAAAACTTGCTGGTAGAGATAAATAAAATAATGATATCTCTGTTACATTTGAAGCTTAATTACATTATATGTCAGTGATTTTATCAAATATTTTGTCTAAATAAGAAGTACCTTTCATTCACATTTAAGGAGAATAAATGACAGTAAATTCACAGTTTGACATCACATCATTAGCATACTCGAAATATAAACCTTTATAACTCGTAGATGCAACACTCATATCAAGAAATAGTTTTATACTATTCAACTATTTACTTGATGTATAATAGATTTCATGAAAAAAATTGGGCTTATAAGGCACTTTAAGTTCAAGTCATGTAATGTTCAGCTTTCTCCATTTGTTTACTAGGTTGTATAAAAAAGATGTCCTTCAGAAGTTAGTGGACGCCTGTGTATCTAAAGGATATGTATTTCAAATGGAAATGATAGTGAGAGCCAGACAGTTGGGGTATACTATTGGCGAGGTGAGACCATCATTTGTGTGTTTCACCAAAGCTCATACATGCATTGTCTGATGCACTCAATTCATGGTTGTCACAGGGATCAGACTTCAAAATGCCCTGACTTTACCCTGACCTGTGGAAACCTTGACCATGCTAACAAGTCCCAATAAGGACAAAACAGCTGTCCATGGCTGCATTCTAGTTCGAGCACTTTTCATGTCTGGTTTTGCTAGCCGTAGTGCCATATTGCTAAAGTATTACACTGTATTGGCTTTGCTGTAGTCTTCAGACTTCTTATTGTAATTATATAATTTTATCTTTTAGCTGGTTAGGTCCATACCTCAGATCCGGTCACTGTTCCTTTTGCAGGAATATACTCACTAGTTAAAAATGTTTTGTAATGAATGGCAATTCCTTGGTGTTAGTGTTATTCTGAGGTTTGGGTTAAATAGGACGTTTGCATGATGGCATCACATACTACAACTACCAGAACTCTTTGTGCAGATTCTTTTGTTCCTTTAATTTGGACCATTGTCTTGGAATTCTCAAAGGAGTTGATAAATTTGAATGAGAAAGAGAATTTGAAAAGGATTCTGGTAGTCGTAGTAAAATGACGCCATAATGAAAATGTCCTATTGCTGACTGGGCCAACACTTAACTGAGGGGAAAATGCTGTATCAGCAAAATATACCCATTCTCAAATTTCATAATTTCCCAAACACATTCGGTGGTTTTTAGATTTTGTCCAAAATCTAAGACTTTCATTTGTTTTCTGAAATTCTTGCTTCAAGCGAGAAGAGCAAATGCAGATTTTCCTTTCAGATGAAAGAGGAATTTATGACAGCTGAAAACAAGCAAGTAATCAAGCCGTTTCTATAGAAAACATATTTGTTATTGTTTGTTATTTTGAGGGGGATGGGTAAAAATGCTATTTCAAAGAGAGCATGCGGTTACGTTTTATGTTTCGGCGGGAAAACGCTTTCCGTAGGTAAAATAAGATTTTCACGTCGGTAACCAAGCTCCTGCTTGACACAACACTGAAGCAAGCATTGAAGAGTGGAGATTCTTGTCAGAATAACATTTCGAAAGAGTGACTTTGTGTAAAGTGCTATTAGACATCATTAAGTCACCAGCTTAACTCATGGTTAAACAAAGAACTGTTTGACTTTAAGAGTAATCCAGGCAATCCAGGCAGATTCTTGAGAGGGAACTCCATGGAAAGTCTGTTCTGTACCCATAATTCTTTTCAAGCTGTGTTGAGTTATCACATTGTATCCGTATTAGCTACGGGATGAGTTGGAGACATGCGAGGATTTCGGAAAGATAGTGATTGAGCGACTGAAATTCAGTCATCCATGTAATAACTCCATTTTGTGATCAAGCTAATACATGTAAGTGATGTCCCTTTGTGAAGTGCACTAGCGTGAAGCAAATCAGATTTTGATAAGGAAGGGTTAATGTATTCAAATTTGAAAAGAATATGGCAACAAGAGTTCAGCCGGGATGAGCATAGCAGGTAACAATAAACAAATATTTCATGAGCAGACCTTAATGGAAGGCTTGAAAACCCACAAGAATCCAAAACAGGATGACCACAAACATTGTTAACTCATGTTTGAATCGACTGTCCGGTAAACAAGCTCTTAGTTCTAAAACAGAGTGGGGAGGCATTTCACACATTTAGGGAACTGGGTAACAGGTAGATATTTTGCTATTAGGGTTATTTATATGATTATTTTTGTCGTTGTTTTCAAAGAATATTGGCATGAAATAGACAAATTGAATGATATTAAGGATATTTCGAGTGGAGAAACTAAAAACACATTTGTGATGCAACAGGCAGGAATGGAACCCAAGGGTCAATGGCTTGGGTGCCATGATAACCCAGAGAGAAAAAAACAACTTTTTTTGAGTTTTTTCTATTATCAGCATGATCTACATGTACGTAAAATTTAACTTTATAAGACAAAGAGCGAACGCAAATAAGGGCAAAGAGTGTCACCCAGTCCAGCTGTCACACCCATTTAAGAGTTTAGGATTTTGGATTATTAGGGTTTTCAGAGAAGGGATACAGATTATTGGCAACTAAATAAAAGGATTATGGATTATCTGGGTTGGATTTTAGGATTTAGGATTATTATCACATTGTTGACTTATGCATATTTGCGTTTACAAAATAAGGATACAGATTATTTTCAGAATTTACCCAGGATTACAGAGTATTCAGACCCCCCCCCCCCCCCCCCTCTCTCCTTCCTAACAGGGCCTCATTTAATTGCACACGGCCCTTCACATGTAATAGACACAGAATGAGTGCCCGTGTTTTATGGGATTTACAAACTCGAGCTGAAAGCAAGAGTTTGTAAATCCCGTATTAAGCACAGACACAAATTTTGTATCTGACTTATTAAATGTCAGATGTATAGTCACGTTTTCAGTTATTTTGGCGATACAACGTATTTTGGCCGAGAAAATCAAAGCAAAAGTTTATGTAAATCAGGACAAAATCTGTATCAGATTTACAAATCACTTATCGCTCAGTGATTTCCTTTGGCTTAATGGGTCTTTTGCAAGATACAGTCACATGATTGTACTGGATGGAAAAAATATGACTTTGTTACTTACAGTATGAGATAGTAATAGTATTAGCAAAACCTTGTTAAGTAAGAGTTTCATACCGAGAACCGAGGTTCTAAGCCCTAAACATCCCGAGGGCCGTTGGCCCCGAGGGATGTTTAGGGATTAGAACCGAAGGTTCGAGGTATGAAAGTAAAGTGATCACATTTGGCGAGGTTTTCTCAAATAGAAGGAGGTTTAAAACTGAGTTATAAACCTCCCTGCAACAGTTATAAACCTCAGATTTGTTATTTAATTAGTCTATTGTTCAACGGGTTTATACCAGAGTTTCACCCCTATGAAGAACAAAGAAAACTGTGTCAAGTGTGATATAATGCTGTTTTCCAACTCCAATCAATTTTCAATCTTTCTAAAACTGCATTTTTGAAGATTGTTTGCCAGCCAGTAACAGGGTTAGAACAAAAAGAATAATTATTATTATTTAACACTACATCTGCCTCTTCTACTAGATTTAAGAGTGATGACTAGTATGAATGTATTGTACTTTAGAAAAACATTTTAGCAGCTCTGTAGTACTCTTAACATCATTATTTATTTTATTAGTAAGTTCAATTTAGTAATTTGAAGTTTATTTACTTATTACAGTAAGTGTTATTACATTTGTAAGTATTCTTAGTAATTTTTAGTATTGTAAATATATGTACAGTTATATTATTCTTAGTAGTAGACACACGACCCCATAAGCCTTGTGCTTTAATCATAAGCGTGTTTAAATAAAGGCAATATATCTATCTATCTATCTATTTCACTAAGAAGCCTACTCAGTGGCTCTTTGTCCAATTCAGCAAGTTGTCAAACTGATCTAGCCTGACGTGAACATTCACTAGCCCCAAGCTATTGGACACAACTTTTGGCATGCCCTGCAGTAAGACCTTTCCCACGCAGTTCATTGGTTATTGAAGTGATGGCTAAAGTGAACAAGTGGCACCATAAATACATGTGGTTGGTAAGTGGTCAGCCGATACCTGCAACAACATTATTTATGGTGCAACTTGTAATATTATTATTGTTTTCTTTTCCCTGAAGTGATATAATTATCAGCAGTGACATGACTGTTAGTTGCAAAAGTCCTATTAAACAGGTCTTAGTAATTTCCAATTTTGTGGCTGTTCAAGTGAAAATAACTCATGTATCAACATACCAGTCTAAGTAATTTTCATGTCATTTTGTTGTGATCTTTCAGGTTCCCATCTCATTTGTAGACAGAGTTTATGGTGAGTCCAAACTTGGTGGCAGCGAGATTATCAACTTTGCCAAAGGACTTCTTTACTTTTTTGCAACAACATAGCAGAGGTTTAATTAAGTAGCAGTATAGTTACATGTAGGGTTATAATTATATGACTGAGAAAGGTTGTAACATTAATTTATAGTGAAGATTGGGCTACATGTATGTTAATATTCTCATTGACTGTGTAAATTTAATCACCAGTTTTCCAGGGATTTTTTATATTTAGAATTTGTCTCAGTTGAAAAATAAGCAAATGTAGGCTGGTATATACATGTATATAGAGTTTTGGTAAGATGTCTAGTACATGTAGGTTGCCTACAACTTTTACAGCTTCTTTTTTGTGACTCCCTGGACCACACAAAATTTTTGCACAACAATTCAGACTGTAGTTACAAATAGAAAACCTTGGTGGAAAAACACCTACATGTAGTATTAAAAAGTAGTATTATTTCACCAACAAATCCCTCCCGCTAGAATTGTGAAATTTATACAACACAATACAGCAGTTTCAGTAAAGGAACAAGTTTCTTGGTTTAGAATCTAATATTTACATTTCACGATTCTTCGATTCTAGCAGGGTAAGATATATTGGCCAAACATACTATGTTACGTAGGTTGTCCTTCCTCCAAGGTCTTCAGTTGTATAAAATATAAAGTCTGTGTCCTTAGTATTCTGTTAATTAAGTTCATAGGGGAGACTTATGGTAGCTGTGTGTTCACATCTCAACTTACTGAAGCCTATTTATATTGTTTATGAACTTCAGATACATGTACCTGGTACATACTTACCTAGCATTTAACTTATAGAATATTCCAAGGTGCCATTAAACTGTTCACTGATAAAACAAAGCTGGGGTGCTGTATTGTAAGTGTTTCACCTCTGACCGGCCAGGGTTCAAGCCCCAGTAATGAGAGTTGAGTTTGTTGGTATCTTGCCTTTGCTCCAAGGGTTTTTCTACTGGTTTATCTGTTTCCCTCACTCTGCAAAAACGAACATGCTAAATTCCAATTTGATCTGTGATTTAGCCAGGTCCTGACTTTGATCAGTCCCTATGGTTCTTTCAAGGTCCTATTAAAAATTCAAGCTGACGCGCGAGGGTACTATAAATCACCAACACCCAGTTAGATCCATCGTGTTGTCAAAAAATGTTGCATGTAAGGGTGCGCTCGATTGACCATAGTCCAGAATAAGAATAGTTCAAATAGTCTTTGGAAATCACTGGCTCAAGCATATTTTGCAGTCTGTAAGTTAGGAAAATAATGCTTGCCAATATTATATTCTGGATACATTTAGTATTCCAGTGGCTTAAAAATCTCAATGTACATGTAAGCAATAGGCCATTTTGACGATGTTGCATGCGCAGCTAGAACAATGGTTATCTGTTTAAAAAAAACAAAAGGCTGGTGAACCAGAACGAGTCTAAACAGATAGTTTCTATTGTTCTACTGATGCATGTCAAAATGGCCTATTGCTTACATGATCATTCTGTGTTTTCTTATTGCATAATAAGGTCAATCAAGCACACCCTAAGTTTCCTTAGTTCATAAACAAATGAAGGGCTGTGTACCTGATCAGATTCTAAATTCTCCTTTAATTTCTTTGTTTTCTAAGGGAGAATTTAGAATGTGATCAAGAGTCACTTACACCCTTTTTGCACACAGCCCTTCAAATGTGAAGTCGAGCTTTTCTTTCTGATGGGTCAGCAATATTTTGCAAACTCAGACTACAATGTATGATGTAATGAGTAGATAGTTTTCAATTTTACTTTCAAGTACATGAATATGGGTTGGAATTATTAATGTATAAAGAGAGGGTTAATTTATAAAGAGAGGATTATAAATTATGGGGTTTGTATGTTAATAAAAAAATAATTGGATCAACAATGACTTGTTTGTTTCTAACTGTCTGGTAACCTTGCTGTACCATAACTCAGTAATTTGATGGATTTCAATGTCACAGCATGCTATAATGTTATTGTGCAGTAAGTGACTGGTCATTAATTAGAGGGGTACAAATAAAAAAAGTCAATGCTCAATTTTTGATTTGCATGAAGACTACAAAGCATGCCACTCTGTCTAGGCACCATGTCTGGCTCTGCCTCCAAGCATGAAGCCTACCAAAGCATGCCACTCTGTCTAGGCGCCATGTCTGGCCCTGCCTCCAAGCATGAAGACTACCAAAGCATGCCACTCTGTCTAGGCACCATGTCTGGCCCTGCCTCCAAGCATGAAGACTACCAAAGCATGCCACTCTGTCTAGGCACCATGTCTGGCTCCGCCTCCAAGCATGAAGACTACCAAAGCATGCCACTCTGTCTAGGCACCATGTCTGGCCCTGCCTCCAAGCATGAAGACTACCAAAGCATGCCACTCTATCTAGGCACCATGTCTGGCCCTGCCTCCAAGCATGAAGACTACAAAGCATGCCACTCTGTCTAGGCACCATGTCTGGCCCTGCCTCCAAGCATGAAGACTACAAAGCATGCCACTCTGTCTAGGCACCATGTCTGGCCCTGCCTCCAAGCATGAAGACTACAAAGCATGCCACTCTGTCTAGGCACCATGTCTGGCCCTGCCTCCAAGCATGAAGACTACAAAGCATTGCCACTCTGTCTAGGCACCATGTCTGGCTCTGCCTCCAAGCATGAAGACTACAAAGCATGCCACTCTGTCTAGGCACCATGTCTGGCTCTGCCTCCAAGCATGAAGACTACCAAAGCATGCCACTCTGTCTAGGCACCATGTCTGGCTCTGCCTCCAAGCATGAAGACTACAAAGCATTGCCACTCTGTCTAGGCACCATGTCTGGCTCTGCCTCCAAGCATGAAGACTACCAAAGCATGCCACTCTGTCTAGGCACCATGTCTGGCTCCGCCTCCAAGAAACATGATATGGGTACATCATCTAGGTGTTTTTTTTGGCACAAATTGAATCCCAGTAAGAGAAACAAAAGTCAACCACCACACATGAATTTGTCACTCCCATCTCCAGGATTAACGAATTCTCTTGGCTCATCTGAAAATAAATTTGTGGCAAGTCTAATATAGGATGAGAACAAAAATTGGCTGAATTCCGGTTTCCCTCACGCCCAAAGTGCGATGTGCCTGAAAATGTGCTGCACCTGTGTGTGTACACTGTTGAAACCAGGCAGCCCAGTTTTCCCTTCTAAACCTTTTGCACTGGTTTCCCTTGCTTCTACTAGAATGCAAATTAAACAATGACATTCTTAAAACCAGTCCAGGATAAAGATTTGTCAAATTCCGAACAGTGGTAGACATGTGCTCGGTGTAGTGGTCATGACGTCTGCACTACCAAGCACTACACAAACGGTTACGAGTTTGAGCCCGAGTAGGAGCCCTAAAAAAAAATACTTGTTTACCTTCTGTTCTTGCTTACCTGTGAACCCTAGCTCTAGGTGAGTGAGAACACATCATTTACCTGTGAACTCGTCCGATGGTTAGGGTTCATTTTGTGGTTAGGATTTGTCTTAGAATTAATTAATGTTTAATTTGCGTTATAGAATTATTGATAATTGATGAGCAAAAGCCAATTACTAATTATTGGTATTCTAGAGAGGGGATATGTTGATCAATATACATTAAGCGTTACTTTGAAAACCCAAATTCTTATAAATTATGATCAAATATTGAAATCTAACAATGATCTAAACATAATTTATCAATAAAGTGAAACCACTTAGAAATGGTATATGATTAATTTAACCTGATACCCTATATGTAGAGAAATTTTTCTCGCTTGAATTATACTTATAGGAAAAAAAAAAATTAGAAAATCTTTAGTCCAAGTTCATAAACGCTTTAACTTGATGCCAAACTTCTTCCAAAAAAAAGAATAACTGTTGTTGTTGTTCATAAACGCTCGTACTTGAAGCAAAACTTCATCATATTGTCATAAATACATAATCGCAACTTTAATTCGATCTGATATGGTTCAACTTGCCTTGTCATTTCTTGTGTATATTTTAACCTGCAGTCTTTAAATCACTCCAGAATTCTTCCGCTTTTATTCTCCCATTAACTAGCAACAATTCCATTGAACCGTTTTCCTTTATCGCTAGAGCAAGAAAGGTTTTCTGGCGAAACTATACTTGCACGTGTAGGTCTGAGGTCCGCCATCTTGGATTTTCATTAAAGAAGCCGTCTCACCCAGTGCTTAGCGTGCTTTTGTTATTGTTTATATCCGGGACTTTGACCCCTTGTTCGCGGCGGGAACCTCGCGAACTAAGCGTATTCTTTGTTTCTCGGCGAAATCACGGTGTGAAAGCTCTTCGAAACCAGAGAGACCTGTTTCCACAAGTTAAACGCCGAAGCCCTCAAAATGATTTTAGGAAATTGCTCAATGAGAATACTAATTATGAAAAGAGAGGTTTCTCCCCTCGGTTTTTCCCCCCTGCAGAGAGAGGGAGAGAGATCATCTGCTAGCAGGCAATCTCGTTGCTGGTGCCACCAGAGAACCAGTGCAAGAGAGAACAGTGAACGAATAAGCTCACTTGAATAGGAAACTAGAGCCCATCTGGGCTTTCACTCGGGCCACATGAGATTGAAGATGAAATACACTTTCATTTGAAATCCTTTTAGTAATAACCGAAGGGAAGAATTATTAGCTGAATTTAGCAGTCTTTAGGAGTGGCCGGTAGCGCGGTGACATGCATATTTCTCTGCTCCCCTAGTATATATATTTCTCGTGTATGCAAATTAAAGAAGTTGACCTCTACTTATTCATGTAATTTAGTCTGCTGTTCTCAAGGTTCAGAGTACTAATAGATGAGTGTCTCAAATATATGTTTATATTTGTCCCATATTATACGTTTTACCTGTCCACCTATGATGGAGCTATCATATGATATATTTCTCTACTGTTCGTTCTACCCTGCGGCTCTTTATCGCAGCTCGCGTCCATATTGGTATTTATTAACTGAAATGCCTGTTGGTTATATACCCTCCTTCCCAAAACTGATCTGCTCATTATATTACAGAACTATAAAGGGAACTGTTGGAAGCCTTTAATTTCTCGAACCAAAACCTCGGCCGTGAGAGGATTCTTGTTTAAGTTGACCTTGAGAGTTGAATATTGCTTCGCTCATCATAAATTATTCTGTGCGAGTGTTTAAAAATACGGTTCAACGTCTGTTGCTCGTGTTTCTATCGCCAGTGGAAACCCAGTCTTGTTTCCTCATTTGGCCGCGCGCGAAATGTTTCCCGATTGCTCACTGAAGCAACACTGACATTCGCATTTTCTCCGGGGTATTTCTGACAGCCAAAAACACGCTCAAAATTATTTTAGTGCATGTTGGCCTACAGATCACGGTGTTTGCGCTGGTATGTATTATGACCGAGAGTAAAATGAAATGTGGCATAAAACCTACGAAACGTACCTCAAACAAGAATACCGTCCGATGGCAAAATCTATCAGCGCCACGAGGTCAACAAATCGACAAAGAAATGCAGATATACGTCATGTAAACACGCAATGATTTCAACCTCACCGTACCTTAATTCATGACCTGACAAGACACTGTTCAGTTTCACTTTCACTCTCAGTTTGAGTTTGGCTTTGTTAAAGACTTCTTATTCAGTTGTATGGTATTGTGCAGTACATTTGAGTATACAATCCACAGAGATTCAAATAACAAAGCCGTGGCGAAAGAGAAGCTTAAACGAGAAATATTTTGTCCTCCTAGAAAAACACAACATCTTGCCCTTTCTATCGAAGAAGCCTTGGTTTCAGCAGAAAGGAAAACGCTAAATTCCAATTCGATATGTGTGGATCTTTTAGTCCTTCAGGTCCGGCGTCGTGTCGTATATAAAATCACAGGCCATCTGGGTAAAAAACGCGGTCCTTCGGCTCCGACAAGAGCGCCAGTTGCAATATCCTGAGCCTGTTGGAAGGCTTTCGCACGAGTGAAGTTAAATAAAACATTAAACTGCTTACATTTGAGAGATGGGACTCCAAATTTGAGAGAGATTTGCTCGCGGATCCACCATTTTGATTTACTGTATTAAATTATGTACAGAAATTAACCTGGCGAGTGTTGCGTGATCTGCACAGTGCGATCTGATTGGTGTGAATTTGACATTTAACGCATGCGCAGAAAGCTTGCTGCACAGAATAAAAATAAAAATAAACAAGAGCCCATCTGGGCTTTCACTCGGGCCACATGAGATTGAAGATGAAATACACTTTCATTTGAAATCCTCTTAGTAATAACCAAAGGGAAGAATTATTAGCAGTCTTTAGGAGTGGCCGGTAGCGCGGTGACTTTCATTCTCTGCTCCCCTAGTATATATATACATGTATGTAATTTAATATTTTTGTTTTCTCGTATGTAAATTAAAGTAGTTGATCTTTTATTGAAAACACTACTTATTCATGTGTGTATGTATGTTCAGACTACTATCGTGCAGCTAGCTAGAGTCTTGAGATATCTGTCAGCAACTCGCAGCTAGTTAATAAATTAGTACTGTTCAGACCTAGTAACTTAGTAGGTTTTACTTTTTGTTTTTCCGTTCCAGTCGTAAACAGTCCGAGTTTGACCAAAGTGAAACGATCGAGCTGCTCGCGTCCGTAGATATATATTTCTTCGTTTGCACTTTTGACATGATATAATTCTTCAAATGGCACCATTGTTTTATTTCTTATGTTTAATAATACAGTTCTCAGCTGTAAATAAAATAGAACATTATATGGAAGATTTCTTGTCCTAAAGTTTGGAAACGTAACACATGCATTTGACGCTAGAAAGTTCAGTACTCGCAAGGTCAATTTACTAGTGGCAGTTTACTAGTTTGCACTATCGGCTGTTATGGAATGGAAACATACTTTCACAGCTTAATATGTATGTCGATTGGTCAGAAGGATATCTTGTTTAAATGCTACGGTCCTTTCGGCATCAGGAAATTTTTAAACGGGAGTTTTCGTACAGTATTTCAAGCTATGCTGTAGTGCGAGTTCAGTTACGCCACAAATGTCGGTGAAACTAATACCGTGTTCATTATTATCGGTTTTCTCTATGGGTTCTCATGTATTCAATAATTACTTCTGGAGCTTCATATTTATGTCGATTGGTCACAATGATTTCCTCTTTCAGTTTTTTCCTTTAGTTTGGACATTAGGGATATATCCTTGGAGATTTCGTACAGTTTAGCGACCGTTGTGTCGAAAGTAGAAACGTTCGTTTGTCATGAAAGTGCGTAAACAAACTGTCACAAGCGGTTTCATAGCAGCTCGATGTTTGACTCCCATATAGTCGATGATAACGTATATAGCTTCATATGTACGTCGATTTCTCACAAGGATTTCCTCTTTCAGTTTTCCTCTCTCTTTGCTGGCAGTTCATGCTTCTTGTTCGGGTAGTTGCCCCACTGAGCCGTAACCACAAAACGAGCACAGCATTTCAGTTGGCATTCACTGCGTACATCTGCTTAACTAATTAGATTTGTAAAAATCTTAGCGGATCATGTAAATATTCCGCTTGGCTGAAATATGAGGGTTTCTGCCGTCAAAGTTCATTTTTTGTTTCAGTTTTCCCCATATTAGCAGACTTGTATAATGTCTCGAGCTCTCCGAATCCAGTAGAAAGACTCTGGTTATTCTGTCGTAAAACATGGACCTGACCCAAATTTAGGTTGTATTGCATCATTGCCCACGATGGAATAGATTTCTGACAATGACTATTTGAAATTGATATCTCCTTGTCTCGCCTAGTCTGAGCTTTGAATTTTCTTATCTGAGCGCGCCTGAGGAAATCTAACCTTTGTTTGCGTGACCAGCATAGTGCAATCTGATTGGTTCGAATTTGACCTTTAACGCATGCGCAGAAGCCGTCTGACACTGATTAAATAAATAAATAATAACCACTTGCATTTTCAGACTCGGCGCTGCCACAGGCAGCCCGAGTAATAACCGCTTGCATTTTAAGACTCGGTGCTGCCACAGGCAGCCCGAGTAATTATTATCATGCAGTCTCGGCGGCTTTGTTTGTCAAATTTCGTGCGAGTATAAACTTCAAATGATCAACCCGGTGAATCCGAAAATCTCGGCAAAATCACTGTCTAAAAGCCCGAATTCCGCCCTTCGAAACCAGAGAGAGACCTGTTTCCACAAGTTAAACGCCAATGCCCTGAAAATGATTTTAGGAAACTGTTCTTCGAGTGGAGTTTTGTTGCAAATTGTGGTCACGTAAGCCAGCCACGGTGTTCAAAAACCCAAATCGGCTCAAAGATAGTAGACACTCGAACTAAGCGCTAATATATCTTTACACATAAAGATTAATGGTCAGAATAGCTTCTCCATGTTGTAGGTGGAAATCGTGGACACAAACGGACAATTGTTTCCTTTCGTTGAGGACGAACGAGACTGGCATCCATCAGAGAACACTACGGCCACCTGAAATAAAACTAAAATTTGCATGACCAAATAATTTAAAAACACTTAAATAAGAGGCTCAATAGGAAGAGCAATAAAAAAGGTTCAACCTAGTATGATTTTTTTTACGATAGCTGGAAGGATAGCAGAGATGTAGAGAAGATTAAAACCACTGCCATAAAACTCTGGATTTCGATGGCATCGAAAATGGCCGCTATGCCATGTGAGCGCGCTAAGCACTGTGGGTGAGACGGCCCCTTTAACTAGTGCCAATCTCCCACGTGTAAAATTGCGAAGAATGCGCTGCAGTCAGCTAGACTTGCTCCAAGTCGAACTCGCTGACTCAAAAACGAGTTCGACTTGTTTCACTTGATGGAAATTGAATCGGGGGATTATGTTATGGCGCGAAAACACGTTTCAGGGGCGGAGCTTACATTTCGCGCCTTTGACAAACTCTTTCTGAGTACAATCAAATTGTAAATACCACATCCACGGTTTCGAGACTGACTTGACACGTCAACATAACAATGCTTGAAGAATTGACGCTTTGTGATTGGGCAAATCTTAGTACGTCATAAGCCACGCCTCCGGTTGAAAAATCAGCCGGTAAATTTGGCGCGCTGCAAGTGGGAAAAGTCCTTCGTGCGGGGGGGCTAAGGACTGAGAAGTCTACGAATCAGCGTGTAAGCTTAATCACGTTTAAATATTCACGAAATTCTAATATATTAGGTCTAAGGTGGGTCTTAGAAGAGTTTGTGCTTTAATTCTTTCAAACTGCGTGGTTTTTTTTTCAATGATAATGCTTAAATTGCTATATTATGTACCGATCAATTCGAAACATCACCATCCCCCCCACCGGATAACCGCCGGGCATTTGACTCATTTTCGTGCCCGGAGAGTAGGGAATTTGACATCGGTAGCTGTCCTTGGGGTGGGGAATTTGACACCGAATTGGGGGGGGGGGGGGGGGGGGGGATTTGAACAAGTCGACCTCGATCGAATCATGGAGGACACTTTTATATTAGATACATTTAAAGGACAAAACTCCGCTTTTGTGAGTGAGTGGCTGAAGAAGAAGGGACTCCAAAAGCTGTGTGCTGTGTTTGATGGTATTAAAATGTAAATGTGAATTGCTTTTGAATATTTATAAAAGGCTCGACATGTTAAACAAATACCTGGGATACAAGGTCAAGGGTTTAATGCACTAGTCAAGTGAAACCCCGGCCCCCCGACCCCCGGGACATAGTGGGGCATTAACGGGGACATGGCCGTGGAATAACGCACATTTAACGCTGCATTTTTCCGGTGGAACGGGGAAAGTAACGATTTGCAAAATTTGCGGGGATTTTAGCGGTGGTTGTAACGCCAGCCACGACAGAGCGGCACTGGGCCCGAGCATCAACAACGTGTATCAAACATGGCTGAAGCTATGGACACGCAAAAATCGTAGCTAATTTAAACAAGTCCTGGGTGTTTCAATCAGAGGCAGTGTTTATACTGAGTTAAGTCACGAGTAGTAGATCAGGAAGTGTTTATTATTAAACACTTTGTTATTTGCAACAACAAAGCCGGTTTTGTTAAAGTTTGCGTCACGGCAAAATATCAGATTTAAAAAAAAAATGTAAACTCAGCTGCATGACATTTCCTTTATATTCCTTTGTCGCATTGTTGTTTTTTGTTGACAGACAACGGTTTCTGATAAACAAGACAATGGTCGAGACTGTAAAAGTGCGGAACGCATGTATAGTAATAGAAAATGTACAGTACAAGGGCGGATCCAGGATTTTGTGAAAGGGGGGTTTGCAAAAGGATTTTTTTTTTATCTAGAGATTTAAAATTGAATTTACAGTGATTTACAGGAATCATAGTGGGTGTTGCAACCCCCGAAACCACTCCCCTGGATCCGCTAGTGATGTGCTTCAGAAAATGTATTTCTTTCAAATAATGGAGCAACAGATTGAAGCTTATGTATATTCAATTTATCAATGCCTCCTCCCAATTGAAAATTCTGAAGCACATACCGGGGCCATAGGGGCGGGTATTGTAACAGCCAACTGTCCCCGATGGGCGGGGAAAAGGTCAAAATGTAACACTGTATAAATGTTACATTCCCCGCTATGTTCCGGGGGTCGGGGGTCGGGAGGCCGGAGTTTCAATTGACTAGTGCATAAGTTATTATGGAAGCTGATGTTTTATAGAGGTTGCCCCTCCCGTGACAACCACAGCTCGAACGTTGCTTTATTTAATACTGTGTCGGTAGTCCATTTTGAATTTTTATATATTTTATTCTCAGTCACGAGTCTCACAAGAACTATAAGTTTTTCTACCCCTTTTTATACTGTTTTTATATATACGTACTACTTCGAATTTCGTCGCTTGTTAAAAAAGTACATGCATGCAACGATGGGAAAACATCTAGTCTTCAAGAACATATAAAGCATTGAAATCAACTCCATCCGAAATTGTTCACGAAGACATTTAAGTCGGCTCTTTCACTCTCCTGTCAGTACTGCTATTTTCGAATGACCTTCGAACGGAACTGTGAAAAAGTAATAACGTACTGACAACGTATCGTCGTATTAACCGAAACAACGTAGTGTAGACAATGGAACGTCTCCTTTGGACATTAAGAGTATTAAACGCAATATCGAAGAACAGTTTGCTCCAGGAACGTGTTTTTATATTTCAACCTATAAACTATGAGAAGCAAAATGTTCCCAGAGTGAAATCAACAAGCCACTGTCTACAATGTGGCTTCTTCTGTCTACAACGAACGTTCCATTGTCTTTTTCAATGTTCCTTTATATTTCCTTGAAAAAAGAAAAGCAAAAAAATAATTTTGACCGAAATCGAATCCATGAGTTTCAGCGGTTCATGTTCTGAGCTATTACGTGATTCGAAAAGGGAGATGGAGTGGACTTAAATGCTTTATATATTCTTGAAGACTAGATGTTTTCCCATCGTTTTATTATAAACGTAATTTTTTTAAATATATAAACGATGAAATTCGAAGTATACGGGGTAGAAAAGTTCTGAAATTTTATAGTTCTTGTGAGACTAGTGGCTGTGAATGAAATGGACAACCACATAGTCATATTAAGAGCAACAATCGGGCCGTGTTGGTCACAAGAAGGAAAACCTCTAACTCTTTAATAGCAAAAACAAACTTAATACTTTACTTTTTTCCCTATTTATTTTGAGGTGTAAAATACTGTTTCGCTGGTTAGAAATGTCAGGCCTATACCATGTGTTGCTCAATACATGTATGCGATATTTATAGCGTGCAGAGGCTTCCAGTTTTTCGTGTCTATCAAAAAAATATAAAAAGTTTGTTGCGTGATTCTCAGTGGCCATGTTCACATTATTACCGGCGGATAGGTTTGGCACAGAAACGTAACTATATATTCGATACAAATTATATCACTTTTAAAATTGGAGCGGCGCAACAAGTCGTTCCGGCACAACGCTTCAAGGAGGAGGCCTATCCGTAAAACATATCCGGTAATAGTGGGAACATGGCCTAAAATCCAGGTATCGTAAGTGAAATTGAGAATACCTCAGAAATCAAATTTTGTTAAAATTATTTGACATCGGATTCCGATTCAAACATTGAGTTGAATAATACGCGTTTGTCTCATTTTCTTATACCTACGTTTAATTATTTAAAAAATTATAACAATGTTGCAGAGAATGACGTCGATGGGGATGCCTTCGTTATGCTCAATAATGATGCCATAAAAGAAATGGTGTCTGCTGTGGGACTTCGTCTGAAGTTTCAGAGTGCATTTTCTCAGCTATCTCCTATGTGCAAAAAAAACGACAATGACGTTCAAATCGCCGCTCCTCCTGCTGAGACTGCCTACCATGGTGGCACTGATGAAGCAAACAAGACTAACAACTCAAATAATGGACCTGTTAAACTGGAAGAAGATGTTGTGAGAGAGCACTCAAAGATATTTGGATATCGGCGAGAATCAAGTCTATAATAATCAAGTCTATAATAAAGGTATGTTACATGTAACCACTATATGAAGCGAGTAGCTAGAAACTCAACGAGCAAAGTCAAAACAAATGTATAAAGTGACCAATGGCTTAGCTCCGAGTTGCCTTGCAGATCTGTTCTCGAGTAAGAAGAATACAACTCAATATAACCTCAGGGGCTCCTCTGCCTCACTGCAGTTACCACTACCAAAAACGGAATATCTCAAGAAAAGCTTCTCATATAGCGGAGGTAAATTGTGGAATTCGCTTCCTGAAGCCATTCAAAAATCTGACTCCCTATCTATCTTTACTAGCAGAATTAATGCTCACACTTTTACATGATTCTATTTAGTAAAGGTTTTTATAGTAATAAATTAGAGTAGTTATTATTAATGTAGTAGTTATTATTATTAGTCGTTAGTATTAATGTAGTTTCAGTATAAATTTTAAATTAATAGTTTAAATTTTTATGACTTTGTAACCACATGCCCCTTGTGGAAACCAGCTTTTTATCTAATAGTTGACGGGGCAAGCGTGTATAAAATAAAGTTTTACTTACTTACTAGCAGCTGATGTTATGAGTGCTAGACTTTCATCAGCAAAAGAGGAATTAAGGGCTAATGCTCAAAACACCAGCTGCTAATCAACTTTTAGTTTTATTTCTTTAACACCTTTCCATTTTTGTTACTTACAACATGATTATACACAAGCCTAGTTTAAGTACTTTAAGCCAATTACATATTATAAAAGCAGTTCATCATCAGTGTTGATCTCCAGTGGGTCAAGAACCTTTCTTGGTAAGTGCATAATGCATGCCTGCAGACATGAGCGAGCTTCAGGCATTGCCGTAACTCTATCCCATGCACTCGTACCAGCATTGTAACGTACCACACTGTCCAACTTATCATCTGGCTTACCTCCATTTTCACCACCAAAGAGAAATACATCATCCTCAACCTGAACAATGCCACATGCAGCTCTCGGCATTGGCATACTGACAATGACCTGCCAGCTGTCAGCATCAGGGTCGTATAGCTCACAACTTGCATGTGCAATCCACTCTATTGCATGGTATCCTCCAGCAATGAATAACTTTCCTCTCAAAGCAGCACCAGCAGCAAAACGCCGTTTGTAGCTCATATCGGCAATTGCTGTCCACTCATCTTTGAGTGGATCATAGCGCTCTCCACTCCCATGCACCCCACCACTTCCAAAACCTCCAATAGCATAAATGAATTTACCAAGGCTAACAGCACAGAGAGCAGCACGTGAGCAACTCATGTTTGCAAGAAATCTCCATTCATTTAACTTTGGGTCATATTCCTGCACTTTATCCACAGTACCACCAACATTATTGAGTCTGTTTTCTCCACCAATCAAAATAATCTTTTCTTTGTATGTTACCACGGCAGCATGCATGACAGGATTGCCCATTGCTTTGCAATCGCTATTCCAGGTTTCAACTCTATGGTCAAATCGCTCAATGGTGCAAGTTGGAGTACCCCCTAAAATATACAGGGAACCTTCACATACAATTGCACTGTGGCGTGTTCGTGGGTCGGGCATGTCTGAATGAATCCAATACCACAATCCATTGGGTGGACAATAAGCAAGGATTCGTGGGATTGGTTTCATCCGAGAGGTATGGCCACCAGCCAATACCACTACCTTTACAATATCCTGAAGACAATGACGTGGGTGCAAGTAATGATGAAGAGTACTGTCTGGAAACAGGTGCATCTGCATCCCATTTAGAAACACTTTGGTACATTCAGAGTCTTCTAGAATAAGTTCCTCCTCTTTTAAGTTTTCTTGCAACGTGTATTTAGACATTGAAAAGAACCTCACTTTCTTGAGAAGTGGTGTGAGGTATTCTTTACGATTAGGAACATCGTGCTTGACCCAACGCATAATCGCTTCGAAGACGTCCTCCTCCTTTGTTACCTTAATATTGTCCCGAGATACCAAATCCAAAACACTTTCAAAACCAAGCTTATTAAAATCTCCTGTCTTCGAAATTGTCAGAAAGCTCTTGTTAATAAAGCATTCGGCAGCTTCAGTTAATGTTAGGCAGTTGTATTTGACTGCAAAATCCCTAACGGACACGCAATTCTCGGGATTCATTGTCCTTTCAAGAAATGCAGAGGCAGAAGTCTTTAGACTTGGAATAAGCAAATAGTCTGCAGCCATCACAATTTCCCTTGCATTGCACTGATCTATCTTAATTTCTCCTGTGTAGATATAAGATATAATGTCTTCGCTTACTTTAGAACTCATCAACTTTATATCAATTGTACTGCTTTCCCTTTCTTGCATGTCATGAGTGAAGAGGCCGAGGAAGTAAGGGCTTGCAGCGGACAAGACATTTCTGTGAGCTTGATGGGTTTGGCCATCGACTTTCAACGAAACATCGCACAAAATGTTATCTTTTCTCAGCTGATTCAGACGGTCAAACACGGCTAGCTTGAAGTCAGTATTTGTTATCACTTGTGACAGAATTTTATCTGCTAACATCGCTAGGAAGAAGAAGAAGTCGAGAGAAACATTCAACCCTTGTCGGTAGGTAGTCTTTGTTAGCTTTTTTCAACCGTGACCCCTTACCCTTCTGTATATTAATTCGAAGTTATTTCCGGCAGAGACTGCGAATTCTTACGAGGTAGGAAATCAGTCAAAAACTTGTCCTACACCATGGTATTCATGGTAAAAATCTACACGTTATTGGTCACTGTACCATCGCCCGCGATTTCAGTCAGCGGAATAGCAGGCTCCAACAGGCGCAGTACATTGATTCTGGAGTTGTGGTTCATCCCAGTACAAAATGTCATAATCATATGTGCCACGGATCTTATGCAAATTAAGACAGATTTTAGCGGTCCGCAGAGCCATAAGAGTTAACAGTGAAACGTTAGAGAGAAAAAGGAAGAGGCCAAACACGGACTTTTCCAGTTCTGGCACGATGAGAGCGAGTGTCTCAGATTCTGCTCGACTAAGAGTAAGAGTACATTGGTGTCTGCATAATTTGGTGAGTAATGTTCGTGCCTCGTGGGTTTATCCGCCACGTATTTCACTATTTGTCAAATTATTTCGTGTTCGCTTAATCTGTTACCGATCTGTGTGACCCGACCCTGGTTCCAGAGGTTTTCTAGATATACTATAGAGAGAAGAGCCGCGGCGAAAGAGCCGCTTCGCGGCGATCAGCGAGCAGTCTGCTTCTCGCTGCTTCGCAGCTCGCTTCGCGGTTCTAATTCTCCACGGCTGTTCTCTCTCTAGAGAACCTCTGGGACCTGGGTAGTATGACCCCCGGTCGTACGACAAAATCTTATCGAGAATCACTAGAAAATCAAACATTTTAGAATGACAAAGTCAAAACTCGACGTGATCTTTTGGATTTTGTCGTTTTAAAATGTGTGATACGTTTCGTTTTATACCATCGCCATCGGCCGACTGACCCATTTTTTGGGAGAAAGGTAAAAATATACAAAGCTTGACACCGACCCAATTTTTTGGGAAAAGTAAAAAAACGCTTGAAGAATATTTTACACCTCTTTTCCGAGCTCCTACGTATTGGTTTCATACTGTACCTTTCTCATGCAAATTGTCAATCTACAACTAGTAGAGGAAAAAGTAGTCAAGGAATACAGGAAACTTTTATGCAAGTCTTCAAGCCGTCTTAGTTGCAGACTAGATCCCTTAAGTTTTTTTTTTTACCGACCCACCATAACGAGCCAGATGGGAAACAAAACATTTTATTGGGATGGCCATATTCTACTTCTAGTGATTCTCCACTTGATCCCCAATCGGATCCCCAATTGGATAAGTTTATGTCAAAGTTATATTTATTAATACAAGTACAGTATGTGGGAGCCACAATTAGGTGTAGTTTACAACTCCACTTGACAATGGGTCTTAAATTACAACACAGTATACCTCTGTGTAGTTTACAAAATCCTTTTTCAAAACAATATCAACTGGCCCCCAGTTGTTTCACCCCCAATCTGAAGTCGATTCGCCTTCAATTTAAGTGTGGATGAATGCCGGTTTCTACAATCCCGGCGTAGCCAATCGATGAAATCGATGATTGATTAAAATCGATATTAATCGATGCCAATCGATACCAATCAATCGATTGATATTGGAAATCGATGAACAATCGATGGACCAAATCTTTGTGACCTTATCGATTGATATCGATTGCCCTTAATTGCAATCGATTGACATCGATTGGTATCGATTGACATCGATTTTTGAAAGGATTAATATAAACAAGGCAGGTAGGTAAAGTAACGTATCGTAAACGTATCTCCAACGGCCACATCAAATAAACAATTATGGTATCTTTCACTATACAGTAAATGGAAAGCTTATCTGTACTACCTTCTGATGCTCGTGCCATTTTGCCAGTGCAGTGTATGTACGTTTACCGGTGAAGTTTGCCGCTAGTAACATGATATTCCATTGCGTTTCCTTTTAGAAGATTCGCGAAAATTAATCACACCCCAAAATCGCTGTCCTATGGTCTTTAGCAGTGTTGTTGCATGATTTTTTTGCGAAAAAAGCGGAATTAATGTGTCAGGCTCAATCGATATCAATCGAAAATGCCAATCGATATTCATCGATTGATAATATTTCTGTGACTATCGATTGGTCATCGATTGACCGATACCAATCGATATCAATTAACTAATTTTATCGATTGATATCGATTTATCGATTGGATTTCCGATCATCGATTTCATCGATTGGCTACGCCGGGTACAATGTATGATTAAACTACACACTAAAGTTACTTGAGTAGTTGAGAGTCTGCACACTTTACAACATGTAAGTTATCCTGTGTGTTGTCATTTTTTTTTTCAACTAAGACAATTCACTGTGCCGCTGTTTGTGTTTTCACTTAAAAGTACTGGTCAACTAATGTTATTTCAAGAACTTGTGCAATAGTTATTTAGAAACCATTCATAATACTGTGTGTATGAATACCAGTTTCTAGACAGTCAGCAAACTTTATCCCATGCACTTTGATATGTTGTCTTAGTCTTTTGTTCGACTGCGCAGGTGTTTTTATGTTGGTTTATGTGAAAACCTTTCTGTATATTACTGCCTCTAAATAAGGTTCTTGGTGCGTTTTTACTTCTCTAAATTGAAGTTATTCATACATTAGTCATACATTGTACTATGGTTTATGAAATTAACACAAGCACCTTTACTGGTTGATGGACGTTTCATTCATAATTATTATGGTAAATTCTAACTGGCCTGTATTCATCTTCATTACAATACACTATTTCTTGTTTCACAGCATGTTAGGAATTGAACAAATGTTGTTGTATGAGAGTATCTACATGTAGCTTTTGTGTAGGTCACTAGTAGCTCTCAATCTAAACCAAATCACACTATACCTAATTTTAAATCACAACCAGGCTTAATTCATATTTGTATTGACTTTGTAGATGGCCTTTATTTATATTTTGTCATTTTTAGAATAAGATTAATAATATGTCATGTTATTGTATGCCTTCAATAAAATTGAAATTCATTCCCGTCCCATTTTGCTAAGGATGCTATGAAAAATAACACTTCGAAATATGAAGCTCAGGAACTACATTGTAACTGGGGCAAGTAACAATCATGTAGTTTCTTTGTCAATGAATGGAACTATTAATCTTAATGTCAATGACACAATTTTAAGACTCTTTATTGGAAACTATTGTAATTGTTCTATTTTCATCTATCTTATTCATATTCTATATATCATAATTGTAACTTTTATTATTAGTCATTATTCTTAGTCCATTTGTTTATTTATTTATTTTTATTATACATACATGTATCTCTATTTTTAACTCTATATTTTTATTTCTATGAGGACCTCCATGAAAAACACCTTTGGGTGACTGGGGCATCCTCTTTAAATATATAATTATTTTATTATTACCTGAGTGAATAGACTTTCAAGTCGCAAGTTTCACAACTGAACATCACTTTGGTTTATTTTCAAGAAGTTGGGAGCGAATAAACTTGTAGTGGGGGCAAATCAACATCGATTGGGGACAAAATAATTGGGGCAAAATGACCGTAATTTGATCATTTGTTAGCCAAGACTTATATTACTTTGTTGAAGGAAAAATATTAGTGGTATCACACTTACATGTACAGTATCTACAACTTTATTACCGGTATGTTTCGATCAAGTGAAGGTTTATACTAAATATTCAACATGGTGGATGTAAGAAAATGTATCAGTGAGTGAGTTAAAAGCATTGGTCTGAAAGTACAGGAAAATGATTTAGATTGACTTTATCAAGACAGAAAATATTTTCACTTATAAAAATGCACATGGAGCACAAAAATGTAAAATTAACAGTGAAACCTTTTACAAACAAAAAGGTAAAAAAACATCTGAAACATCAAAATAATCTTCAATTTGACCTCTTTAAATCAGAAAATGTTGTGCATATACATGTAGAATACTGTCTGGTATACATGTATTTATACTAAAACAATTACGTGTAGACTACCAGGTACTCACTCTCAGTGTTTCTATGGCTGTGCACTCCTCGTCATGCAACTATCAGCTAATAGAAACTTTGAGCTCTTTGTCTAATATTGTTTAAAAAAAGACACCATACATGTATGTAATTATTATAAAGTGTTCAATGAGATGATTTGTTGTGGTACCCAGGTTTCAACTAAAGTCATGTTCATGCTGGTCATTTACAGTCAATGATATTTTAATTTGATTACAGAATGGATGTCTTTGCAACTACATGTATTATGCATACATATTCATCAGCTGCAATACTCTATGTTATGCAGTTTTCTTCATCACTGGGAATTCCACTTCAGGCAGATGGTGATGAAGAATCACATTTGCAAGGTAAGGCTAAATAAAAACAAATGATGTGTTGTAAGTTCTGGATACCTGGCAAATCCTAGATTTTGCATATAAATGTATATTATATTGACCCTTCAACTTTGTCCACCGTAATTTCAACCACAAGCCTGACATTAAAGAAATGCAATGTTATCATTACATGTATGATGGAAGTATCTAACTTCTGGATGGATTGCTCAGCTACATGTAAAATAAAACCCACCAGTTGGCTGCAAACGTAGCCAACTTTTGTAGTTAAAACTAATCTAAGGTGATCTAAAAATTAGTGTGTTACAATAAAATATGGCAAAAAGAGTCTCGAGATGTTTAAAACAGCCCAGTTATTACAATTAATTTCACAAAACTTTGGCCGCGCGGATTGCCAAGTTCGTTTGGAACTTGGGAAGTATGTCCCGAAGTACGCAAATTACATTTGTACCTGTCAATCAAATTGTGATTTTCCAACTGAACTTTGGAACTTCACAACAAAGTTGCTCGCGAAGTTGGGAAGTTGGCGGTGAAGTTCGATCCCATTTTATTATGGAATATTCTTTGCAACCCGGTTCACAAGCACTACTGTAGTACTGAGTGAGACAGATGAACTAAAAGGCTGGACGATGATACATTTTGCTTAATTTATCAAATTGCAAGCGAAGTGTTCACCGAAGATCAAGTCTGTATGTTCCAAAAGGAACTTCCACTTGGAGCAAAAGCTTTGCCGATCTATCAGCTACAACTGCTCAAAGACGAATCCCCGCTGCTACCAAGAACTAGTCAACAAAATCATTATGTAGAGCAAGAGGCCGCAAATGCAACAAGCATCCATCCTGCAGATATTAAAAGCCAAGGTGCCAGTTATAATTTGGCACAATGTTCAGACATACAAATTATTTTCAGAACCGAGAACTTTACCGATTAAGCAAAATGTATCATTGTCTAATTCCGCTTTGAAAGATATAACATCCAGCCATTGAGTTTGTCTGTCTCACTCAGCAGTGCTTGTGAACCGGGTTGCAACGAATATTCCATAATAAAATGGGATCGAACTTCACCGCCAACTTCCCAACTTCGCGAGCAACTTTGTTGTGAAGTTCAGACCGAAGTTCCAAAGTTCAGTTGGAAGATCACAATTTGATTGACAGGTACAAATGTAATTTGCATACTTCAGGACATAGTTCCCAAGTTCCAAACGAACTTGGCAATCCGCGCGGCCAAAGTTTTGTGAAATTAACTGTAAAACAGTCTGGCTATAAAAACAAAAATGTGTCCATCACTAAATATTCAAATTATTCTACTAATAAGGACCTTAAAGGAGTGTGCAATGTTCAAGCTACTAGATCGTATTGCTTTCTGGATCCATCTTAGGATCTCCTCACTTCTGTAACCAACATTCACGGTCTTGCTGACATTCTTGGAATAGTCTCCTAGGATGTCAACGGTGATGTTGTGCTTGGTGACCTGGTAACTCGGGTACTGTTTCTTCAGTTTCCAGCATTGCGGTCTATACTTCTGGGTCTTCTCCACTTCCTTCTTCTGGCGGTTTTCTACCCAAGGGCAGCTCATCTCGTCATCACTAGCTCCTCCTTTTCTTCCTTATCTACTATCCTCACATCCATCCGGTTGGTTCTTCTGTGTTTTCCAAATAAAATGGCATGTCCCAGAGAGCTTTACACAATGTAGCTTGATCGTTCTCATTCAGCAGCTTGGGCTGTGCAGGCGAGTACCAAGGTGGCATTGTTGAAACTAAGCCAAGGTCTCTGAGCAGCTTCAGAGCTGCATTATGCCTGGCTACGTTCTCATTCAGCAGCTTGGGCTGTGCAGGCGAGTACCAAGGTGGCATTGTTGAAACTAAGCCAAGGTCTCTGAGCAGCTTCAGAGCTGCATTATGCCTGGCTAGGTACTTGATTTGGGCAATGCACTGCAGCATGCCAGGATGTGCGATATGTTGTCAGGCCTTGTCACACATTCGGCAAAACACGTCTGGGCTGGTATTCGTGCATGTCTTCTGATTATAAAGCTTGGTTGGCAGGAGTTGCTGGTATAACTCATGCGCCCCTGGAATCGCATGCAATGGTGCTGTTCTCCAACTTGACATCCATGCAAAGCAATTGTTGTTTTGATTGTCATCATCCCACATGCTTACGAAAAGCCATTTCTCTTCTCTCCTCTCTTCATACCACTTCCACTGTTGAGCCTTTCTTGGACAATCCATGCATGATCTTACTACGTAAACCATGGACCTCCTTGCCTTCCTCTGCATGGCCTGTTGGGACTGAGTATTATAAATTCACTTGCAAATTTAGCTCCTCTGTATACTTATTAGCATCTTTGATAATAGATTGACGTCCCAACTGTGCTATTCTCTTCTCAAAGTCCCTTACCACTGCCATTGTGTCTTGATTTTTATCAGCTTATATTCACTCTCAATAGAGTACTGAAGTGATGATGTCATAAATAATGAATTTTCGCTTTAAGACCTTTAAGCAAGGGCGTGATACCAACAAACTCAACTCACATATGGCGCCACGTCCAGGAATTGAACCTGGGCCACAGAGGTGAGAGGCGAAGCGTCACCCCAGCTCCCCACATTTTAATATTGTATATATATTAAAGTAAATTTCTGTAAATAAGAGGCTGTGTAACACAGCCTATACTTGGGCCAAATATATGGCATCCCAACAGAAAATGTTTTCATAGAATAGAGGGACCAAAATGTTTTGTGAAAGGATGGCTGTGTGACTGGTGCGAGTTGAGTGTCCTTAGCCTGCAAAAATAAATATTTCCTTTTTGAGGTGTCTGTGTGTGTGTGTGTGTGTGTGTGTGGTGGAGAGGGGTGGGGGGGGGGGGGGGTACACCATTACAGTATGAACATGTTAGAGCTACACCAACCAATATACATTTGTACTTAGTATTCAGTAATTATAAATTTATTTATAAATTAATATATAATAATATAATATTATATTAAATTTATAAATTATTAAGTATTCAGGTCCAATAATAAAGAATGTTGTTGTTGTGATCCACCATAATTTGAACACAAAATTAATAATGTAAGTTAATTTGGGGATGACATATACATGTATTAGATTTTTGAGAATAATTCATCCACCATTTTTGTTTTAAAATACAAAGAGCTAACGAATACAATCTGTCTGTCTACAGATAAATATCATCTTTAGCACCTTCATGAAGTCACTGACTCAGCAAATTCGAACCTTTGTACTCTTAGACTCTAAATAGAGTTTATTTCAACTCATTAAATCCACCAAACTAAGATCTGCATTTCTTTAGAGCAAAAAGGAAATAGTAATACAACTAATTAAACAAAACATGAAACTTGAGAACTTGTAGTTGTAGGTGCTTTTAAACTACATTTTGTACATGAATTTTACTATCATTTTATCCTGCAAAATCACTACAGATCGACAGCTCCACATTGGTACCTCTGTCAGTAAAGTGTTTCCGAGTTTTCCCAAGAGTGCCATGACATGGCATTATCTACTGATTACTTGCTTTGAGGGTTTAAGTCTGACTAAAAGAGCAAAGCCCTGAGATTCCCACACACCGTAATGTGTAGATAAATGATCCTATTGAACTGCATTAGGCATATTAATAATGAATAATTTCATCTAAATCCTCCTTGCTTTGCATAAGTTAACTACAGTTTACATTATTTCATTTCAGAAATAAGGGCTAAAATGACACTTAAGAAATAAATTGTTTTCCTCAGATTTAAAATTTTCTTACAAAAATACATGTTTCTCATCAAATATAGGCTATCAAGTTTCCACTAACCTCACTTTCTGTTCCTGAACAGTCACTTAAACTTGCCCAGCACCAAGCCATTCATTCTGTAAGCACTTCACTGCAAGCTAAATTCAACCACTCTGACCGCAGAGCATGCCAGGAAATCCTACCAAACAGTGACATGGCCCACCCCTCATCATTCTTCAAAATATGTACTAAGTCTAAAGCCATTTCGACCTATACATGTAATAGCTTCTTATTGGAATCAATGGCAAGTACATTGTAAATGTTGTCCAATATTCCCAAAAAGCTATGATACATGTAGGTGGCTCCATCCATTTATAGAACCCATGGCAAGATGACTGAAGAGCTCATGACCCATCCATATGAGCAAGAAACAAGGCTCCTTCTCAGTCAAAACACCAGGCACAGACTCAGTTCTTTGAGAAAATGCTTATTGAAGCTCTCATCAGACTTAATGATGTCCTCCAGCACTCAATAAGTAGTGAAAAAGGCTTTTAAAAGTACAAGTTGCATTCAAGTCTCATTGGTAAACACAATTTTTTTATACATCTTAAACATTTTATATATCACAACAATAGCTGTATAAATTTAAGTGACTGATATATTTTATATATCAAAACAATAGTTGTATAAATTCCACATCTGGGCCGGGTTGTTCAAAGCCCGATTAGTGTTAATCCTGGATTAACTCTGCACAGAACCTATTGGTTGTCATGGAAATTAACCCTGGATTAGCACTAATCGGGCTTTGAACAACCCGGCCCTGGACTATAACTGACACATTTTAGGCACATTTATTACCAGCTTTATTTATTTATTTTCTTTACTTCAAGTGCCATGCAGCCAGAGAACTTTACGTTCAAATAATGTTTACAATACACCAAATCCTATCACTGAAAAAGTTTTACAATAATATTGGAGATATGATTTTTCAAAGAGAAGCACATAAGAGCAGAGGTTTTGTTTTGGATCTGCAGTTAATGTGCCACTGGTTTCCTGAATTTTTTACCATCGCAACATTTATGTCTCCATAAAACTTCCAAGTGTATTTAAATATTTTTAGATGTTAAGAATCAGTTGGAACCTCGCGTTACGTTACATAAAAACTACTGTCTACGTGTGATTCGAATTGAACCGGCGACTAGTCTGGCTTGTGGTACAAATAGACAGGTTTCCAGTTTTTTTTTTACCTTCACTACTTTTTCTGTCTCCATAAAATCTCATTAGTATCAAATAAAAAATCGATTGGAACCATGCTTTACATCAATTAAAAAAATAACATCACATAAAAGGTACTTTCTATATACATTTGTATGATTAGTTTCAACCGGTGACTCTGGCTTGTGGTACAAATAGACAGGTTTCCTGTAATTTCTTACCATCACTACTTTTCTGTTTCCGTAAAATCTCAAGAGTATTAAAATATATTGTAAATGTTAAGAATAAATTGGAAACCATGCTTTACGTCACATCTATGTATGATTTAACTTGAAATGGTGACTTGTCTGGCTCGTGGTTCAAATAGACAGGTTTCCTGTAATTTCTTACCATCACTACTTTTCTGTTTCCATAAAATATCAAGATCAGTATTAAAATATATATTAGATGTTAAGAATCAATGGGAACCACCTGTTTCGAACCTAGTACAACATGACAATCCTAAGTCGTAGTAGGCCGTCCAAAATATTTCAGTGGCATTCCTACTTTGTGGGAAGTTGGTTCGACTCCAACAGGAATAATGGACATGCTTTAAGGCTCAAAATCATTATCTCAATAAACATGTTTGATTTTGACGTTATTGAGTTGACAGGCTTTTAAATAAATTTTGATGAGTTTGCTTCAGGTGATTCCCATGTACTAAAAAGGAAATTACATGGCTGCTTGGAGATACAGTGTACAATATCTTTGCTGCGCCTAGTCCTGAGTTATCAAACTAAACATTCAGTGACTCTTCTACACGGCACAATTATAGGTTATTTGGCAAGTACGCTACATACAACTGCTAAAAGTACTATTAATAATTACAATTGTTAGAGATTGAAACACTGTCTATAATACTAACAATTTTAATTATAACTAGGCGGGAGTTCTAATCATATCTAAATTAATCAAGGATGAATCAATTTACGATGGGTGACATTGCTCTAAAACTCAAAACAATTACTAATAAACAATTACTAGTTTTAATGTGATATTTCATGTGGTAGCAAAGAGGCAATCGGCTAACTCTGTTGCCACCCAATTCAGATAATGTGATGTAAATAATAATAAATAAATAATTATAGTATTTATATAGCGCTAAAACTATAAATATTCTAAAGCGCTATAAATATTCTAAAGCGCTAAACACACATTACTAAACACACATTACTCTGGAGAATTGACTCTTTGAAAATTAATTTTATTCAGATAGGCATGACTGCATTATGATTAGAATAAAAAGGGAATAATTCCGCAGAGTAGCATCTGTTTACATCACATGATCTGAATTGGATGGTAACAGCGTTAGCCGATTACCTCTATTGGTTTCCCTCTTCAGATTAATCTTCCGAATTATGCAAATTAAAGGCAGCCGTTATGAAAGTCGTGTATGTAGTGTTGACTGCATGATTACCGCTGAGGAAACATGTACTCGCCTAAGTGCCTAAGTTGAAAATAAAGTTATGTTCATTAATTGCGTTTACGGGTTTCGGGCGTACCTTGATGAAGAGAAATGCCGCATATAGTAGATAACTTTTTTATTTGTCACCAATTTTTAATTTCATTGGCTTAATTATTAATTTCACTGTTTTGCCATTAATGACGTCATAACTTATTAAGGGTGTGGTCAGGTCAGGACACTTGTCAAAACGCATTTTCGATCTCATCTAGTTGAGATCTTTCATATCACACAATTGCAAATTTCATCCTTTTCTGATGTATATTTCAAAAATTAAGTCAGTTTGGGGTTAATTTGGTTAAAATACTCTTCAGTGTAATATGGATACATGCGACCTAAAGCTGAAATTAGGATTACAGTTAACATTTCTCAAAAGTCGTCAAAGTTGGATAAAAAAAGGCGTCAATCATTGTTGTTGTTGTTCATTTTTACGGGAGAAAATGACTTTTCTGTGCATGTGGTATAATCGACAATTTTCTTGTCTTTTTCTACCATCTCCTTGACATCTCGTAACGGTTACTACAGAAGTTAGCTCTATAAGTTGCTAATGATTGAATTAAACATACAAACTCTGTTTTGGCATGTTTTAGTACTTGCCTTTCATTTTTACGAGAGAAAATGACTTTTCTGTGCCCGTGGTTTAATGGCCAATTTTCTTGTCCTTTCAGTTCTACCATCTCCTTGAGGTCTCGTAACGGTTACTACAGAAGTGAACTCTATAAGTCTCGTAACGGTTGCTACAGAAGTTAGCTCTATAAGTTGCTAATGATTGAATTAAACATACAAACTCTGTTTTGGCATGTTTTAGCACTTGCCGTTCATTTTCACGGGAGAAAATGAATTTTCTGTGCACGTGGTATAATGGACCATTTTATTGTCTTTTTCTACCATCTCCTTGTAATGAGATCTCGTAACGGTTACTACAGAAGTGAGCTCTATAAGTTACTCATGGCTGTATGACATACAAACTCTGTTTTGGCATGTTTTAACATATTTAACTTATAGAGCTCACTTCTGTAGTAACCGTTACGAGATTTCAAGGATATGGTAGAAAAAGACAAGAAAATGGTCCATTATACCACGTGCACAGAAAAGTTATTTTCTCTCGTAAAAATGAAAGGCAAGTACTAAAACATGCCAAAACAGAGTTTGTATGTTTAATTCAATCATTAGCAACTTATAGAGCTAACAGAACTTCTGTAGTAACCATTACGAGACTTATAGAGTTCACTTCTGTACTAACCGTTACGAGACCTCAAGGAGATGGTAGAACTGAAAAGACAAGAAAATTGGCCATTAAACCACGGGCACAGAAAAGTCATTTTCTCCCGTGAAAATGAACGGCAAGTGCTAAAACATGCCAAAACAGAATTTGTATGTAATACAGTCATTAGCAACTGATAGAGCTACCTTCTGTAGTATCCGTTACGAGACCTCAAGGAGATGGTAGAAAAAGACAAGAAAATGGTCCATTATACCACGGGCACAAAAAAGTCATTTTCTCCGGTAAAAATGAACGACAAGTGTTACGAAAGTTTGTATGTAATTCAATCATTAGCAACTTAGAGCTAACTTCTGTAGTAACCGTTACGAGATCTCAAGGAGATGGTAGAAAAAGACAAGAAATTGGTCCATTATACCACATGCACAGAAAAGTCATTTTCTCTCGTAAAAATGAACGGCAAGTGCTAAAACATGCCAAAACAGAATTTGTATGTAATACAGTCATTAGCAACTTATAGAGCTAACTTCTGTAGTAACCGTTACGAGACTTATAGAGTTCACTTCTGTAGCAACCGTTACGAGACCTCAAGGAGATGGTAGAACTGAAAAGACAAGAAAATGGTCCATTATACCACGTCCACAGAAAAGTTATTTTTTCCCGTAAAAATGAACGACAAGTGTTAAAACACGCCATAACAGAGTTTGTATGTCATACAGCCATTAGTAACTTGTACAGCATACTTCTCCGTAAAAATGAACGACAAGTGTTAAAGCATGCCAAGACAGAGTTTGTATGTCATACAGCCGTTAGCAACTTATAGAGCTCACTTCTGTAGTAACGGCCGTTACGAGATCTCAAGGAGATGGTAGAAAAAGACAAGAAAATGGTCCATTATACCACGTGCACAGAAAAGTCATTTTCTCTCGTAAAAATGAAAGGCAAGTACTAAAACATGCCAAAACAGACTGAGTTTGTATGTTTAATTCAATCATTAACAACTTATAGAGCTAACTTCTGTAGTAACCGTTACGAGACTTATAGAGTTCACTTCTGTAGTAACCGTTACGAGACCTCAAGGAGATGGTAGAACTGAAAAGACAAGAAAATTGGCCATTAAACCACGGGCACAGAAAAGTCATTTTCTCTCGTAACAATGAACGGCAAGTGCTAAAACATGCCAAAACAGAATGTGTATGTTTAATTCAATCATTAGCAACTTATAGAGCTAACTTCTGTAGTAACCGTTACGAGACTTATAGAGTTCACTTCTGTAGTAACCGTTACGAGACCTCAAGGAGATGGTAGAACTGAAAAGACAAGAACCGATTGGCCATTAAACCACGGGCACAGAAAAGTCATTTTCTCCCGTGAAAATGAACGGCAAGTGCTAAAACATGCCAAAACAGAATTTGTATGTAATACAGCCATTAGCAACTGATAGAGCTACCTTCTGTAGTAACGGTTACGAGACCTCAAGGAGATGGTATAAAAAGACAAGAAAATGGTCCATTATACCACGTGCACAGAAAAGTCATTTTCTACCCTAAAAATGAACGGCAAGTTCTTAAAACATGCCAAAACAGAATTTGTATGTAATTCAATCATTAGCAACTTATAGAGTTAACTTCTGTAGTAACCGTTACGAGACCTCATGCAAGGAGATGGTAGAAAAAGACAAGAAAATGGTCCATTATACCACGTGCACAGAAAAGTCATTTTCTCCCGTGAAAATGAACGGCAAGTGCTAAAACATGCCAAAACAGAATGTGTATGTAATACAGTCATTAGCAACTTATAGAGCTACCTTCTGTAGTAACCGTTACGAGACCTCAAGGAGATGGTATAAAAAGACAAGAAATTGGTCCATTATACCACGTGCACAGAAAAGTCATTTTCTCTCGTAAAAATGAACGGCAAGTGCTAAAACATGCCAAAACAGAATGTGTATGTTTAATTCAATCATTAGCAACTTATAGAGCTAACTTCTGTAGTAACCGTTACGAGACTTATAGAGTTCACTTCCGGCTGTATAGTAACCGTTACGAGACCTCAAGGAGATGGTAGAACTGAAAAGACAAGAACATTGGCCATTAAACCACGGGCACAGAAAAGTCATTTTCTCCCGTGAAAATGAACGGCAAGTGCTAAAACATGCCAAAACAGAATTTGTATGTAATACAGCCATTAGCAACTGATAGAGCTACCTTCTGTAGTAACGGTTACGAGACCTCAAGGAGATGGTATAAAAAGACAAGAAAATGGTCCATTATACCACGTGCACAGAAAAGTCATTTTCTACCCTAAAAATGAACGGCAAGTTCTTAAAACATGCCAAAACAGAATGTGTATGTAATTCAATCATTAGCAACTTATAGAGCTAACTTCTGTAGTAACCGTTACGACACCTCAAGGAGATGGTAGAAAAAGACAAGAAAATGGTCCATTATACAACGTGCACAGAAAAGTCATTTTCTCTCGTAAAAATGAAAGGCAAGTACTAAAACATGCCAAAACAGACTGAGTTTGTATGTTTAATTCAATCATTAACAACTTATAGAGCTAACTTCTGTAGTAACCGTTACGAGACTTATAGAGTTCACTTCTGTAGTAACCGTTACGAGACCTCAAGGAGATGGTAGAACTGAAAAGACAAGAAAATTGGCCATTAAACCACGGGCACAGAAAAGTCATTTTCTCTCGTAACAATGAACGGCAAGTGCTAAAACATGCCAAAACAGAATGTGTATGTTTAATTCAATCATTAGCAACTTATAGAGCTAACTTCTGTAGTAACCGTTACGAGACTTATAGAGTTCACTTCTGTAGTAACCGTTACGAGACCTCAAGGAGATGGTAGAACTGAAAAGACAAGAACCGATTGGCCATTAAACCACGGGCACAGAAAAGTCATTTTCTCTCGTAAAAATGAAAGGCAAGTACTAAAACATGCCAAAACAGACTGAGTTTGTATGTTTAATTCAATCATTAACAACTTATAGAGCTAACTTCTGTAGTAACCGTTACGAGACTTATAGAGTTCACTTCTGTAGTAACCGTTACGAGACCTCAAGGAGATGGTAGAACTGAAAAGACAAGAAAATTGGCCATTAAACCACGGGCACAGAAAAGTCATTTTCTCTCGTAACAATGAACGGCAAGTGCTAAAACATGCCAAAACAGAATGTGTATGTTTAATTCAATCATTAGCAACTTATAGAGCTAACTTCTGTAGTAACCGTTACGAGACTTATAGAGTTCACTTCTGTAGTAACCGTTACGAGACCTCAAGGAGATGGTAGAACTGAAAAGACAAGAACCGATTGGCCATTAAACCACGGGCACAGAAAAGTCATTTTCTCCCGTGAAAATGAACGGCAAGTGCTAAAACATGCCAAAACAGAATTTGTATGTAATACAGCCATTAGCAACTGATAGAGCTACCTTCTGTAGTAACGGTTACGAGACCTCAAGGAGATGGTATAAAAAGACAAGAAAATGGTCCATTATACCACGTGCACAGAAAAGTCATTTTCTACCCTAAAAATGAACGGCAAGTTCTTAAAACATGCCAAAACAGAATGTGTATGTTTAATTCAATCATTAGCAACTTATAGAGCTAACTTCTGTAGTAACCGTTACGAGACTTATAGAGTTCACTTCCGGCTGTAGTAACCGTTACGAGACCTCAAGGAGATGGTAGAACTGAAAAGACAAGAACATTGGCCATTAAACCACGGGCACAGAAAAGTCATTTTCTCCCGTGAAAATGAACGGCAAGTGCTAAAACATGCCAAAACAGAATTTGTATGTAATACAGCCATTAGCAACTGATAGAGCTACCTTCTGTAGTAACGGTTACGAGACCTCAAGGAGATGGTATAAAAAGACAAGAAAATGGTCCATTATACCACGTGCACAGAAAAGTCATTTTCTACCCTAAAAATGAACGGCAAGTTCTTAAAACATGCCAAAACAGAATGTGTATGTAATTCAATCATTAGCAACTTATAGAGCTAACTTCTGTAGTAACCGTTACGACACCTCAAGGAGATGGTAGAAAAAGACAAGAAAATGGTCCATTATACAACGTGCACAGAAAAGTCATTTTCTCTCGTAAAAATGAAAGGCAAGTACTAAAACATGCCAAAACAGACTGAGTTTGTATGTTTAATTCAATCATTAACAACTTATAGAGCTAACTTCTGTAGTAACCGTTACGAGACTTATAGAGTTCACTTCTGTAGTAACCGTTACGAGACCTCAAGGAGATGGTAGAACTGAAAAGACAAGAAAATTGGCCATTAAACCACGGGCACAGAAAAGTCATTTTCTCTCGTAACAATGAACGGCAAGTGCTAAAACATGCCAAAACAGAATGTGTATGTTTAATTCAATCATTAGCAACTTATAGAGCTAACTTCTGTAGTAACCGTTACGAGACTTATAGAGTTCACTTCTGTAGTAACCGTTACGAGACCTCAAGGAGATGGTAGAACTGAAAAGACAAGAACCGATTGGCCATTAAACCACGGGCACAGAAAAGTCATTTTCTCCCGTGAAAATGAACGGCAAGTGCTAAAACATGCCAAAACAGAATTTGTATGTAATACAGCCATTAGCAACTGATAGAGCTACCTTCTGTAGTAACGGTTACGAGACCTCAAGGAGATGGTATAAAAAGACAAGAAAATGGTCCATTATACCACGTGCACAGAAAAGTCATTTTCTACCCTAAAAATGAACGGCAAGTTCTTAAAACATGCCAAAACAGAATTTGTATGTAATTCAATCATTAGCAACTTATAGAGCTAACTTCTGTAGTAACCGTTACGAGACCTCAAGGAGATGGTAGAAAAAGACAAGAAAATGGTCCATTATACCACGTGCACAGAAAAGTCATTTTCTCTCGTAAAAATGAAAGGCAAGTACTAAAACATGCCAAAACAGAGTTTGTATGTTTAATTCAATCATTAACAACTTATAGAGCTAACTTCTGTAGTAACCGTTACGAGACTTATAGAGTTCACTTCTGTAGTAACCGTTACGAGACCTCAAGGAGATGGTAGAACTGAAAAGACAAGAAAATTGGCCATTAAACCACGGGCACAGAAAAGTCATTTTCTCCCGTGAAAATGAACGGCAAGTGCTCAAACATTCCAAAACAGAATGTGTATGTAATACAGTCATTAGCAACTTATAGAGCTACCTTCTGTAGTAACCGTTACGAGACCTCAAGGAGATGGTAGAACTGAAAAGACAAGAACATTGGCCATTAAACCACGGGCACAGAAAAGTCATTTTCTCCCGTGAAAATGAACGGCAAGTGCTAAAACATGCCAAAACAGAATTTGTATGTAATACAGCCATTAGCAACTGATAGAGCTACCTTCTGTAGTAACGGTTACGAGACCTCAAGGAGATGGTATAAAAAGACAAGAAAATGGTCCATTATACCACGTGCACAGAAAAGTCATTTTCTACCCTAAAAATGAACTGCAAGTTCTTAAAACATGCCAAAACAGAATGTGTATGTAATTCAATCATTAGCAACTTATAGAGCTAACTTCTGTAGTAACCGTTACGACACCTCAAGGAGATGGTAGAAAAAGACAAGAAAATGGTCCATTATACAACGTGCACAGAAAAGTCATTTTCTCTCGTAAAAATGAAAGGCAAGTACTAAAACATGCCAAAACAGACTGAGTTTGTATGTTTAATTCAATCATTAACAACTTATAGAGCTAACTTCTGTAGTAACCGTTACGAGACTTATAGAGTTCACTTCTGTAGTAACCGTTACGAGACCTCAAGGAGATGGTAGAACTGAAAAGACAAGAAAATTGGCCATTAAACCACGGGCACAGAAAAGTCATTTTCTCTCGTAACAATGAACGGCAAGTGCTAAAACATGCCAAAACAGAATGTGTATGTTTAATTCAATCATTAGCAACTTATAGAGCTAACTTCTGTAGTAACCGTTACGAGACTTATAGAGTTCACTTCTGTAGTAACCGTTACGAGACCTCAAGGAGATGGTAGAACTGAAAAGACAAGAACCGATTGGCCATTAAACCACGGGCACAGAAAAGTCATTTTCTCCCGTGAAAATGAACGGCAAGTGCTAAAACATGCCAAAACAGAATTTGTATGTAATACAGCCATTAGCAACTGATAGAGCTACCTTCTGTAGTAACGGTTACGAGACCTCAAGGAGATGGTATAAAAAGACAAGAAAATGGTCCATTATACCACGTGCACAGAAAAGTCATTTTCTACCCTAAAAATGAACGGCAAGTTCTTAAAACATGCCAAAACAGAATTTGTATGTAATTCAATCATTAGCAACTTATAGAGCTAACTTCTGTAGTAACCGTTACGAGACCTCAAGGAGATGGTAGAAAAAGACAAGAAAATGGTCCATTATACCACGTGCACAGAAAAGTCATTTTCTCTCGTAAAAATGAAAGGCAAGTACTAAAACATGCCAAAACAGAGTTTGTATGTTTAATTCAATCATTAACAACTTATAGAGCTAACTTCTGTAGTAACCGTTACGAGACTTATAGAGTTCACTTCTGTAGTAACCGTTACGAGACCTCAAGGAGATGGTAGAACTGAAAAGACAAGAAAATTGGCCATTAAACCACGGGCACAGAAAAGTCATTTTCTCCCGTGAAAATGAACGGCAAGTGCTCAAACATTCCAAAACAGAATGTGTATGTAATACAGTCATTAGCAACTTATAGAGCTACCTTCTGTAGTAACCGTTACGAGACCTCAAGGAGATGGTAGAACTGAAAAGACAAGAACATTGGCCATTAAACCACGGGCACAGAAAAGTCATTTTCTCCCGTGAAAATGAACGGCAAGTGCTAAAACATGCCAAAACAGAATTTGTATGTAATACAGCCATTAGCAACTGATAGAGCTACCTTCTGTAGTAACGGTTACGAGACCTCAAGGAGATGGTAGAAAAAGACAAGAAATTGGTCCATTATACCACGTGCACAGATAAGTCATTTTCTCTATTAAAATGAACGGCAAGTGCTAAAACATGCCAAAACAGAATTTGTATGTTTAATTCAATCATTAGCAACTTATAGAGCTAACTTCTGTAGTAACCGTTACGAGACCTCAAGGAGATGGTAGAAAAAGACAAGAAAATGGTCCATTATACCACGTGCACAGAAAAGTCATTTTCTCCCGTGAAAATGAACGGCAAGTGCTAAAACATGCCAAAACAGAATGTGTATGTTTAATTCAATCATTAGCAACTTATAGAGCTAACTTCTGTAGTAACCGTTACGAGACTTATAGAGTTCACTTCTGTAGTAACCGTTACGAGACCTCAAGGAGATGGTAGAACTGAAAAGACAAGAACATTGGCCATTAAACCACGGGCACAGAAAAGTCATTTTCTCCCGTGAAAATGAACGGCAAGTGCTAAAACATGCCAAAACAGAATTTGTATGTAATACAGCCATTAGCAACTGATAGAGCTACCTTCTGTAGTAACGGTTACGAGACCTCAAGGAGATGGTATAAAAAGACAAGAAAATGGTCCATTATACCACGTGCACAGAAAAGTCATTTTCTACCCTAAAAATGAACGGCAAGTTCTTAAAACATGCCAAAACAGAATTTGTATGTAATTCAATCATTAGCAACTTATAGAGCTAACTTCTGTAGTAACCGTTACGAGACCTCAAGGAGATGGTAGAAAAAGACAAGAAAATGGTCCATTATACCACGTGCACAGAAAAGTCATTTTCTCTCGTAAAAATGAAAGGCAAGTACTAAAACATGCCAAAACAGAGTTTGTATGTTTAATTCAATCATTAACAACTTATAGAGCTAACTTCTGTAGTAACCGTTACGAGACTTATAGAGTTCACTTCTGTAGTAACCGTTACGAGACCTCAAGGAGATGGTAGAACTGAAAAGACAAGAAAATTGGCCATTAAACCACGGGCACAGAAAAGTCATTTTCTCCCGTGAAAATGAACGGCAAGTGCTCAAACATTCCAAAACAGAATGTGTATGTAATACAGTCATTAGCAACTTATAGAGCTACCTTCTGTAGTAACCGTTACGAGACCTCAAGGAGATGGTAGAACTGAAAAGACAAGAACATTGGCCATTAAACCACGGGCACAGAAAAGTCATTTTCTCCCGTGAAAATGAACGGCAAGTGCTAAAACATGCCAAAACAGAATTTGTATGTAATACAGCCATTAGCAACTGATAGAGCTACCTTCTGTAGTAACGGTTACGAGACCTCAAGGAGATGGTAGAAAAAGACAAGAAATTGGTCCATTATACCACGTGCACAGATAAGTCATTTTCTCTATTAAAATGAACGGCAAGTGCTAAAACATGCCAAAACAGAATTTGTATGTTTAATTCAATCATTAGCAACTTATAGAGCTAACTTCTGTAGTAACCGTTACGAGACCTCAAGGAGATGGTAGAAAAAGACAAGAAAATGGTCCATTATACCACGTGCACAGAAAAGTCATTTTCTCTATTAAAATGAACGGCAAGTGCTAAAACATGCCAAAACAGAATGTGTATGTTTAATTCAATCATTAGCAACTTATAGAGCTAACTTCTGTAGTAACCGTTACGAGACTTATAGAGTTCACTTCTGTAGTAACCGTTACGAGACCTCAAGGAGATGGTAGAACTGAAAAGACAAGAACATTGGCCATTAAACCACGGGCACAGAAAAGTCATTTTCTCCCGTGAAAATGAACGGCAAGTGCTAAAACATGCCAAAACAGAATTTGTATGTAATACAGCCATTAGCAACTTATAGAGCTACCTTCTGTAGTAACGGTTACGAGACTTCAAGGAGATGGTATAAAAAGACAAGAAAATGGTCCATTATACCACGTGCACAGAAAAGTCATTTTCTACCCTAAAAATGAACGGCAAGTTCTTAAAACATGCCAAAACAGAATTTGTATGTAATTCAATCATTAGCAACTTATAGAGTTAACTTCTGTAGTAACCGTTACGAGACCTCAAGGAGATGGTAGAAAAAGACAAGAAAATGGTCCATTATACCACGTGCACAGAAAAGTCATTTTCTCCCGTGAAAATGAACGGCAAGTGCTAAAACATGCCAAAACAGAATGTGTATGTAATACAGTCATTAGCAACTGATAGAGCTACCTTCTGTAGTAACCGTTACGAGACCTCAAGGAGATGGTAGAAAAAGACAAGAAAATTGGCCATTAAACCACGGGCACAGAAAAGTCATTTTCTCTCGTAACAATGAAAGGCAAGTACTAAAACATGCCAAAACAGAGTTTGTATGTTTAATTCAATCATTAGCAACTTATAGAGCTAACTTCTGTAGTAACCGTTACGAGACTTATAGAGTTCACTTCTGTAGTAACCGTTACGAGACCTCAAGGAGATGGTAGAACTGAAAAGACAAGAACATTGGCCATTAAACCACGGGCACAGAAAAGTCATTTTCTTCCGTGAAAATGAACGGCAAGTGCTAAAACATGCCAAAACAGAATTTGTATGTAATACAGCCATTAGCAACTGATAGAGCTACCTTCTGTAGTAACGGTTACGAGACCTCAAGGAGATGGTATAAAAAGACAAGAAAATGGTCCATTATACCACGTGCACAGAAAAGTCATTTTCTACCCTAAGAATGAACGGCAAGTTCTTAAAACATGCCAAAACAGAATGTGTATGTAATTCAATCATTAGCAACTTATAGAGCTAACTTCTGTAGTAACCGTTACGACACCTCAAGGAGATGGTAGAAAAAGACAAGAAAATGGTCCATTATACAACGTGCACAGAAAAGTCATTTTCTCTCGTAAAAATGAAAGGCAAGTACTAAAACATGCCAAAACAGACTGAGTTTGTATGTTTAATTCAATCATTAACAACTTATAGAGCTAACTTCTGTAGTAACCGTTACGAGACTTATAGAGTTCACTTCTGTAGTAACCGTTACGAGACCTCAAGGAGATGGTAGAACTGAAAAGACAAGAAAATTGGCCATTAAACCACGGGCACAGAAAAGTCATTTTCTCCCGTGAAAATGAACGGCAAGTGCTAAAACATGCCAAAACAGAATTTGTATGTAATACAGCCATTAGCAACTGATAGAGCTACCTTCTGTAGTAACGGTTACGAGACCTCAAGGAGATGGTATAAAAAGACAAGAAAATGGTCCATTATACCACGTGCACAGAAAAGTCATTTTCTACCCTAAAAATGAACGGCAAGTTCTTAAAACATGCCAAAACAGAATGTGTATGTTTAATTCAATCATTAGCAACTTATAGAGCTCACTTACGAGACTTCAAGGAGATGGTAGAAAAAGACAGGAAAATGGTTATTATACCAGACGCATTGGGGCGACACATGTACAGTGTATGTCCGTACAGTGTCTGTTGGAAATCTGAACGAGTTGCTATTTAGTAATATTGTCTGGCGTAGAAATTACTCAGTTTTCAAACAGTTTCTAATCCGGGAGACCGCGCCGTTTAAAATAGTTGTAATGTTAATTTTGAGCGAACGAGTTTTGGACTTGAATACTGTTTCATATTATCTACAGTATATTTCGGCCTTGATCTTGTAATCACGGAGTAATTGATAAAATACAGTGACATTATAATCTGTAATCCCCCGAAAATTATGCAATGAAGTCATCATTGTTTACGAGATTGAATTTATTTGCAATAAACTCGAACGGAATAGGTTACACTGAATACTCTGGGTTTAAATACAATAATAACAATAATAATGGCCATACTTTTTTATCACCACAGTCTGATACCGGCGCGCTTTACAAATTAGTGAATTAAGTAATAGTACTACTTTATCTCGTCCAAAAGCTGGATGAATATTATGCCGTATCTCGTTTTATTTCAGTTCCAACCCGGCAACTACTATCTTCCGCTATTAGGCGCTAATGATTAGACTGGACACGTTCTTCTTGTGCTTTGTGAGTGCTTTTGTCACCGGCGGACAGTCACTGGTAATGTCGCTAGAGTCGGCGGCTGTCTTCAACTTTAGCAGTTCACAACAGTCTTACCGGATTTTGCTGGATTATGCTTCTGTTGCCAGCAAGGACCATATTCCCTTATTTACTAGTTGAGGTTATATACACACAGGCAATTAATTCATGTTTGAATCAAGTGTTGCTCTTGCTTTGTAAATTATTCTCACCCTATTCAGGTTATATATAAGACTTATACGCTTCACTGGATACGCTCAGGCTAAAATTCATGTTTGAATGAAGACTAACGAATTATTTCTGGCTGTGGTTAGTTGCTCTTACTCTGTAATCGCTATAAACTGCACAGTCGTGGTATTCCATACGATATTTATGTCATGGTATACCATACACAATACATGTTCATTTATACCACAGATACCATGGTGTAGGACCAGTTTTAGACACGTTTCCTTACTGTTCTTACGCAACGGCATCGATCGGCGTCAGCGGTAATTTTCAACGAGTAGGCGCATTAGAACTCAAAATTCAATATGGCGGTCGAAGTATAAGAGGATCTTTTTATGAAAAGTTTGAAAACTTGACGGCTTCACTTAACCAATGAGAAGTAGCGAGGACTACAACTGTTTTAGTTTTTATTTTATTATCCTATGAACAGCTTTAAACGAGGTTTAAACTCACGTACGTGAGTTTACGTGAGTTTTGGAGCCATCTGTTTTGACGTTTATAAAACGTGCAGAGCAGTGCAACGGCTGGTGATCGCGATTTCGACTTTCAAATATGTCCACCTCGGGATTTGATGCGAAACCTTGCGACAGACTCGAAGGATCAACCGAAACAGTCGGAGGTTTAATCAAGAAAGGTGGCAGCAAACATCGTTTTAAACTACCAGAAGGTAGCCTACTAGGACTTCAAAAACTTGCTGAGGAGAAACGAAAACAAAAAGAGCAACTTCAAAAGGCTGATTCAAAGCGTTCAAAGCTTTCTTCGGTTGGAACTTCTTTAGAGGAATGGGAAGATGAAAAAGATGAGAACAATAGGGATAATGAAGACAAGAAAAGATTGACCACTGGAAACCAGGATAAAACAGAGAAATCTAGACATTATAGATCTCATGCTGAAGAAACACCTTCACATACAGGTGGAGTTAGCGAGGAGGCCAGAGAAAAACAACTCGGGAGAATGGAAAGGGAGAGGGAAAACAGAAAATATGGTGTATATGCCGATAGTACTGGTGGAGACAGAAGAAGACGGGACAGAGAAAAGGACAGGCACGGTGACAGAGATAGGAGAGATAAATATGATGATAGAGACAGATGGAAATATGGTGATGAGAGTGAACGACGGACAGGAGACGGATATAGTGAAAGGTCAAGGGAGCCAAGGTCGAGGAGGAATGACTGGGAGGAGACCCCATCTAGGAGCAGTAGAGCTTCAGAAGAGGAAAGAGGTACACCAAGATATAAGCATAAAGGTATACAACTAAAATATATACTATAGACTAAAAGATATATTCGTAAGCGATCACAGCGAGTTGAAACTGACAAGCAGAACTCCGCACCACAAGCAATAACACAAAAGTACAGTCCCAGATGTATAAGCAACCCCCATGCAGGGCCACGCGAGCATGCCAAATGGCCCCCCAAAGTTGCTGGATCTTTAACCATGCCTAAATTACATTTACATGTAGTATCGATAAGACTCAACTTCTTGCGGATAAGCTTGAAATATTCAGTTCTTGCGCTTCAGCCTTAACTTCTTGCAGTTCAGTAGTTCCTGCGTCTAAAGTGCAAAAAGTTGGTTTAGGCTTTCTTGCGGCAGCTTGTGTATTCTTGTATCGCCAGAAGTTACTTGCAGCACTTCTTGTGCATTTTACAGCTGTACTATATTAATTGATCAATTTTTTAGCAGTTCTTGCACCACTGTTGGCTGCCAAGATGTATTAATTATGTACTTTGTTTGTAACTTCAAGTGTGTAAAATATACATTGATTATTCTTAAATCAGATATTAGGACTCCTTCTAAGAGTAGTTGGGATGAAGAAGAGAATGCATCACCATCCCACTCTAAGTGGGAGATGCCATCACCAGCCAGGTCAATCAGTGATGAAACAATCAGTGAAAGAAGGTTGGTATTGATCATAATTATGTACAGTCCCGCTCAAAAACTTTGCAACCGTCAGCGCCACCAGCGGCGCTAATTTTTTAGCGGCTGGGCGTTAGTGGTTTGGTGGCACTAACGGTAAAAACTGGTGGCTAGCCGTCGACGCCACTAGACGTTTGGTGGCTAGCCGTCGACGCCACTAGACGTTTGGTGGCTAGCCGTCGACGGCGCTAGACATTTGGCGGCTTGCCGTTAGTCAGTGCATGATTGAAAAAGTTTTCACTGCACTGTGCTGCGGTGTGAGTGAATGTAAACAAACTGAAGTCGAAAATTAGCATATTAACAATAATTGTAGTCGCATCGTGTCTGACAGAATCAAAAACATTTTTTGGGAACTTCACAGATTTTCTCTGGAATAACTAAAGAAAATCACTTCAAAAAAACTCGAACATCGAACAGCTAACTTCCTGTTTCATTCTTCACGTGTTGCTTCAAACTGGGCTTCAAACTGCTTTGCTGCGCTGACATTGTCTGGTTTTTGACACAACAACACTGGAGTGTCACGCCGTGAACTTCGCGGGAAGTGTGACTGTAGTTTAATTCACCACACAACTACATGGACTCAACCTTTATGGAAAATGAAAAAGATGTCCAATAAAATATTCTGGAGTTCTTTTATTAATGTGGATGCGTTTTTCAAAGGTCTCAAGAATTCTACGACACGGCCGTGAAGCGTGACATTTTCCACGAACTGATTTGAATAATCATCGTATTTATAGGCCGTCAGTGTTTGGCTTTAAAATCGCCTGGATCGCACCAGACATTTTCTACCTTCAGAATAAAATGTTTTGTATGTTTTTATTTCATTTTCGTTTCGTGTCTGAACAGTTTCACCTGATGCGGGAAATGCTTTGAGTCGATGGATCGATCTCTGCCTAACAGTGAGAAGTTTTGGCTGTTTTCCAATTTGTTGTCAAATGAATGTTAATTGCCGTGAGATCACACTATCAAATCTTCTGGAGTTTTTAACTTCATCACTTTGTGTAGCCTGGATACCAGAGGCTCGAAATCGTCGGGGCGAGCGAAGCAAGATCAGCTGAAATCAAGCCGCAAGCATGAGTCGCAAAGCGACGAGCCTCTGGCCGCCCGAGTAGAGATTTTTGTTTCTTCCGGTACAGAATCTGTACCTCGTCCCTGATTGGTTGATCGAGTTGTGGCCATGGAAACTGAGACATTCGGATCAAAGGAACATTTTGATTGGCTTTCATCTTCAGATCGTGTTACAAACCGGTTCACGAGTCTTGACAGATTATACACAAACGTAATGTTTCACAGTGCTGTACAATTTGAGTTAGCCTCGAAATAAAGATACTAAAATGTTACATTTTTCAATTCTCCTCTTGTTAGGAACAAAGTAATCGAAAACCCTATTTCGATTGGTTAAGAGGGAGAAAAGTTATTTAATTTTGAATTTTCGTAATTTTCCCGCCAAATTTTGGCGGGAAATATACAGCATAAAACCATTTAATATGAAACATATTTCTTCAAATAACTTTTGGAGTCTTAAATATTATTACATGACAATCTAGAAACTTTAAGAAGACCTTAGTACCTAAAATCGTATGTTTTTTAAATTGTAATTTTTAATGGATAAATGCTTTCAAGGTTACATGTACATAGAAAAAACATAAACGTCACTATGACGTCATGAGTATTTGGAAACGCCCTCTAAATATAGGCGAGTGAGCATTGTATCTATATATTTTTACCAATGCACTTCTAACGCACTAAGTAGTAATATCAAGTTTTTGTTTTTCTTTTACAGTGGAAAGCCCCATTTATGTAAAACACATTACGTCACAGATATGACGTCATGAAAATATTAAATCCTCAATAACTTCGGTAATATTTATCATAGAGACTTCAAAATTGTGCCAAATAAAAACGCATCGCCATATCTTCGTTATAGCGTACTTTACTTTAAACGACTATTTAAAAAGGAATTTAACCAAAAAAGGAGCTTAATATTACTCTTATGACGTCACAATAATGTCATTATCTAAAACTAATTTAACCAGAAACTTAAATTTTACTTGCATAGTAAACTGTGAAAATTTTATTCAATTTCAAGGAGAATTTAGGAAATTGTGCCATTTTATCTAATTTTGGTCATGCTCAACCCTGGCGATTTCGGGGTCATTTATGCCCACCGTGTACATACCTTTTTATGAAGAGTCAAAAATAAATAAATGTTCTATAAATTGTATATAAGCATATCCATGGCAACCTTCCATCCTACTTAATGGAGCAAATCAAGCTTAATAATCAATTACATGCCCGTAATACAAGATACTCTGGTATTAATGTGATTTGCCCCCGTTATTCTAGAGAAACTGAATTAAGGAGGTAGAACATTTGCTGTAACAAGTTGTAAATTATGGAACTCTCTACCATTAGATTTAAGGAAGCAAGACTCTTTACATTCTTTTAGATGTAACATGTGGAATCGAATTTTTAGTGAGCAGAAATTTATACATCATTTTGTTATTTAATTCAATTTTATCCGTTTTCTTTTCCTGTTGTCTATTTTTTATGCCTAATCTAGTTTTATATATTGCTGCATTTTTATACTTAAATTTAGCTAGTTCTAGATTAGTAGTTTTTTAGATTTTAATATTGTATATGTAGGAGGTAGAGCTTTTTATCACTGTTTGTATTTTAACTACATTGTACTAGGAGGGCCACAAGTTTATTAGCATTGCTATTATGTGTTACCCTCGCTAAATACATGTATAGTCTTTATTATTATTATTATTAATTATATACACTCTCACTACAACAGATTTGTCAGTCTAATGTGTCCAGTGGAAGCCTTTAAAGGGAACCTCGACTGAAAAACAATGTTACCTTTCAAATGTCCCTTCTGGATGCCTAAATCTAATGCTGTTTGTTTTCTGTAAATTGTACACTATGTCAGTTTATATGGACTGATGTTCCTGTCCACAAAAGTTGTTTGAATTTCCTGCACACCGCCATCTTGGATATTATGACATCACATTGTTGCCTCTATTGTCAGAAAACATTTAATAGCTCTTTTGTTGTGTAACAATGGGTAACACTGTGACGTCATAATATCCAAGATGGCAGCACCTGGGAAATTCAAATGACTTCTGTGGACAGGAAAATTGGTCCATCAATAACAGCTAGTGTACAATTTACAGAAAACAAACACAGCAATCGATTTACCGTAGTCATCCATAAGGAACATTTGGGAGCAAACATTGTTTTTCAGCCGAGGTTCCCTTAAAAATTTTATTAAGCTATTGTCAACTTGTCTTTGATGTCTGTAACATTTAATATGTGCGTGTAGACATACAAGACTTGCAGATGATACCCCTCGCTTCACACCAACACACAAATACAACACATGGGCAGATGATCGCAAGAGAACAGGAGCTACACCAAGGTTTTCCAAAGGGAAACGTATGTTCATTTTGGTCTTACTGTGTGACTACTTTAACCAGGGCCACTTGACAACGAGAACCAATCACATTGAGGAATAAAAACAGAGCATCCTAACTTACGGTTACTTGGGACTACAGTATTACTGAAGTCAAAGTCTTTCAAATGAAGAAAATATATTGCATGGACATGTTAGGAATCATACATAACCTGTCATGTACTTTGGAATTTCTTTATTTTGTTTTGCAATGTGTTTAGTTCTTATTGTCTAAGTGGCTTTGTTTACTGTAGCCACACTGTAAAGTAATATTGAATGGCAGTGCTGGTAACATAATTTATGATTAATGTGTCATTTGACCATCTGAGGGCTCAGTGCTTCCACTGTTTTACCCACATGTTGACAACTATTAAAGAGCAGATATCATATGAGTGGGACCAACTACATCATTCAATAACTATGGCATGGTTACTCTACGGCATATTGTGACATTGAAATGGTTTCCCTATTCGTTTTGTTATTGTACAGCGTGGTTACAGTACGGTTATTGAGATGCCATAGTTTGTCCCACTCTTTTTCCCAAATGTACATATACATTGTACAAGGTACATGTAGTATTAAACAAGAAGCAACTGAAATCTAAATGTGACAAGCACAATACACAATTATGATAAATAACTATTTGCACGTCCTTATTCATATCTCGATCATGTCCATGCAGGAAGAAGTCTGGTAACAAATTATGGTATCAGAGCAAGGCCAGTTATCCCAAAGATCACAAAAATGGAGTCAGTCAGAAATGTCTTAGTTTCAGTTGTACTGCATTGTCAGTTGGTTCTTTTGGCTCGTAAGGAAATTAATGTTATTTCCACCATTGACTGTATATTTTTCTCTTTCTGTGACAAGCTGGGATGCCTCATGGCCTTGCTTTGATGCCTTTATAAGTAAGATCAATGCTTCATATTGTAAAGTTTGACTATGACAATGATCTTCAGGGAAAAGAGGGGACAAAGAGGAGGATGTGGACAGAGATGACAGAACAGATGATGGGCATTCGGGTGTCGACAGAGATGAATGGGAAGAGGAACAAAAGGTGAAGACCAGTAATCCCTGACTTTCACAAAATTGTTTCTAACGATACTGTACTCTACTTTATACTAGTAACTTGCTAGTGTAATGAATATCCAGGGACAGTCTACCTTGGTTGAGGACCTTGGTTGAGGACCTTGGTTAAGGTCTTGGCAAGATCTTGCCAGATATAAGATTTTCTAAGATACGATCTTATTTTCAAGATGCTGGCAGGATCGTGCAATTGGTTCATTCCATATACATGTACATATACATGCACCACAAAAACAAATGACCAATTACACTGTAATCCCCCCTTCCGAACTCATGCTTGATCAATAACCTCTTTGTATTGTAATCAGTTCTCCTTGTATTTTAATTAGAGGCTGGATCGTGCCTGGTATGACATGGACAGTGGATATGATGAGACAAAGAACCCATTTGCTGATGTCAGTGAACAGTACACCAAGAAGAAAGAAGAACATCTAGCCAAGAAAGTTATCAAACGAATGTCTGCACAGCAGAGACAAATCAATAAGGTGGGAAGATACAGCTTTAGAGGTTAGAGCAGATTTAGTATGAGTGGGATTGACTACAGGGATCAGTCACGGTTTCTGGGAAACCCCCACACTTCACCCTAACCTTTACTGGTTAATCATAACGATGCATATCCAAGGGAGGGTGGGTGGGTAGTTTCCCAGAAACTGGGATTGAGCTGACTATGGCATGGTTATTCTACAGTATGTTGTGACTTTTATCAACAGACAATGAAACGTTTGCCTTTGGCCCTGAGTTTTGTCACAGATGCCTACTTTCCTATGTTGACCTCCTACTCAAAAACATTTTGAAAGCCCTAAAGTTACTGGTTGTTTAGTGAGTTTTCTTTGAGCTCTAACAGCATTTAAATTTTAATAATTATAATAAAATAATAAATCTTCGAATATTTCTGGTGTCTGGGATGTCTCACTTAATTGAGTATTCTACATGATAATCGTAAATGCCCTAGATATTCCAGTAAATACAGTAGTTTGGAACAGTCAAATATTTTTCTGGCTCATTCTTTGTAAACAGAACCACTTAGAACTTTGGATTTTTACAAAACAGTCCCCAACTTAGAGGGAACGTTGGAACTTTTATTTAACTTCAATCATAGATTTCAAAGCCAACTTATTTATTAATAAAATTATGGATTAATAAGCTGGGGTAATACCTGCAACTCTACATTGATTAAGTTATCAACTAAACAGAATAAATGTATTAGAAGTATTTTCTTTGTCCAAATTGTGAAAGTACTAGACCTTAGCTTATTATTTAAGCAATATAACACACTTTCCATGTCTTTGTTCTCTTATATAAACACGCGGGATATGTTGGGAGAACAAAGAAAAACTTGAAAATCACGAGCCGCTAGGCGAGTGATTTTCAAGTTTTTCTGCGTTCTCCCAACATATCCCGAGTGTTTATATAAGAGAACAAAGACATGGAAAGCGTGTTATATTGCTTTTATAAAATAACGAACAGGAAAAATACGAGAGACAAATCTTACGCACTTAGGATCAGAAGATCAATTCTCCTAACTGTAACATTCGTCAGAAATCGACCGATGGTGAGTTTGCACAGTGTGGGAAATTCCCCAAGGCAGAACTGAGAGAAACGAAGGCATGCTCATGAGGACGATCTGTGTCAGTGTGTGGCTCTATTTTGAAAACATTTGCTTCGACATTCGCCGAAATGAGAATAACTCGGAATTCAAGACATTTTCCCCCGGAAATTTAAGGCATAAAGGCATTCAAGGAGTAGAGGACTTGAACTGGGTGTTTTTGTCGCTGAATGTACACGAGGAAACATGATTACCGATCCCTGTTGAACGTTTTGATGAATCAATGAATGAACTTTTATTTTCGCCAAACTCAATGGAAAGATCTAGCTGTTGGAACCTTCCTTCCAATGAGGTGAGGCTAAGAGTGCAAGGTAAGAGTAAAAGCTCATTTTGTTCTGTAAAAAATCAACAAGTTTTCATTTGGTTGTTATATCAACCTGAACTGTCGCACATGAGTTTGCAAAATTCATGTAGTTGTTCAAAAGTCGGCAAGGAAAAAGCTAAAAACCTTATCTGAATTATCTAAGACCAAGCAGGATGAATGACTGATATAACAAGTGGCCTTTAGCTTATATGAAGGCTTATTAAATTCCGTGACTTCGTCGCCGACGAAATGTACTTTTACGGTTTGGGATAAAAAGAAGACAGAACAAAAAATGAAAATGTTGCCTTGCTTTTCCCTCTCTTGTACTCTAGCTCGATTCCTCACTATTGTTTAAAAACTAGACTTGTTAAGCCGTTTATGTCTTTAGTTTTACCGTACAAAATAAGTTAAACGAAAAGTGGTTTTGACTTTTGTTTGTTGGATCCGCGAAAAAATTTATCTCAGCCGGGATGGTTTGATAACTTCGTCGGTTGGTTGTATTTTTGTTAAATATATCTGTCGGTTTTGCTGATTAAAATCATATTGAAAGTCAACATTTGGTGAAGACATTCTTCCTTGTCGTTTGCTATTTTTATTTCATTCACAATCGGCAATCGCGTGCCAGCGAATTGCCATGTCTATGGACTCTCATATAAACACGGCTTTCAGCCAATCAGCGTGTGAGTTTCCTCTGGGTTATTTTATAAAAGCTATTAAAGGGATCTTGATCTTATTTAGTAATACATTAAAATTAAAAACTGGAGTCCTAAGCTTATAAAATTGTTTAATATGTTAAACAGAATGTTCCATTGATATTGCAAAACGTTATTGTCCCAGTTTCTCAAATCCACAGCTATATAAACTAATTGCGATTTTGAGACGCTGATACGGAATTATATTGCCGGCCAGTTGGGAGAAAATATATTTCGTATTGGGCGGAGTCGCGCAGCGACGAAGCCCAATACGAAGAATATATTTTCTTCCAACGCCGGCAATATAATTCGGTATCGGCGTCTCAAAATCGCAATTAGTTTTGTATCGCGATTCCACAATTAAGTCGGGAATTGTTAGAAGAAAGAAGAGAATGAAGCACCAAACTCATGCTGATCGTAATTTCAATTCTCTAAAGGCGCCTTAGTATATCCATGGCAACGGTTTCACGGCTTGAGACTCGAGCGGAGAAAACTTTCGCGACGTGTTTTGAAATCTCTTCAATGCTTCTAGTTCTACATCAATTATTGTCAAATAAACATCAGTTTCAAATTAACTGATAAGTGATATCGAATTTAAGGGTTATCTAATTTTAAAAGAAGTTGTTTTTTCTTTGAAAGAAAAGTTTTTTGCTTTGAATTTGAGGCTTGACTTGAACGACTTTTGCAATTTTACTGCTTTGAGACGGTGAAATTTGTACCTTTAGCGGATACGAGTGTTAAATTTCTGACGAAAACTACAATGCCAACCTTACCTTTAGGATTGAAGAATTCTTATCTTGTAATTTACAACGATTTGAAGGTAAAATTGTAGAAATCTTGCCACGACGTGCTCAATACATGCTGTTGAAAAACGACTTTTGAACTTGACCGGGAACCCATGTAACTGCAAGGGCTCGCGCAAGAGCCAATCAGAGGCTGGTATTCTGAGACGCCAATACCATGTTATATTGGCATCTCAAAAGTAAAGAAAATGACCAGTGAATCGTGATACTACTAGATATTCGATCCTCAAGAGATAATCTGTACAGGCTGACCAACAATAAGAACAAACTATTGGCTATATTCATTTCGATATTTTGCCACTAGAGTATGGGAAGAAACATCAAACAATTGGAAAAATGGAAATTTAAGAAACACTACAAAAAATTCTTGTTAGAAAATCAAACAGAATTCCTTCTCTCTTTTTTTCTTTTCTATCCTTCTACTGTTTGCCATCATGCCAAATTGCCAACATGCTGCTTGCTCTGAATTTTCTTGTATTACTATTTCTTGATGTGGCAGAGGCCAACTCGAAAGCTTTGCTACTTTGGCCCCTGTACACTCATATGTAATTACTTGTTTTCTTCCTTTTCTCTACCTATAGTCTCTAGCTAGTCTAAGCTACATTGTACATTGTTATAATATTTCCTGGAAAAGTGTAAAAATATAATTGAATTGAATTTTGGATAGTTGTGGGATGAAAACCTGTTTTATTTCTACCAATAAAATACATTGTACAAGTATGAAGCCCTTTATGATATACAGGTAGACCCATTGTATAAATGGCATCCAAAATTTGAATGACCAATTTGTTTAGGAATCGTTGGTCATGTGAAAACATATTTGTGTGGCAATGTTCCCAATTTCTGGTTAATTCAGTGCAAAGATGTAATGTGCAGGAAGTTGAAATCAGGGTTACCATGATAGCAAGCATTTTTTAGTATGAAGTCTCATTCTGGTTCAATAAAATAAAAATGGTTGCTTTGCCCGCACTTGTATGGTTTCCTTGACTACATGCACGTGTTTTGGTGTTTGGCGCGGGAATTAACAATAAACGCTGCTCGTGATATTTCCAAATTGCACTCACCCCAAATTTTTAAATACAATGTATTTATCATTTTTAATTGCTCAAAAAACCAGACGATTACATATACAAATTGGGCAGCATTATATTTTATGAAATGGGTCTATACAAGTCATGTACAGTCAAGCCCAAAACGTTTTCACAATATTGCTGCTCAGCAATTGCTGTAAAAATAGCAATTGCTGTGGTTAACATTTAGCGATATTGCTGTTGGCAGAAACAATATTGCTGTTTCTCAAAAACGATATTGCTGTTTCCCAAAAACGAAATTGCTGTTTCCCAAAAAATGTTGTTTTGCTGTTATTTAAACAGCAATTGCTGCACAGCAATTTGCTGTTTAGAATGTACAGACATCGAAGGCCGGAAGGGTAATAAACGAAAGGAATGCATTACTATAAATCACACATCCCAACTTCGGAAGTGTTCAATTTTGTAAACGTTATCCGTATATCCGAAAGTCTTTCTAAATAAATTTGCCATACACACTTTTAATTGTAAACAACCAGCACAGCGGCAGTTTTTGCATTATTTAACTTCAGTTGGTGAGTGTTCTTGCGGTTGAGCCGCAAAGAGCGAATTATCCACTTCTTTACTTTTTGTGTGTTCTTGCGGCTGAGCTGCAAAAAGCGGGTTATCAACTTCTTGCGGGTTCTTGCGGTGCAAGAAGTTCTTGCAGGACTGTTTTCAAGACACCCTGAGTATGGGCAGTGGCATGATTTTTGTTACACATCACGACTCGAATCAGCAAATGTACGCAATTGCCGTTTTACTTACAAAAGTGATATATCGTTTTTGAGAAAACAATATTTTGAATGCCGGCAAAACGATATTGCTGTTTGCTGTTTTTCAAAACAGCAATTGCTGTTGACTATCAGCAATTGATGAGTCGCTTCAGCAATATCGTTTCCGTGCGTGAAAAAGTTTTGGGTTTGACTGTACATGAAGTTTGTTTCTCAATTTCTCTTCAATCAGGACAATGACTTGTGGGAGACAAACCGAATGCTTACCAGTGGTGTTGTGCAGAAACTAGAAGTAGATGAAGACTTTGAAGATGAGAATGAAGCGAAAGTTCATCTTCTTATTCACAACATTGTGCCACCTTTCTTGGATGGCAGGATTGTCTTCACAAAACAACCAGAACCTGTTGTTCCTTTAAAGGTTTGTATGTACCCTAGTGAAAATCCTGGGCAGGATCCTGTACATGAACCTGAACCGTTCCTACAGGATCCTGGACCATTCCTACAGGATCCTGGGCTATTCCTGGTAGGATCCTGGGCTATTCCTGAAGGATCCTGGGCTATTCCTGTAGGAATGGCTATATATTCAATCGACTTTAGTTGATTACATACCAGTGTTCCTGTAGGATCCTGGGCTATTCCTGTAGGATCCTGGGCTATTCCTGTAGGATCCTGGACTATTCCTGTAGGATCCTGGGCTATTCCTATAGGATCCTGGGCTATTCCAATAGGATCCTGGGCTTATTCCCTGTAGGATCCTGGGCTTATTTCCTGTAGGATCCTGGGCTATTCCTTTAGGATCCTGGGCTATTCCAATAGGATTCTGGGCTTATTCCCTGTAGGATCCTGGGCTTATTTCCTGTAGGATCCTGGGCTATTCCTGTAGGATCCTGGGCTATTCCTGTAGGATCCTGGACTATTCCTGTAGGATCCTGGGCTATTCCTATAGGATCCTGGGCTATTCCAATAGGATCCTGGGCTTATTCCCTGTAGGATCCTGGGCTTATTTCCTGTAGGATCCTGGGCTATTATTTCCTATAGGATCCTGGGCTATTCCAATAGGATCCTGGGCTTATTCCCTGTAGGATCCTGGGCTTATTTCCTGTAGGATCCTGGGCTATTCCTGTAGGATCCTGGACTATTCCTGTAGGATCCTGGGCTTATTCCCTGTAGGATCCTGGGCTATTCCTGTAGGATCCTGGACTATTCCTATAGGATCCTGGGCTATTCCAATAGGATCCTGGGCTTATTCCAATAGGATCCTGGGCTTATTCCCTGTAGGATCCTGGGCTATTCCTGTAGGATCCTGGGCTATTCCTGTAGGATCCTGGGCTATTCCTTTAGGATCCTGGACTATTCCTGTAGGATCCTGGGCTATTCCTGTAGGATCCTGGGCTATTCCTGTAGGATCCTGGGCTATTCCTGTAGGATCCTGGGCTATTCCTGTAGGATCCTGGGCTATTCCTGTAGGATCCTGGGCTATTCCTGTAGGATCCTGGGCTATTCCTGTAGGATCCTGGGCTATTCCTGTAGGATCCTGGGCTATTCCTGTAGGATCCTGGGCTATTCCTGTAGGATCCTGGGCTATTCCTTTAGGATCCTGGGCTATTCCTGTAGGATCCTGGGCTATTCCTGTAGGATCCTGGGCTATTCCTGTAGGATCCTGGGCTATTCCTGTAGGATCCTGGGCTATTCCTGTAGGATCCTGGGCTATTCCATGTAGTTGTCATTAAACATGAAAATAACACAGTAATTGTTTTAAACTCTATGACTGTTTACATGTAGTTTAATAGAAACTTGCATGTAAGTGAGTTACATGTATCATTACAATCACCAGACAGTAAAATACTCCTATTTCTATAAATATGTTAAAACTATTCATTTACAAACTGTACATGTACGTGTAGTTCAAGTTACATGTATATACAATACACATGTGTAGTCCAATTCAATAATGTCATATTCTACTAGTCTAATGTATCAGTCAATTCCAAACCTGTGCATCCCCCCCCCCCGAGCCACCCTCGGGCATTTGATCAGAGGCTTGCTCCCGAGGGTGGGAAATTTGACGAGTATCTAAGCCCTCAGGGGCGGGCATTTGACAAACAGTGGGTTGGCCGGTGGGGCATTTGATCGGTGTTCAAAAAATACATTATTCGCATCGCTCGCGTCAAAATGGCGAACGTACATGTCTTCGAGGAATTCCAGGTCTGGATAATAATTGCGCATTTGTAGAAGCTTGATAGAGTAAACCTGCCAAATTTGAAGGCCACTTTCAGAGGTAAATTATGTTTAAACCTATAAACGTTTTGCTTCATGAACTTTGACCGACTGCGTGATATTAAGTGCGTGACAAGATTTGTGATAAGTTGAATTTGCTGCGACCCTCGACAGCGCGCAAGTTAAAAACTTAATTATTATATCGGTAAAAGACCGGCCAATCAGGTCTTGCCATTTTATTTTATACTTGTTTTTGAATTCTCACCAATTATTTTGGTTCTGTCAATGTTGACAGCATTTTGCTACCACCCCAACATTTTCATTTTCAAGTTGGAGTGTGTTATCAAACGTTAGCATAACCCAGCCAGCCACAGTCAGTATTGGCTAGCCATACAGCATCTACAGTAACAATTGAAGGACTGTGTGCAAAAAGGGCGTAAGTGACTCTTGATCACATTCTAAATTCTCCTTCAATTTCTTTGTTTTCTAAGGGAGAATTTAGAACGTGATCAAGAATTACTTACGCCCTTTTTGCACACAGCCCTTCAATTAGACCCGCAGCCTGAATGGGCAGCCTACAAGTCACAATAGCCCATGAGGTGCAGCCGAATGGGCTATTTAACTCTTAGCCCATGAGGGCGAGAGGTCTAATTGTTTTAGTATAAACTAACTACATTGTACATTGTAGTTTGACAGTAGAAAATAATAGAAAGAAACAAGTTGAAATTGATTTTTTTTTATTATTTCGTGAAAATGCATGCATGCGGTTTTTCTCTACCATAGACCTTATGCATAAGTCCTGGTAACTAGCATGTCAACGAGGCCGGTAGGTGCTCTGGAATGTTGAAATTGAAGCACCCGGAGAGATTGTGAAATGCACTGAACAAATGTTCAGTGAAACAATTCCGTTAATTTTCAATGCGCCTGGCTGGTTGACGTACTATAACGAAAAATAAAGGATAAATGAGGACAGATTAGTAACATTTTTCAAGTAAACAATCATGTTCAGCATGTTTCACACCTCCTGCTAGCATTTCAACTTCAACATTCCAGAGGATCTACCAGCCTCTTTTTCGTGTTGTGACCGCGCGTGTTATGCATAGTGTGTATGGGATATCACAATTAATAGGCCTATAGTAGGGTAGCCATGCAATCAGAATGCAGGATTTGTACTAGTCCACTAGTTGGTTTATACTATTGATCGATAGTCAACCGTGCAAGTGCTGTATACAAAAATCACTTACAAAATAATCTAGTGATTGAGAAAACTGTGAAAAACCCTAATTTGATAGAACAGTGCCAGGCTTGGTTATACAAAAACAATTAGACTTATCTCTCTTGGTTTATATTGACTCGGGGTGCCTTGCCAACTATCTGCCGATAGGAACCTGGAGCTTGCAGTCTAATTGTTAAAATAATGTTTGTTAGTTTGACCAGGCTCTGGAACAGGCTACTTGTTGTTGGATGAAATGTTTGACCAAAATCAAACTGCTGGAAAAACATGATACAACATGGGATGACAAATGATTGAGCAAAGATGGATTGTGAAATTCAACATTGTTCAATAGTTAATTGTCTGGGGCCGAAGGAGCAGTTTTTCCACTGTACTTTGACTTTTCTGCATAATTATGATGATATTATTGGATTCATCAAAAAAAAATCAAATTAAGTAATGGTTTGCCAAAGAACAGGTCTGGAGCAAACGAAAATAGGGTACAGCAGAAAGCAATTCCCAATAACGATTTTGCTTGAATACTTTAAACACCCGTGTATAAGCTGCACCCATAGGTAAGCCACACCCCAAGTTTTGAAGCTTGAATTTAGGAAAAAAACTTTTTTTGAAAAATACAAAAAATAATTAGAAAATCTTTTGTCCGAGTTCATAAACGCTTGTCCTTGATGCCAAACTTCTTCCCAAAAAAAAAAGAATAATCTTTTGTTGGAGTTCATAAACGCTCGTACTTGAAGCAAAACTTCATCAGATTGTCATAAATATGGAATCGCAACTTTAATTCGATCGAATATGGTTCAACTTGTCATTTCTTGTGTATACTTTAACCTGCAGTCTTTAAATCACTCCAGAATTCTTCCACTTTTATTCTCCCATTAACTAACAACAATTCCAAGGAACCGCTTTCCTTTAATCGCTTTAATAGTTTTCTGGTGAAACTATACTTGCACGAGTAGGTCTGAGGTCCACCATCTTGGATTTTCATTAACTAGTGCCAATCTCCCAAGTGTAAAATTGCAAAGAATGCCTGGTTGTTTAGATGCCTGCTTTGACAAGCGCTGCGAATCAGCGTGTTTTGGAAGGTAAATAATCTTAATCACGTTTCAATATTCACGAAATTCTAATATATTAGGTCTAAGGTGGGTCTTAGAAGAGTTTTTGCTTTAATTCTTTCAAACTGCGTGGTTTTTTTCCCAATGATTATGCTTAAATTGCTATATTACACGATCGGATGCAATTTTAACATGATTGTAATATACGCACCGTTGCATAATAAAAGCTTCATACAGGTTCATGATATGTAAATATATGTTAATGTTGGGTCTCCTTTCTAGGTATTCCCGTAGATAAGCTGCAGCCCCGATTTTGAACGAAAATTTTGGGTGAAAAGGTGCAGATTATCTATGGGTGTTTACGGTATGCCGCTGTCTGAGATGTCCACAGTAAAAGTTATAAACTAGAAATAAAGGAAACTGTATACAGTCTGTTGGTCATTTGTGCTGTGAAAACTGAAAGAAATTGCCATCCAGCCAATCGGAAAGGGGGAAGACAAAAGATATTTGAATTGATATTTGATACTTGAACTTCCCCCAATAACAATTTTCTTTGAAATTAGACCACAAGTAGTTTGATCAAAACGAAATTGAAACATCAAAAATTATCTAATGAAAATATACTGTACCTTTCTGGTTTTCTATTGAATGTATGAGTATCAGCCAATGAAATGACGAGAAAGAAGAATAGAAAATTAACACTTGTTTACATTCCTTGCTATTCAGTGCTCCTGTTATTAGCCAGAGTGGGCTAAAGTGAACAATCTGCACTGAAAAAAAGTGGTCGGCAAGTGGTCGGTAAGTGGTTGATAAGTGGTTGGTAAAACTGTGTCGGTAAGTGGTTGGTAAGTGGTCGGTAAAACTGTGTCGGCAAGTGGTCGGCAAGTGGTCGGCAAGTGGATGGTAAGTGGTCGGTAAAACTGTGTCGGTAAGTGGTCAGTAAATGGTTGGTAAGAGGTCGGTAAGTGGTCGGTAAGTGGTGGCCTCTTGTTGGCACGCTGGCGCTACTAATTAGTGAAAGCGGTAACAAACTGTTGCACAACAAGGGATGGGCCAACAAACAAAATAGATGGCCTCTTGTCGGTATGCTGGCACTACTAAGGGACGGGCCGACAAACAAAATAAATGGCCTCTTGTCGGTACGCTGGCGCTACTAAGGGACGGGCCAACAAACAAAATAAATTCAAGGAGATGAGTGTGACCATTTAATACTGAGAAAATGCTGCAAAAAAGAATATCAATATCCAACTGTCTACAACATAGTAAGCGTATGTTCCAATGCATAAATGGCAGAGGAAACCAATATCTAAACTGCAGTTCTCAAGTATTGTTGGTAAGTGGTCAGTAAGTGGTTGGCCGACAACTTACTGACCACTTTTTTTCGCTGCAGATTGTTCACTTTAGCTGCCAGAGTGTTATTTAAACACTTTACTCCCAACCTTAGATTCTTTAGTCTGCACAATATTTCACCAAGACCATAATTATGACATTCATTTCCTATTTAGTCTGAGCTTTATTTAAAAATAAAGAGGCCCAACATTAGATTTTCTCTATTAAGAAAGATGTGAGCTATAGGCACCATCTGTGTTTTTCTAATGTGCTGCTAGAGGCTGGATATTTGACCTTATTTTATACAGGATCCCACCTCAGACATGGCAATTATCTCCAGGAAGGGATGCACAGTTGTGCGAAGATTTCGCGAAGAGAAGGAAAGAAAGAAGGCCCAACAAAAGCATTGGGAGCTGGCTGGCACCAAACTTGGAAATATAATGGGTATCAAAGAAGACAAGGGGGAGGTAATCTGTAGGAAGTTGTATTCATTAATATTCGCACCAGCATGACACACTGTACATAATTGTACAGTTGCTTAACATGATATGACCAGTTGATTAACATAATATTCATTTGTGAATTAAACAGGAAGGTGAAGTCCCTGAAGGACATTACAAAAATGCTCAGAAGTTTGCAGAGCACATGAAAGACAGAAGTGATGCAAGCAGTGAATTTGCAATGAAGAAGTCATTAACACAGCAGCGGCAATATCTGCCCATCTTTGCTGTTCGACAGGAGGTACATGTCGAATGAGAATATTTTTTTTTTGCCAGTATGTTAATTGTTAAAAAAATGCAAGTATCGTGAAAGGATAGTTGAGAAATAAAGAGTTTTTTTGTGAGGCTATAGCTGAATAGAGGTGTTTTGAAAGACATACGTACCTTCAGGGTGCATTTTCATTGTAAAATATGTAGTGCCTTAAGGAAATATTGTGGATACCTCAACCATACAACATATCTCACTGTAAAGCTTACAAAATTATATGACCAAGTTATATGTATACAGAACAAGCCATTAGTAAGGGGCAAAGAACATGGCCATGAGTGTCCTCAAAGGTGGACCAAACAAGTTCAGTCAATAAGTGTCCCATTTACGTCATTGAGCTTGCCATATTACAAAGATACATGTAGTTGTTTTACCATCTTGGAGGCCATCAAACATTCCCATCATTGGCCTTTGTATTTCATTCTTGAATTCATTCCCATAATTTTATGTTAACATTAGCTGCTTAACATTGTGCGTGACAACCAAGTAGTGATCATTGTTGGTGAGACAGGCTCAGGAAAAACAACACAGCTAACACAGGTAAGGTAGCAGGTTGTTCTTGTTGTTGTTGTTGTTGTTGTTGTTGTTGGGGGTGGGCATTTGTATGATAAATGTGGTAAGTACACGACTGTATGTGCAACCATAGGGTCCAGAACCAGACCTGGTTTTCAGAGAAATAAAATTAATAGCTCCAAACTTCGGATTTCCAAGTTATTGTGAAAATTAACCTGTAGTTTCTCCCTATTTGATTATTCTGAATAATTTATCATTTTCAACAGATTTTTACAAAAAACCCGGGCCTGAAAATGGGAATTAAGTTAAAATTAATCAGACTCGCTATTGCCGCACAAATATTAAATATCATAAACATCACAAGGCTTGTCATTGTTATTTTCTGTTGATAATTTCAACAAACGTGCCTAATTGTAGTGTAGTAGACAGGGCAGAGAACTAGAAGTCATAAGCATTCATGAGGTGGAAGGTTGGCGACACTGTACATGGCTGGTTTTTATTTCCATCTTTTCCTTCACTTCTATTAAAATAATTTGAAGCCATATGTAATCCTTGTTGCTTAATAGTTAAAATTCAAGTGTCTTGATCAGTGGTTGAACTAACCAGAGCAATGTTGATCTGGTGATTAATTAGCCGGTAACAAAACGAGTGGGGGACTGGAACCGAGTCAGTAAAACTAATTCAATTAATAACTAGTCAAAGTGAGCATTATTTTCCAAAAGCACAGATCAAACTTAGCCAGTCTGGAAAGTTTGGTGAACTTTGGCTCAATATTAACGATGCTAGAAGGCATCAAATATGTCAATTTTCCCATACAAACTCTCTTATTTTTTAACGTTGTCCCTCCAAACCATACATTCATTGTAAAATTTTGGAGGGACAAAGAAATTTCAATTGCTTATAATTCAGACAAGATTCACTTGAATGACATCAAATTTCGCACAAATGCTAATTTCAACATGCTCTAAGATGTGATGAACTTCATTTTAGAATTAGAGTAATTCTGATAAACTAGGTCCCAGTCCCCTGCTCGTTTTGTTACCGGCCAATTGGGTATCAATATCCATCAGCTTGACCAAAATGGATTCATCACCCGATTGGCTGTTGGTGTCATTAATTATTCATGAGTGAAAAACTACAGGGAAGGCCATGTAACATGTGTATTTTTAAGGGATCAACATTGACTGTGAAATATTTTGGATAAAGTAATTGATATTAATTTATGTTTTTGTTTTGTTAGTATATGCATGAAGATGGTTATACAAACTATGGAATGATTGGGTGTACACAACCTCGTCGTGTAGCTGCCATGTCAGTTGCCAAGAGAGTCAGCGAGGAAATGAATTCATACCTTGGTGAAGAGGTTGGGTATGCCATACGATTTGAGGATGTCACTTCAGATGTGAGTTGAAAATTGCCATTGTACTCTATTGCTGACTGAGTACAAATCATGTTCAAACTTATTTACATTACATTTATTTAGCACTTGTAACATGTTTATAGCAATTAAGAGAGCATAAATTTTCTGAATTTCACATTCACTCTTGCAGCCTGCATATGGTGCACTTTGCTGCACCCTCTCTAGATCTAGCGAGACAATGTACAGCGTATCTATGACTGTCTCAATGGCATACTTGCCAACACTACGGAATTCTAATAGAGTACATGACATCGAAGTTGAAGAAAATGTTCTTTACGATTTCTTTGCAACCAAAAAAGCCACGATAAGGGAATCATTATGCGGAAACGAAAATGTCGGAAATTCGGATGGCCATGCGGATGCGGGACAAATGACTGTCATGCATACAATGGTCCACTGGCAAGGCCATACTCTTTGTGGACTGAATATTTTAGATTTGGGGCAAGTTTGAGTCACATATATTGTTTTCTTTTATTCGTCTTTATTTACTTATTCACATTTCCCCAGTTCCTTATTTTTCTTTCTAAAGCCTCTTACATGTATATCAAACATTTTATTCAGGACTCAAAATTAACGCGTGCAAACTCGCATGATGCTTTAAGTAGCTATTTAAATTTCGAGTCAAAAACATTCAAGTCAATGTTCCTTTAACGAAAACCTTTAAAAAATATGGAATATTGACAAAAGTTTATAAGCCTAATTCTCACAGGATGCACGTTTAAAAAGGTACAAAGCATCTAGTATGATGAATTACTCCCTCTGAATTTCTAACGAGACCTGAAACAACCATAGAGGCTGATCAAAGTCAGGACCCGGCTAATCCACAGATCGAATTGGAATTTAGCGTGTTGGTTTTTGTGGAGGGAGGAAAACCGAAGGACCCGGAGAAAAACCCTCGGAGCAAGGGTGAGATACCAACAAACTCAACTCACATATGGCGCCACGTCCAGGGATCGAACCTGGGCCACAGAGGTGAAAGGCGAAGTGCTTAACCACTGCACCACCCCGGCTCCCCATAATTACATTGATACTGTGAACGTAGAGTGGAGTAGGTGCCATTTCATTTTGCCAGTACCCTCAGAATTTTTGCCAGTGGAAAAAATAGGTATATACTTCATGGTAGTGTTTCGTTCCATATAGTCTCTCTGCATAATCATTTTCTCTACTGTTTTTCAGTATTATACAGGGAGACTATATGGAACAAAACACTACCATGAAGTATATACCAAAAAATACTACTAGTTTGAGCCCTACATATTTACAAACGATCAACTTCCTTTCCGAATCTGTTTGTATGATACTATATATTACGCTTGCTTTTTTTGCAGAAAACAATGATAAAGTACATGACAGATGGTATTCTACTCCGTGAGTCTTTAAGAGAGTCAGATCTTGATCATTACAGTGTCATTATTATGGACGAGGCTCATGAGAGGTCGCTTAATACTGATGTGTTGTTTGGTCTTCTAAGGGAGGTAAGTCTTGTCAGCGACTTCTATTTCTCGTGGTATCTCATTTACACTGCGATCACTATTAGACAACGAGAACCAATCACATTGCAGGACGAAAACAAAGCATTCCAACGAGAACCAATCACATTGCAGGATGAAAATAAAGCATTCCAACGATAACCAATCACATTGCAGGATGAAAATACAGCATTCCAACGAGAACCAATCGCATTGCAGAACGAAAACAAAGCATTCCAGCGAGAACCAATCGCATTGCAGGACGAAAACAAAGCATTCCAACGAGAACCAATCACATTGCAGAACAGAAACAAAGCATTCCAACGAGAACCATTCACATTGCAGAATGAAAACAAAGCATTCCAACAAGAACCAATCACATTGCAGAACGAAAACAAAGCTTCCTGAGCCAATCAGTGTCGAAATCTTTTGAATGAAGAAAATCGCATGGATATGGTAGAAGTAATAGATACAGAATGAGTGGCGATGCTTGATCGGATTTATAAACTCGCGCTGAAAGAGTTTTTCAATCCGATAAAGCACGGACACGAATCAAAACTTATCAAACTTCTAGATGTAATTCAGTTATTTTGGCGATACGATCTATTTTGGCCGAGAAAATCGAAAAAGGTTATGTAAATGAGACCATATCTATATCAGAATTAAAAACACTCCTTAAACATTCAAATCTTTTGTTTTTTTTCCTATTGAATTGTTAATGATTTTGATAATTTTTATTTTGGAATGCTTTATTATCGTTCTGCAAGTGTGATTGGTTCTCGTTTTCTAAGCCCCGAGTATAGTAGCCAGACGTAATTTTCAACGATTTTCATATCAACGGACGAACCTCGCGCACATGTGGGATGGTTAAAATGAACTAGTTTTGTTATTTTTTGACGAAACATTTCACGCACCTAAAATTAGAAACGGGTGATTGCCTTTGTTTTCTTTCAGTTTGGGCGGGAAAATGGCGGGATGCGCACGCGCTCGGCTCATCAATAGCGCATGCGCGTGACGTTTCCCTTGTGTGATTTCAGGTAGTGTCGCGAAGACGTGACCTAAAGCTCATCGTCACCTCGGCTACCATGGATGCACAAAAGTTTGCTGATTTCTTTGGCAATGTGCCGACATTCAAGGTAAAATACATTTCTTCTTAGACAACCAAATTGACACATTTTCTCATGGAACAGTTTCACCTCAACATAGTTAAAGCGCCTTGAAAATTATATTCTTAAAGTCATCCAAATAAATACAACGCCTCCTACAGATTTCCCACCGGTTTTGCCACTGTGCTGTTTAAACCGGTTTCGAAATCTACTTTTACTTGTATGTGCAAATATAACATATCCATCTGAAATGTAGAATTACATGGTCTTGAAAAGTGTGCACGCGAATTTTGATATTTTGGTTGAATGTATCCCCGCGATCAAATTTTGAGATAGTGATATTTTGGGGTATTTGTAAAATATTTTTTTTTTCTTGCCCAAACCGTTTTTTAATATGACGACGGGAAGTCTTTTTTGGGGGGGGTCCGAATCTTAAGTTTTTATGTCCGCCATTACGCGAACCCTTTCCTGTGACAGTGACGTCATTTTGCTCAACACAACAACATGCGGGGCTACTTTTCACACAAACCTTCCCCTGAACTTGTAAGTAAAGTACAATTGTTTACTATTTTTCCACAAAGAAATGGAAAGAATGAAGTTTTGAATAGAAATATGCCTTTAAAAGAGAGATGTGCTGAGAAAATGACGTCACGACATCAAACCGCTGGAAGAAAATCGCGAACTATTTGTAACACACTTTAGTAATGACGGGCGTGATTTTGACGGTAAACTCTCCGCGAAATTCATAGTTTATTTCGGTCCTTCGGCAATATTATTCACTGATTTGGATATTTCCGCCGCTGTTTGTCCTTTTAGAAGACAAAAAAATGGCAAAGAAATTTCATTGTAGGGCACTTTAAACGAATTTGATGGTGAAAATCAGTGGAAGGCATTAAAAAGTGAACGAGAATACAATAAAACTCATTTAAACAAAATATCAAAATTTGATCACACTTTTGAAGACCATGTTATTCTGCATTATTGTGTAAAGGTTCAGATCGTTATATTCGCATATGCGATTAATAGCCCACATCCGAGATATGCCTCACTTCCTACATACAAAGGAATCAATACGAGGCTCCGTGCATAATGCTCAGTCGTTCGTGACAAGACTTCAGACTGAGTGCTGTAGTCTTGTCGCCAACGACTGACCATTATGCACGGAGCCTCGTACTGATTCCTTTGTATGTAGGAAGTGAGGCATCTCGGAAGTGGTCTATTCAAATATGTGAAATTCACTGATGTGACTGTAAAATCTCCCCACATCTGTTACCATAGCAACACCTAACAATACCGTCTCCTGCGTGTCTACATCATTATTGTATCAGTCTATATATAGATCTACACTATTTTATTACTGGACAACACTTGGATCCAGGCCCAAAACAACAATATAAAATTAAGACTGAAATTACAATCCTCATGTAACCTTAAGAATTACAATAATTACAATAATATTAATAAGTACATGTATACTATATATATAATACTGTAATATCCATTGTTTTGGCCTATTGTTTTGGCCTAGACAATAGCCCAAAACAATGGATATTATTATTAGTATTATATTACAATCGACTGGACAACCTTTTTTGGGATTTACTGTACGATCTTGGCCTAAAATAAAGTCTCAACAGCTGATAATAATGATAGAAAAGCAATAATAATAAAGATATCAAGTAATTAATGATCCTTGTAAAAACGAAAGCAGACTCCATTGTTCTGCAGCATTGATCCTCCTTCACATAGGATTCTCTTGGGTTGTACAATATAGATACACTGGGCAATGTAGGGATGAATATTCAGAAATAAAGTTGCTGAAAGTGCTTGTTTCATGAGGTGTTCCTCGCATACGATTTTCTTTATTAACGACATATGGAACCAGCATTTAAATCATTTCATCAAACTTTAATCAAATTAGAGAAATGATACTTCTCTCTTACCTTTTGGACGGTTTTTATCTTTAAACCAATGAAATCAAGAGTTTTAACAATAGAAAATTAACAAATCACTGCATTCCTTTGCCGTTGATGCTATTACTATAAATATTAGGTGTAAGTGAGTGACTAAAATTTAAATTAAACTTAAATTTAAACAATCGACCAAAGCATTATGTTAATGATGTGCTGATACGTTCTCTTTCAGATTCCTGGCCGCACCTTCCCTGTCGATATTCTTTTCAGTCGAACAGTGTTGGAGGATTACGTGGACAGCACTGTTAAACAGGCATTACAGATACACTTAACACCTACCAAAGGTAACTTGTACCATAACTATCCACCCACCCCTCCCTCCCTTTGACATACATGTGTAATTAATGATTAACCATTAAATTTAGGGTGAAACAGGAGGGAGGGGTTGGGGCTTTCCCAGAAACTGTGATTGATTCCAAAAGTATACCACACCGCGGCAAAACGTCACGCGCATGCGCTTTGACGAGCCGCTCGCGCACGTCTCCCAGTTTCCCGCCGAAACTAAAAGAAAACAAAGGCAATAGGCCTTTTGCAATAGACAGTCACGTGACTTGTTGGCCCATAGTAATGCCATACTGGGTTGCAAGCTAACCAGCTCTCCCTTGACAACCAACAGAGATTGGCTGAGCCGTGGTATCATAGCTGGACTTCGAAGCGTTTTTTCGTCTTACTTACTAAATTCATCTCGAAATAAGTCTTATACAGAACAAAAATAAAGGTTGTTCTTTACTTTTGATCCGGTATTTTGTCAAATATGCGGCGCAAAATAGAGTTTGGACGCTCAAACGAACTCACCTCGAATCTCAGGCATGGCAAACATGGCGGCCGCTAAACACAACTTAGTGAACTCTTTCGATTGCTTGTTTTAATGCTAGTGAATAATCGGTCAAACACAATAAGCTTTTGCTCAGGACTCAAAAGAATATATGGGGAGCAATTATAGAATACCCCGCAACTTGGATCATTAATAATTCATTTTCTCAAATTTTCATACAAACCTTCTAAAAACCCAACCCTGAAATAAAAAAAAAACCTAACCATTTTCGACTCCAAATCATTCATAGAACGACCCTACATACACCTGCACTATAATGGAGAATTTAGCATAGTTTAGCACAGTTTTCAAGTGATCTTTCGAAGTTGCGGGGTATTCTATAATCTAACCAATATGGAGGATAAATACTGTTTACTCTAGCTAGGCGCTCGTTCATGTACTTAAATAAAATCCTATGTAAGGCTATATTTAAGCTACGAAAATATTCATAAATGTTGTATTATTTAAAATTAAATGTTCGTTTCCTTTGCCTTAACTTAGAAAAGGACAGCCTGGCTATATGGCTAGCTACATGTACTTGAGGAGATGCAGAAATTATCTTAGAATATTATTTTAGTTTGATACTGAATCTGTGGGTGTTACATGTCCAGTTTTGAAGCAAAGAAAAATATCAGGACTTTGATAAGTTTTATATATCCCTACTTAGTCATTGGAGAGAATGTTATATATTTTGTTTCTTATTTTGCTATTAGCCAGTAACAGGCATACATTATTAACCACTCGCTATAAAATTTTAATAATATTAAAGGAACACTGTCAATTAACCCAAAAATGATAAACATTCTCATGACTATATATAAAGACAAAAATATTACCCTGCAAGCAGAGGTTTCTCATCTCTCTGCCAGGCATGAGAGTTTGCAGTGTACTAGCCGAGAAAATTTGAGACAATTTTGATAAAGGATGGCAAAGATTTGAGTGGATGAAAAATACTGCTTTTAAGAGAAATTTAGAGCAACTTGAAATATGTTCACTGTAACCGAAATCAAGTTTATAGAGGCCCAGTTATTAGGGGGAGGTGGGGTGCTGTTATCCCTTATCCCTATATTTTTCAGGATAGTTAATCACTTATCCCTGAGATGCAGATGGCTGTTATCGATTATCCCGATGGACTTTGGTTATCCCTTATCCCTACTGTTTTCTGGTTTGTTATCCCTTATCCCAGTCATTATTTTGCTAGTTATCCCTTATCCCCAATACCCCTAACCAGGCCTCTTCATAGAATTAGCTTTTGTAATCCACTTAGTCATCCTTTATTGAAAAAAATTGAAAACCATATCCGGGCATTCACATAGTATTACTCTTCGAATTCAGGGTGTTATCAGTTTGTAGTTTTGTTTTAAAGAAACTTGAAGATTCAATTCCAATGACAGTGCCCCTTTGACATCCATTAGACCATGTAAAAGTATATATTAGATTAATAAACACTATCAGATATATTCCTTAATTTTTTGGCTTTATATGCCTTGCTTCTTCCTGGGAGTACTCCCATATATGGACTATACGGGGATGATCCACTGGACAGGGTATGGTTTTTCGAGTTTCTGGTCTTAGACAGGGTATTCATTTTCACATTGACAGATCTTGAACAGGGTATGGTATTTATCACTTTTGACATGACATTTATCTGATGTAAACATCATACTCATTACCAGATATCGATTTGTAATCAGTTTATCCCTGACCTCTAAATAAAATAGTCGACTTTATAGACACTTCTTGTGGATTCTTGTTGTATTTTCGTCTTATAGAAGGGTATAAAATTTTAACACTTTGTCTTGAACAAGGTATGGAAATTTGAGGTTTTTTGTCTTAAACAGGGTAAGGGTTTCAGAGCCCCAGCAGCACACCATTACCCAACTTTGGGTAGAGTACCCTCCCCGGGTCCTGACTGTATGAAGTATAATGATTGATATCCAGATTTACGATGCCTAATTTGCACTTAAAGAAAAACACAAAGTCTAAGTATTCCAACCAGTTAAGCTTAATTAATTTAACAATTAGATTAAATAAAATAAATTAAATTCTTAAGTTCTTTATCATTTTCTAGCATGTCACTTTTTGAAACATTAGAGTTGATGTGTTTGCTGCAGGAAGCTTACAATATGTTTAATAAGTTCTCAATATTTCATGTCACCACACCAAACATAGGAAAAATATAGTTGAGAAAAACTGACTCCCTCTTTATAAATATTAAAGAAAAAGAGCTGGCCAGAAAACATACCGATTTACAGGTGCCAGAGCACTAACTGATTGCTATATGGTTAATTATAGACACATGATAACACAAGACCAGTTCTTCAAAGTTAAATATTTTATTTATTTTTCATTTTTTCTTCTACAACTTTCACAGTGCAAATACAGAGCTTGGCCTTCCTGTATGTGGTCATATCGACAATTGCATTTTAATACTGACACTGTCACCATTCGTCAATGTTTCGTGTACTCTCCAAAGTTATAAACCTGAGAAATTAACGCCGTAATTACTGGTTTATATAACATAGTATAAAAGAAAGAAGGAATCTGCTCAACTATTCCAATACTATTCGTTTAATTATGACTACTTTACCTTGTTTAGCGGCCGCCATGTTTGCCATGCCTGAGATTCGAGGTGAGTTCGTTTGAGCGTCCAAACTCTATTTTGCGCCGCATATTTGACAAAATACCGGATCAAAAGTAAAGAACAAACTTTATTTTTGTTCTGTATAAGACGTATTTCGAGATGAATTTAGTAAGTAAGACGAAAAAACGCTTCGAAGTCCAGCTATGATACCACGGCTCAGCCAATCTCTGTTGGTTGTCAAGGGAGAGCTGGTTAGCTTGCAACCCAGTATGGCGTTACTATGGGCCAACAAGTCACGTGACTGTCTATTGCAAAAGGCCTATTGCATGCAATAATAATAATAATAATAATAATAATAATAATAATAATCATCTTTATTTATATAGCGTTATTTCTACTATAAAACCAATAGCGCTTTACAATGCTACTACTACTGATAATAATAATATCTAGAAAGCGCTGCATCATCTAGAAAGCGCTGCATTGATTTTGGCAATCTCATTAACATAAGCTGTCAATCCGTACTGTCCAACGACTCATCTAAACCATCTACCGTGCATCAAAGAAAACCCTTACGGTTATGCTTACTTAATTCACGCTCTCTCAAGAATAAATCTGCTGAACTGTTAGACTATATCTGTGACCGCAAACCGGATATTACTGCTATAACCGAGACCTGGTTCTCTGAAGACGACTCCGCCGCTCGGATTGACTGCACTCCAGAAGGCTACTGTTTACTCGACCACCCAAGATCTGATCGTAAAGGAGGTGGAACTGCTATTCTTTACAGGGATAGTATTTTGGTGAAAAAAGTCAGTGCTGCCGTACTGCGCTCTTTTGAATACTCAGAATGGGATGTTATTAACAAGTCATTTCACTCTAAATTAAGCATAATCTATAGACCACCTTACTCAAGCACCCATCCAACTGGATTTGGTTCGTTTATCGATGAGTTTACGGAATATCTAGAATCGATAATTTTCTGCCAGGAACCTATCATTATTGCTGGTGATTTTAATATTCATATGGATATCGCCGCTAATAATGATGCCTTGAAATTTACTGATCTCCTCGAATCGTTTGGGCTTGAACAACACGTAAAAGGAGCTACACACATCCATGGCCACACACTTGACTTAATTATAACCCGCTGCAGTGACTCTATCATCTGTGATCCTCCATATGCTGATCAGCTGTTTTCTGATCATTTCTCTATGATTTGTCACATTAAGGCGCCCAGACCATCGAACTCGCTACAATCTATTACATTTAGAAAGCTGAAGTCTGTTGACATTGAAGCCCTCTCTTCAGACCTGGCCTCATCTGACTTGTGCACTCCAACCGATGATCTAGATAAGCTTGCTGAATGCTACAATTCTACCCTCTCTGCTCTGCTGGACTTCCATGCACCGATCATAAAGAAGACGCTTGTTGTCCGCCCACGGGTCCCCTGGTACTCCGATGAGATCAAGTCATCAAAGAGACTTAGACGCAAAGCAGAGAAGAGATGGAGAAAAACTAATTTGTCAACTGACCTTAACTTGCTGAAGTCTGCTAAAAACCACACCAACTTTCTTATGATTGAAGCTAAATGTAAGTTCTACACTGACTTTGTTAACGAAAATTCTTCTGATGTCGGTAGAATGTTCCGTGCTACTAAGCGGCTCCTGTTTGCTGAGAAGAAACTATCATTTCCTGACTATAAGGACAATAATGTGCTTGCTAATGACTTAGGAGACTATTTTGTGCAGAAAATTATCAAAATTCGTGATGAACTGGACTGTTCCGAAAACACTAATACTGCCCAGGCCGCGGTTTGTGTACCTGCCACGTCGGTGGAATTCACGGGGTTCAACACTATTTCTGAGCAAGGAATACTTAATCTTATCACAACAGCAAGTAAGAAGTCATGTACACTTGACCCAATGCCGACCTTACTCTTACTCCAGTGTAAAGATGTCATTTTACCGGTGATTAGCTCCATGATAAATATGTCTCTTGAGTACGGACACTTCCCTGATTTATGGAAAGAAGCACTCGTTTATCCTCACCTGAAGAATACAGACTTAGACACTTGTTTTCCTAATCTGCGACCAGTTAGTAATCTATCATACGTCTCTAAACTCACAGAGAGAGCTGTATTTAATCAACTGCATGAGCACATGTCACTGAATGGCCTGTATCCACCTCTTCAATCAGCCTACCGTAAAAACCATAGTACTGAGACTGCGCTGCTGAAAGTCATGAACGACATTCTATTGAATATGAACAAGCAACACTTAACACTATTAGTTCTCTTAGATTTGAGTGCTGCTTTTGACACGATTGACCACTCCATCTTACTAAATCGACTTCAACTGAATCTTGGAGTCTCTGGTACTGCTCTCTCCTGGTTTACTGCCTACCTGTCTGGACGATCCCAACGTGTCTCCATTAACAATGCTTCATCTAGGAAATTTGACCTTAACTGTGGCCTCCCTCAAGGTTCCTGTCTTGGCCCTCTGCTCTTTATCATCTATGCGAGTGATTTATTTCGCATAATTGATAAACACTTACCCCACGCTCATGCATATGCAGATGATACACAACTATATCTATCATTTAAACCGAAACCGGATACTAACCAGTACCAGTCAGTGACAGCTATGGAAGAGTGTATCAACGATATCCAGGCTTGGATGCACGAGAACAAGCTCAAATTGAACCATGGAAAAACTGAGTTCATGATTATTGGCACACGTCAACAGCTTGACAAAAACTCAATTAGTCATCTCTCTGTTGCCAACTCTGTTGTTACACCCACCCTCTCTGTCAAGAATCTTGGAGTCTGGATGGACCCAAGGCTGTCTCTAGAGACATACATTAATAAAACGTGTAAATCATCATTTTATTATTTACATAACATTAGAAAGATTCGAAAATTTTTAACCATTGAGTCTTGCACTATCCTTGTCCATGCATTTATTTCATGTCGCCTTGACTACTGTAACAGTTTATGTTATGGTCTTCCTGCTTACCAAATAGCAAAACTTCAAAGAGTTCAAAATGCTGCCGCTAGAATCATATGTAAGGTTTCCCGTTTTGCACATATTACTCCGGTTCTCATTAGCTTACACTGGCTTCCAGTCAAAACTAGAATAATCTTTAAGATACTTACTATCACTTTCAAAGCTATCCATGGTATGTGCCCTTCGTATATTTCTCAATTAATTAAAGTCAGAGGGCGCTCTTTTTATAACACTAGATCTAATAATGAGCTACGGCTGATCGTACCATCCTTTACATCACTGTCTACTATTGGCGATAGGTCATTTACATCAGCCGCACCTTTTCTATGGAATAAATTACCTGCTAGTATTAGGCAAATCAAATCCTATGACTATTTCAAGAAGCAGCTCAAGACTTACTTATTCAGAGAAGTCTTTAGCCTTTAGCTACTATTTACAACTAGTTTTATTATGGTTATTATCGACTAAATTTTATCATTACTCATAGTAATAGCATTTTATTGGACTGTTATTCTTAATGAATTGGTTAGTTAATTATTAGTTTGTTAGTTTATTTTAAAAGTAGAGACTTTGTAAAAGCGCATCTGAACATTTTCCATATGCTAATTTGCGCTATATAAGTGCATTATTATTATTATTATTAATATAAGTAATAATGTAAGTAACTATAACAAATATGTTTAAATTATATACAAATGTTATCCTTAAAATTACAATATTGGTGTATAAATAATTAATTAATATTTACTCAAATAAATTACGTTTACGTAGCCGACTCAATCAAGTATTTCAGGTATCAGAGTGATAATAGCGTCTAAATAAGTAAGTTTTAACTCTGCTCTTGAAAGTGTTTAGAGACTCAGTCACTAGTCCTTATAATGTCAGGCAGATTATTCCATAATGTTGGCGCAATTACTGAAAATGCGCGCTTTCCATAAGTTTCAAGATTATATTTAGGGACGATTAAAAGTTTCTTATTAACCGAGCGTAGCGATCTACCAGGTATATATTTAATTAAGAGTTCTTGTAGATAATAAGGTCCAGTTTCATGATAAGCTTTGAAAGTTAAAATTAGAATTTTAAATTCTATTCTAGCAGTAATGGGTAACCAGTGTAGTTCTTTAAGTATTGGTGTTATATGTTCTGGTTTCTTAGAATATGTTAAAAGGCGTGCCGCAGCATTCTGCACGTACTGGAGTTTTTGTACTAAGCATTGTGGTAGGCCAGATAATAGAGAGTTGCAATAGTCAATTCTCGAAGTTACAAAGGCATGTATTAAGATTTCACAATCTCTGTATGACAGAAATCTTCTGATAGTAGATAGATTTCGTAAATGATAAAAGGCAGTTTTACACATGAAATTAACTTGTTTGTTCATTGAAAGTGTGTGGTCAAACCAAAGGCCAATGTTCTTGACTGACTTGGACACTGTGATCAGATCAGTACCCGCATAGATACTTGGACACTGTGATCAGATCAGTACCCGCATAGATACCCGCAATCATCCCTATTTCTAATGTTAAGCACCTATTCGCGTATTTACGTGAAATGTTTTGCGAAAAACAAGAAAATTACTTAAACGCTAAGCCTAAGCCTTTCACAGGTTGAAGTTTTCTTAATTTGTAATTCACTGTGAGTTTACTAAGTCGTAAAATTATTTACTAAAACAGTTTAAAGTGCCACTACGACGAAAATTTACCATTTCGATTTGCCACTTTTTCAGTGTCTATAGGTCAATCAGTATTAGAAATATCCGAAATAGTAAAAAATATTCCCAAATGGGCATGTTAAACCACAAATTTTAGGAGAGTTTACTGGTAAAATCCTGTCCGCCTTTGCTGGAAGCCGTGCCCTTTGTTCAGCTTTAAACAAAGGTTTATTCACCGGAAGTGATGTCATACACTTAACACGACAACCTCGTGGCGCGAAATAGCGTGCATAAAAAAGTAGCCAATCTCGCAAAGATAAATATAACTTTCTTCTTATGTACGTGAAGACGTTTTTAGTAGAAATATGCCTCCAGGCGTTGTGTTCTGCAGGCGAGCGTTAAGTGTATGACATCACTTCCGGTGAATAAACCTTTGTTTAAGCTGAACAAAGGGAACGGCTTCCAGTAATGGCGGACGTGTAGATTCAATATTCGGCGCTAAAAAAATAAGACTTCCTGTCGTTGTATCGAAAAACAATTTGAACTGGTAATAATATATGAACTCTACTTTATGAATATGCAAAAACATTGATATGTCAAAATTTGATCGTAGGGGCACTTTAAAGTGCCACTACGACGAAAATTTACCATTTCGATTTGCCACTTTTTCAATGTCAATAGGTCAATCAGTGTGAGAATTATCAGAAATAGTAAAAATATTCCTAAATGGGCAAGTTAAACCACAAACTTTACCGGTAAAAGTTTACCGGTAAAATCCTGTCCGTCCAGGCCCATTAGCCAGACAATGTTTTTACCGAGGCACTATTAATTAAGACGTCAAGAAATAATCGCTCAATAAAAAGTTAAAATTTAATAACATACCTTTTTCTATGGAAACACCATTGTTTTACGTATACTAGCTATGGGCCTGCCGCCATTACTGGAAGCCGTTCTCATTATTCAGTGGAAGTGATGTCATACATGTACACTTAACACGACAACCACGTCGCGCGCAATAGTGTGCATAAAAAAAGTAGCCAACATCGCAAAGAACTTTCTTCTTATGTACGTGAAGACGTTTTTAGTAGAAAATATGCTACCAAGGCGTTGTGTTGTGCAGGCGAGCGTTGAGTGTATGACATCACTTCCGCTGAATAACCCTTTGTATAAAGCTGTAGAAAGGGAACAGGCTCTAGTAATGGCGGACGTTTATATTCAATATTTGGAGTTCAAAAAATAAGACTTCCTGTCGTCGTATCGAAAAACGATTTGAACTGGTAATAATATATCAACTCTACTTTATGAATATGCAAAAACATTGATATGTTAAAATTTGATCGCAGTGGCACTTTAAGACCTCCGGAAACTTGTATTTGAACTCCAGAGCCTTCGTTCTTTCGGCCAGCGGAGTGTAACGTTTTGCCGCGGCGTGTAGGTATACAGTGACGTCTCTGATCGGCCACTTCTCTTAAGCGACCATGTTTCTAAAAGCCTGTCCCTAGTCTAGTAGATCGGTTTGAAAAGGAGCCGAAATATACTTATTTTAACTCAGGTTTGAAATTCGGGCTAGCTTGATAGACCCATGGGCTAGTGAAGTAAGCCAGTTGAAGCTTTCCCGTAGGGCAAACATCAACTTCTATTTTCTTCTCGCGCTGTCGAAGACAGCCATCCCTACGAGATCTAGATGAGATACCGCTTGGTCCTCGAGCATGCCTACTTTTTCTGTACCTAGATTGGTATATTATTAGCTTGATAGAGCGGTTTTCGATTGTGTGTTGTAAAACCAAAACCAAAGTAATTACATAGCCAATCACGAGCAAGTAAAAACACAATAAGCCAATCAGGAGCAAGTAAAAACACAATGAGCCAATCAGGAGCAAGTAAAAACAATTAGCCAATCACGAGCAAGTAAAAACCCAATGAGCCAATCACGAGCAAGTAAAAACACAATGAGCCAATCACGAGCAAGTAAAAACACAATGAGCCAATCACGAACTGAAATAATTCATAATTGGTTTTACTTGGACTAATCATGAGGAAAAGTAAACGCAATCGTGGATAACTGTCGCTAAATTGATTGCCTGACGGACCAAAACAATGTTGGGTTTTAGTTTAAAACTTGATTGGCTGATAATTACAAAACATCTTTTTACAACCAATAGAAGAGCTAAGCAAACGCAAAACCAAAGCATTCACGTACTACTTTCGACACTTAATCGAAAATCGCTCTATAAAAAGCAATTCAAGTATGCCTATACATCCGTACTTTTCGTACTATAGGTGATATACTTATTTTTATGCCGGGTCAGGAAGATATCGAAGTAACATGTGAACTAATTTCAGGTAAGTAACTTTTATCACTGATGATGGTGACAACAGTGATTTTATTATCATCGTTATCATTTTATGTGTTCTATAGATGGTTTGCACATGACGTCACGGCGGCCATGTTGGTGTACCTTTAACAATAGATTCTTCGTTAGCTTCTTTTGTTAGGTACACCAACATGGCCGCCATGCCCTTTGTCATTTGAATCTCTGGGGATTGACTGCAAACCATCTATTACTGTTTCATAACTCTATCATACTTATATCATACATTATGTATTTTGTCACGTGGATATCCAGGACTCGAAAATGCGAGTCGATTTTTAGAAATGCGAGTAAGATGTCATGACACAACTCGTAACTGTTGCTTGTAGAATCTTGCTGAATTATTTGTTGTTGCTAGTGGATCAGACAATGTTGCTAGAATTTTTTGTGTGACAACTAGCTAGTTTGGTTAATATATATCTGCTGGATAGGGATTTATCCGGCGGATGAGCGTTATCCACCCTTTGACAACCGGATATACTGTAGCATACAATTTTGCATAATAACATTTCCCTATATTTTGATACGTGCCATTGTAGAGCGCTTAGGTGAAGTGGAAGATTCTCCACCCCTTGCCGTCCTCCCAATCTACTCCCAGTTACCGTCCGATCTGCAGGCCAAGATCTTCCAGAAAGCCCCAGATGGAGTCAGGAAATGTGTAGTGGCTACAAACATTGCCGAGACCTCACTTACAGGTCTGAAACTCTTTATTAAATGCTGGTATAATCAACTATAAGGTCTATTAAGGTATGCTAACCGCCGTGAAATTCGAGTAGCAGCTGACGTTTTGAGCGCTAACCCTTTGTCAGAGCAGAAAGTCCTTTGTCAGTTTTTTTGCTCTGACAAAAGGCAGCGCTCGAAACGTCAGCTGCTACTCGCTTTCTACGACAGTTAGCGTACCTTATTCAAGTTTCAGGTGATTATACTTGTTCAGTGTTTTTCTTCCCTGCTGATGCAGAACTACACAAGATCTTACAGGAATTTGAAGTCACCCATTGTCATTTAATAAATGAACAAGTTATACTTACCTTGTTGATTTCTATATCCGATATTCCACTGTGGTTCATTTTGTTTTCCATTGATGAAAGTCTGTCTTCGTACATGTACATGCAACGTTTTCAAGGTGCCAGACTTTCTTGAATTCCTCAGTTGGAGTTTTGTCGTCCATCAATGAAAGGAGTCTTGATGCTCTACCTCGATTGTCAGTGGATAAAATATAAATTGAGACGAGACAAACAGTCGAATAGCTGTTATTACGGCTGAGCCAAATGGTCAGCGGTTTCACCCATCAGTCCTCATGAAAACGAGGCTTTCGGATCACGTAGAACGGAGATCACCAAAAAGATGATGCCCCAAACGATTATGTTTTTAAATAAAAGCAAGAAAAAACGAGGATATTTCATGGGAAATTTCACTCAAACAAGCTCAAACGAGTCGACGACCCGATAAGATGGGTGAAACCGCTGACCGTTTCATGGTATTTGGCTCGGCCGTAATAACAGCTATTCGTAGCTCTTGACGGCCATTTTGAAAGGTAATCAAGCCTTTGGTGACATCAAGGCTGGAGTTAAGTCAGCTTAGTTAGAGACTTGATATTCAAAATTCTATCCATATTCTTAGAAAGAGGGTTCGTATTAGTGCACAGTCAACTCCATCCTCCATGTGAGGCTAAGGCTTGGTTACCTTTCAAGAACTACAAATTGAACTATTGTACACTTCTTGACATTTGAATGGTTTAGTCGCCAAAGCAACCAGTAGTATTCAAGCTGGGTTGAGTGACAGCTGCCAAACTGTTCATGTAATCACACTTGTTGTTGCAGTTGACGGCATAATGTTCGTCATTGATGCTGGTTATTGCAAGTTGAAGGTGTACAACCCTAAAATTGGCATGGACGCCCTTCAGGTCTACCCAATTAGTCAGGTAAGGGACATCCTAATGCTAACCCTAAAATTAGCATGGACGCCCTTCAGGTCTACCCAATTAGTCAGGTGAGAGACATCCTAACGCTAACCCTAAAATTAGCATGGACGCCCATCAGGTCTGCCCAATTAGTCAGGTGAGGGACATCCTAACGCTAACCCTAAAATTAGCATGGACGCCCTTCAGGTCTGCCCAATTGGTCAGGTGAGGGACATCCTAACGCCAACCCTAAAATTAGCATGGACGCCCTTCAGGTCTACCCAATTAGTCAGGTGAGGGACACTACTGAGTACGCTATAGGTGGTTTGCACTCAATCCCCAGAGATTCAAATGACAAAGGCCATGCGGCCATGTTGGTGTACAGAACAAAAGAAGCTAACGAGGAATCTATTGTTACCTGTACACCAACATGGCGGCTATGACGTCACATGCAAAGGGTCTATAGAGTGATGTTTACTCCATGGGAATACAAGGATTTCGGTGACGTCATTGTTTACAGTTTGCCTTATTAGCATAATTAGACATTCATTCGATAAATAAACAAATGCCATCACTAGAAAGAGTATACAGCTATTGCAAAAGGTTGTCACGGACAAACGATAAGCGAGACCGAAATGGATTGTGGTTATAGCTGAAAGTCTGGTAAATTCATTCGTTTTGGGGGTTCAGAAGCTTTAAGACGAAAATTAATGGTTTCCTTCGATTACACCGTATAGTTTATCTGCCCCGCATGCCTGGACAGTTACAACCACAGTCCATTTCGGTCTGGAGATATCGCTTGTTGTTTGCCGTTTGTTCCGCGGCAAACTTTTTTGAAGTAGGTGTGTCAAATTAGCCACCATGGCAAGTTTGACATAAGAAGGATGGAAACTACTTAAAAAGCTGCGTGCAAAGGTTTATGTGATTGGCACCTGTAATGTTGCAGTTTTTAAAAATAGATTTCTCATTACACATTTAACAATTTATTGCACCCACACGTGCCACTGTGAATAAATGTTTCTCTATAGCCATTTACATATTTTTTGTCTACTTCTCAGGTTGAGTGCTGTTAATGTTAATTAATGCAAATGAGGTAAAACGTTTAAACAAAAATCCGCCTTCATTCTCAGGACAAAGTGTACTTTATGATTCAACCGACACGTGCTGCGCGATTGTCGGACGAAAAACATACGACTGTCGGACGACAGTTGGCAAAGTGTCAATGAACTGTCAGCTGTTCTGAATTATCGAAATCCGAAGAGTCAAAACTGGCCTTCACATTCTCTACTCATAGCCTCGTCACCAGGCTTCTCGTTTACGCGCGGCTGGATATTGTGACGTCACTGCTTCGGTTAGCCGAGAAGCCTGGCCCTCTTGAAAGAAAAATCGAGAGGTCTATGAAATATACGTGTGAAACCAACGTTGAAATTTTTTTGTCGTAGGTACTTTACGTAGGTCAAAAATATAAATCGACTCATATTTCACTTTGCGTGAGTTTTGCCATGGCTTCTTACTTGGGAGTCAGATGGCCGCCATTTTTTTAAAAGAAACTACTGAGAGAAGGCTGGAGACGAGTCCAGGAAGTTTATATCATTCCTTTACTTCCTCCTAGCCAGAGGAATTTCCTACTGGAATCACGCTTTTCGTAAACTTTATCGCTGCTGCACGGCGCATTTCACGGGAGTCAATTGCCTTTTCCTTGAATAATTGTTAATTATAACGTTTTCGCCAGAACGTTTGTTCCTCAGTATTTGAATCGAAATAAAAAGGTGATGGAAAGCTTTTTGTTGCAATTTTAGGCTAACGCGACTCAAAGAGCTGGTCGTGCAGGAAGAACAGGTCCAGGGTAGGTACAAGCTCGAATGGCCCGTTCAAACTGTTCGACATCGGTACTTGTTGAAACCGATGTCGAAACCCTTTGACATGGCCAGAAAACATTTCCGATAGCAATAGCAGTTAATTAGAATGTTGAATAGATGTTGAAACCGTTTGACACGCATGCTTTCAACATCCTTCAACAAATGTTGAACCAATGTTTAAGAGATGTTGAAACCGTTTGACGGAGGCTTAAACGTCAGAGGGAATTTAGCATGTCCGTGAGAGTCCCTAACTTTCTACTCGCGTGTCTTGGCTTTCATAAAATCAAGCTTAGGACCTCGATATGCAGCTAAAGGTTCGTTTTATGTAGCAATGGCGGGCAAGGGGATTTGTCAGATAGGGGATTTGACGGATAGGGCTACTCCGAGGGTGGGGATTTTTACATTTTTTTGGGAGAAAATGTCAAACCTTGCCCCCCCGGACTTAACATTGATAGGTGCATAAACAAATATATGTTATTTTGCCGTGTCTGTCCTATGGATATTGATTCCTGAATCAAAGCGCGAGTTTTGCACGAGTTTATTGTATGCATACAGTGTGAGATCGTCGTCTACTAAATTTAATTCGCCTTGTATGGAAATAACTAACAGGCAGTGCTTTCGACTGTACACTGAGAATTCGTACAAGAACGAGCTCCTTATCGCTACAGTTCCTGAGATCCAAAGAACGAACCTGGCTAACGTGGTGCTACTTCTTAAGTCACTTGGGGTACAGAACTTGCTGGAATTCCATTTCATGGACCCTCCCCCACAGGTAAAATTGGTGAAGGTGTTGGTTAAAATGTGTAACTACATGTATGTTGGAGGGGTGGGTGGGTGGGTGGGGACGTGAACGTCAGGGAAGGCTGTTGTATGGATTACGTAATAGTAACAGTTATAATAATGGTGAAAAAGTGTGTTTACAAGTGAAATAGCCAGCGTCAGATTAGTTCAAAAAGTTCAACAAACCATTAACAAGTGAATTATTCGCACGCGAGTCCGAAAACAGTGAATAGTGAACAATTATTCACCGAAGTGGAAGTGAATAGTGGTGGGTATTTACCGACACTGAGGTGAATTATTGTTTTAGTATATACCACACAATTGAATAGCCAGTACCAAAAAGTTATTTTATTTTCTGTGAAATGGACAAAAACTCGCACGAGGTGAAAGCGTGCGAAAAACACTATATACTATTGCAGGATATTCTGAGTTTGCATAGACAATCGGCACGCGTGAAAAGCACTATTCACGTGTGTGGTGTATTATCAGGGTTAGAACAAAAAGAACATTGAATCTTGCCCGAATATCTCATTCCACTAAGAAGCGTACTGTGGCTCTTTGTCCATCAGCAAGTTGTCTAACTGATCTACTAGTTCTACTAGTCAAATGAGAAGAACTGCAAGAATGAGGACCATTGATGTACTCTTTGTTTGGTTTGCATTGACGAAATTAAATAAAACATTTTGGTCCTTGTAGAACAAGCCAAAATACACTTTTAACCCGGCCAAAATTTGGAATATTAGAATATTTCCTAGCGGAGCTGTGGACCAATGACAGCCGCCATCTTGTCCCTCATTGAGACACCAACAAAGCGGCCATAAAGCTGCGATACAAAATCATTGGGTTTCACTTCAAAACTCTTTGGATACAACTTTTAGGATTCATCAAGTCTAAAAAAGAAATTGGCACAAGACTTGTTTTTTATGCATTTCGGAAAACACGCTGGACGGCTTCTGTCATAATATTAAAATTTGTTTTTACTCCGGAACAAAACACAATATCGACGGGAAAGTTTCTGCGTAGACTTTTATTATCGACAACAAAACTAGGCAAAATCGAGCTGGCGAGCCGTATTCGATAGGACACATAGGATAGTATGAAAAGTATGTTGAGCTGTGAATCTCCATGTGAAAATAAAATGTCATTCGTCTGAAAAGTATGAGGGATCAACAGAAACTATAAGTAAGAGGCCTTATACTATTCATTAATAATTCATAAGGGTACTAGCCAATCCAGACCCAGCATTCGGGTCACGTGGATACACTGTAAACCCCATACAAAATTCTAGTTAGCCTATTAGTATTCTGCATCAATGATACAGAATACTAACAAATTCTGTATATGATACAGAATACTATAATAAGCCCTATTAGTATTCTGTATCAAATGATACAGGGTACTAACTAGAATCATGTATGGATCAGTTCTAGGACCTGTACTTTTCCTTATTTACGTTAAAGACTTTCGTAACTCTTCACAGACTTTTGAATTCCAGTTTCCAATTACCCGGTAACAAAACGAGCAGGGGACTGGAACCGAATCAGTAAAACTAATTCAATTAACAACTAGTCAAAGTGAGCATTATTTTCCAAAAGAACAGATCAAACTTTGGTGAACTTTGGCTCAATATTGACGATGCTAGAAGCCATCAAATATGTCAATTTTCCCATACAAACTCTCTTACTTTTTAACGTTGTCCCTCCAAACCATTGTAAAATGTTGGAGGGACAAAAAAATTCAATTGCTTATAATTCAAACAAGATTCACTCGTATCATGTCAAACTTAGCACACATACTAATTTCAACATGCTCTGTCATGTGATGAACTTCATTTTAGAATTAGAGTAATTCTGATAAACTCGGTCCCAGTCCCCTACTCGTTTTGTTACTGGCCAATTTATTTTTTGCGAGTAAGAGTTTGTTAAGCTTAGAATCCATTGTTAACCAACAACTGATTAATATTAATACCTGGCTTTGTGCTAATACACTGTCTTTAAATATTGATAAAACAAATTTTGTTATATTTCACCCTCCTCAAAAGCATAGTTAATAGAATGGAATGGTTAGGAAACCCAGCGACCTTCTTTGTTATAGGTCTTTGTTAGCTTTTTTCAACCACCACCGTGCACAAAAGACAATATAAATTCCAATGTGTTAATCATTAAGCCAACAGAAACGCGTGAGTTTAGTCGTTCAGGGAACGCTAATGAACTATAACCGTGCACAATATTTTGTCTTACCCCCTTCCAACCTAAATCGCAGCGCCTTTGTTAGCCCCTTTGAATTTTGCCCGGTTTCCTAACCATTCCACTCTATTAACTATGTCAAAAGGAACCTAATCACTTGGTCCAAATAAAGATCAATGATCAAAACATTAAACATGTAAACAGTATAATTTTTTTGGGAATAATGATTGATTCTAGCCTAAATTGGAAAGACCATATTTCGGCAGTCTCAAAAAAAATCTCAAGAAGCATTGGTATACTTTCAAAATTAAGACATTATATCAATATTGATACTCTATCTCAATTGTATTATTCTTTAATTTATCCCCATTTAATTTATGGCCTCATTATATGGGGCAATACCTACAATACTAACATTAAACCAATTACAATACTTCAAAAGAAAGCTATTCGCATCATCACTTTCTCTAAATTCGATGCCCATACTAATCTTTTTTTCCTAAACCTAAATATTTTAAAGTTTACAGACCTAATAACATTTCAAACTGTATTTTTCATGTATCAGTTCTATAATGGTCTACTTCCCCAAATATTTAATTCATTTCTTACTTTCACTAGTGACATACACTCTTACAATACAAGATTAGCCTCAAAAACTTCGCTTCCTATTATCTTCCACAGATTCGCAAGAACTTCGATAAATTTAATATAAGATACTTCGGTCCAAAAATTTGGAATACTATAGATGATTCACTTAAATCCATGACAAGATCCAGCTTCAAACTTAGATATAAAAATCTACCTATAAAATGTTACGAAACTATCTGAAATTATTTGTACAACGTTAATCTATATCACATGACATGTTGTATTGTGCTTGTATTCATGTCTCGATTGTTTGTTTTTGGTTTCCTTTTTATTTTACACACCATATTTAAATTCCATTACGATAATTGGAGCCTCAACTACCCTGACATTTCCATTTTTTTTATATAAACACGTAATGTGTCATCTGTCTTGATTAGCCTAGTGGTTATTACAGATGACATAAGTACTTCCTTTTGCACACTTTACAATTTATCTTTCTCTTTAAATGTTTTACATCTAGTACTTGAATAAAGTTGTTGATGTTATTGTTGATTATGATGCTTATAATAACGCAAATTCTTGGCATCTTTTTCTTCTCCACGCAGGAGAACATTCTCAACTCGATGTACCAGCTATGGATCCTCGGTGCTTTAGACAATACTGGTGCGCTGACCCCCCTGGGTAGACAAATGGTGGAGTTCCCCCTGGATCCTGCCCTGTCTAAGTTGTTAATTGTATCGGTTGACATGGGATGCAGTGACGAGACACTGGTGAGCTGATCCACACATTACTTACAGGGGTTAATGTCAATCGAATTGAACCTTTCTTTTAAAAAAACTACACAAGTAATACCCTGATGTAGAAGAGAAATACCATGTGAATATTCTGATACGTTTTTCTTTTTTTTTCGATAGAGGATAGCAAAGATTAAAGTGGATTACAAAACCTTATTCTAGAAACGTTTCCGGTGAAAGCAGTATTTTTCTTCCACTCGAATTTGTTCCATCCTTCATCAAAATTGTCTCGAATGTTCTCCAGTATCCCTGGAAAGCCCCGGGGGGGGGGGGGGGGGGTACTCCTGTTTGTGACGTATTATGTATGTGCCGCCCGGGTGGGTCAGGGTTTTGAGCTCAGTTTGGGCAGGTAGGGTCAGGGTTTTGACCTGATTTGGGCAGATCAGGGTCAGGATTTGAGTATAATTTGGGTGCAGTCAGGGTCGGGGTTCAGTATTTTTTAGGCAGTTCATTTTTTTTAGCTACTATGTCAAAAAAAGACCTTCTGTTGACGCATTTTGATCGCCTGCCCACATGCAAGCACTGAGGTTCCCATACATCGTGACGCCGCTAATTTTATCTATGTACTTCATCTGCTGATTTGTTTACCCAATGCCACGTTTAAAGAAGGGGCAATCAGGTGTTTTTTTTTCAAAAAGGGGGCAATCAGGGTTTTGGAGCTCGGATTGGGTCAAACAGGGTCAGGGTTTGAGCCTCTTGGCCTCACATACATACCCATTTTTCATGTAAGTACCCCCAATTAAGTAATGGTCCGCGCAAGAGGTAGGCATATGTTATGCATGGAATGTAAAAAGGTACTAATTGTGGTATTGTTTCAATCTTCCACCTCATTGGCTTAGACATTAAAATCTATCTAAAATTGAAGAAGAAGAACATTTTTTCTCATTTTGTAAACAGATTTGAATTGCATCTAGTGAAAAGTCTCATAACTTTCAATATGACGAACTTTCAATATGGGGAACATTTTTAAATTGAACGTTTTCGTGGTTATTGTTTTGCACTCTCATGATTGGACAAAACGTTTTCACACAAAAGAACTCTCCTTTAAAATGCATTTTTAGTGGATATAATTTCAGAAATTTCTGATTTAAGGGTTGATGAGTTGTCAGTATGAAAAACAGAAAATACTAAAGTGGGGAAAGCAAATCGCATCTGAACAATAGAATTGTGCCTACCTCTTGCGCGGACTGTTACTTAAAGTGCGTATAAGCCCATTTTTTAATCACTAAAATCGATTCTAGTGCTTGAATAAAGTTGAATAAATAGTTGAATAGTAGTTAAACTCATTGGCATAAAATGAGCTTGGGATTAGGTGCCTAGAGATAGCCATGCTGGTTGCGCATGTCCACACACGACAAGGAGGTAACCATGGTAACCCCTGCCACAGTCCACCACCCGACACCTGTCACACTGACCAGCCTAGTCAGTGGAATACTTACCAACCATACTTACCAATGGGCGGGAGCAAATTTGCGTAACGCAGCTGTTGAGCACACCAAGCCCCTGGTAAGCTAAGGGTGCGACCGCTGACCAGCAATGCCTCAATTTTAACTTTGCCTAAATTACTTTTATCCACATAACATTTCCTGATTTGATATAGTTTAACAGTCCCGTGCTTATCATCTACCCTTCTTCACCTCTACTTACACATTTACGATCGTTACGTTTCCAGACTATCGTGTCCATGTTGTCCGTACCTGCCATCTTCTTCCGCCCTAAGGGTCGTGAGGAGGACAGTGATGCCGCACGCGAGAAGTTTGCCGTGCCCGAGAGTGACCATCTAACATACCTTAATGTGTATCTACAGTGGAAGAATAACAAGTGGGTAGCCCTACTTTGTTGTCCTAACCTTATTTCGTTGTTATGATGATGAGATATGATATGATGATATGACGATGTGATGGTATGATGGTATGATGATGATGATATGACGATGTGATGGTATTATGGTATGATGGTATGATGATGATGATATGACGATGTGATGGTATTATGGTATGATGATGATGATGATGATATGACGATGTGATGATATGACGATGTGATGATATGACGATGTGATAGTATGATGATAATGATATGACAATGAAGAAGAGGAGGAAGAAGAAAAAGATGCTGATGATGATTATTTTTATTATCTATTAATCTCGTGGGTTTTTTTTCTTACCAGTTATGGAGCGCAATGGTGCAGCGAACACTTCATCCATGTCAAAGCGATGAGAAAGGTATAATCATTGTGTGGAACGTTACGTGGGCGATTTAACAAATTCACGATACATTTTATACGTATGTCCTCTCGCTGGTGCCTCTTGAATCCACAGTTATTTTGGCCATTATGGTCAATAAGAGGAGAGACCCATAAGGAAGGTGGTCAACTTGTTTTTTTCAACAGCAAATTAAAATTATCAATCGGGTTTTAGGCTTTGAAGACGAGAGCGCACGAAGACTCGAGAGAACACGCAGTTTCTAAAAGCTGTAGTATTATTGACATTACGAATTATAAAACGAGAAACTAATCGTTTTGATCAAATTCACTATCTACCACTTAATTGTGAAAGATAATTTAATGTTAACAGATATAGCTGTTTCTGCTGAAAATCAACAGTTCACTCTCTTAGTATAGAAATCTGTACATACTCTCCTCTGCATTTCCATACCTTCTCGTGGTGAATAACAGGGTATGGTCCTCGCAGGTCCGTGAGGTGCGTAGTCAGTTGAAGGATATCATGGTGCAACATAGAATCCCCCTGAGGTCGTGCGGATCAGACTGGGACATCATCAGGAAGTGCATCTGCTCGTCATACTTCCACCAAGCTGCGAGGCTAAAGGTAAGGACGTACGGACCATCACATGAATTTCAATGCGCTAAACAACAAAACAACGGTCTATTCCTCTAGATTCATTTTCGGTCGACGATTAGGCACTTATCTCTATGGGAAATACCCGAAAATGGCGTTTTTGTTTGACAAGATGCAAAATGGCGACATCTCAAATAAAGAAATTATGGGAGAGAGTCGCACAAAGCAGAGAAGTTTAATGTGATGGACCGTATTTTCTCAGCGATTATCTTTGTTATTGGCCCAAAAGGGTGATATTCAAGCGGTCGGGGATTATTTAAATTGCTGGAGCCTGTGATGCAGTAATTTTGCTGTCACAAAACATCAAACAAGTTAAATGGTTCAAATTAAGGTGTACTTTGACTTGATTGATAGGAGGAGGAAGGAACTATTCAAAGAAAGCCTGTATTACCTGTTCTCTCTCATATAATAGACCCGTTTCGCATTCAATAATGGATGCGATGAGCACAGACGCATTTACTCAACGTTAGTCTCATTCTGATGTTAAATATTCACAAATGCCAGCGAGAAGGTGCAGAAGTTCAAACTACAACAACACATAGAGTTGTGAATAACCCATCTTGCCGTTGGTATGTATGAATATTTAACATCAGAATGAGACTAACGTTGAGTAAATGCGTCTGTGGTCATCGCAGCCAGCGGTAATTATTTAATCCCAAACTGGACTATTCTTCAACGCATAATTATCGTAAGTGTATCGGTATTTCGTAACGTGTATTGTTAAAGCGAAATGTTCTGCTGCGAAACTTGAACAACATTGCTCTTTGCTGAAATGTCTGTGAGTTCAGCCTGTCATATTTCAGAATAGTCCAGTTTCAGTACAGACTCATCTGCGCAGTGTTAGTCTCATCGTGGTGTTAAAGTTCATAAACTAAGCAACAGTAGTATCGTTTCCTTGAATGGTATTTAACAGGTATACTTCTGCACATGACAGGGTATTGGCGAGTACGTAAACATGAGAACGGGTATGCCATGCCATCTACACCCAACGAGTTCACTGTTTGGCATGGGTTACACCCCAGATTACATCGTGTATCACGAGTTGGTGATGACATCTAAGGTATGTGTTTGGCATGGGTTACACCCCAGATTACATTGTGTATCACGAGTTGGTGATGACATCTAAGGTATGTGTTTGGCATGGGTTACACCCCAGATTACATTGTGTATCACGAGTTGGTGATGACATCTAAGGTATGTGTTTGGCATGGGTTACACCCCAGATTACATTGTGTATCACGAGTTGGTGATGACATCTAATATTTCATTAGATCGTGACATCACCCTTATCATTCTTTCACTCATTCAGGAATACATGCAATGCGTTACAGCCGTTGATGGTTATTGGCTGGCAGAACTCGGACCTATGTTCTACTCTGTCAAGGAGTCAACGAAATCCAGAGCGGTAGGTTTTTATCTCTACAGCCATTCCAAAAAGGTTGCATCGTGCATGTTGTATTGTGGTGGCAGCGGACGGAAATTCATTTTGTTGAATGGATAAAGGTGTTTTGGACCTCAGAATGCACTTTGTAATATGCACAATGCAGGAGACAACCTTATTTATAGCTGTATACTCATCTACATCTACGGTCTATTATTCCGAGTAGTTATATCAAACAAGAGCCCATCTGGGCTTTCACTCGGGCCACATGAGATTGAAGATGAAATACACTTTCATTTGAAATCCTCTTAGTAATAACCAAAGGGAAGAATTATTAGCAGTCTTTAGGAGTGGCCGGTAGCGCGGTGACTTTCATTCTCTGCTCCCCTAGTATATATATACATGTATGTAATTTAATATTTTTGTTTTCTCGTATGTAAATTAAAGTAGTTGATCTTTTATTGAAAACACTACTTATTCATGTGTGTATGTATGTTCAGACTACTATCGTGCAGCTAGCTAGAGTCTTGAGATATCTGTCAGCAACTCGCAGCTAGTTAATAAATTAGTACTGTTCAGACCTAGTAACTTAGTAGGTTTTACTTTTTGTTTTTCCCTCTTCTGGTTTGTTTCTATCTCTAAAGAGGGCATGAATGGGGTTAACCGACTACTGACAAACAGCCTTAAAAATAACTGACAACTGACAAATGACGATTTTTTTACTGACAACTGACAACCGAAAAATAACTGACAACTGACAAATTTGGTTTTTGTGGGTCAAACATTGTAAATGTTCTCTAGTAATGATTAACTAGGGCTAACTGACAACTGACAAATGGCCAACATTTTAACTGACAACTGACATGTAGACCCCCCCCCCCCCCCCATTCAGACCCTCTCTAAAAGATAGAAATTTGGTCTATAACTGCCCTTGGCGCAAGTGTTTCGTAATCGCAAATAATTGACCGCCAAAGTGCTCAATTGAAATTTCAACCAAAATATTAAAACTGTGCGAAAAACTGCTACTGACTGGTGTTTGGCGATCCTCGTTATCCATGATGGCTCAATTGACGTACAATACACCCGGTAGTTGTCATCGATGGGCTTTTAGCGCGCTAGATTCTATTCAAGCTACCTCGCTAGGTAGCCTGGAACTTCAAAGTATTCCACCGACCACTAGCTAGCTAATCACCAGAGCAGAAAAACTGTTCAGACTAAAGAAGCTCGCTACCTCCTGTGGTTAGCTAGCTAGATTTACTAGCCTGAACACGGCCACACGTTTACAATTTAGTCTGCAGGTCCGATAAAACTGCAGGTTCCAGTCGTAAACAGTCCGAGTTTGACCAAAGTGAAACGATCGAGCTGCTCGCGTCCGTAGATATATATTTCTTCGTTTGCACTTTTGACATGATGTAATTCTTCAAATGGCACCATTGTTTTATTTCTTATGTTTAATAATACAGTTCTCAGCTGTAAATAAAATAGAACATTCTATGGAAGATTTCTTGTCCTAAAGTTTGGAAACGTAACACATGCATTTGACGCTAGAAAGTTCAGTACTCGCAAGGTCAATTTACTAGTGGCAGTTTACTAGTTTGCACTATCGGCTGTTATGGAATGGAAACATACTTTCACAGCTTAATATGTATGTCGATTGGTCAGAAGGATATCTTGTTTAAATGCTACGGTCCTTTCGGCATCAGGAAATTTTTTAACGGGAGTTTTCGTACAGTATTTCAAGCTATGCTGTAGTGCGAGTTCAGTTACGCCACAAATGTCGGTGAAACTAATACCGTGTTCATTATTATCGGTTTTCTCTATGGGTTCTCATGTATTCAATAATTACTTCTGGAGCTTCATATTTATGTCGATTGGTCACAATGATTTCCTCTTTCAGTTTTTCCCTTTAGTTTGGACATTAGGGATATATCCTTGGAGATTTCGTACAGTTTAGCGACCGTTGTGTCGAAAGTAGAAACGTTCGTTTGTCATGAAAGTGCGTAAACAAACTGTCACAAGCGGTTTCATAGCAGCTCGATGTTCGACTCCCATAAAGTCGATGATAACGTATATAGCTTCATATGTACGTCGATTTCTCACAAGGATTTCCTCTTTCAGTTTTCCTCTCTTTGCTGGCACTTCATGCTTCTTGTTCGGGTAGTTGCCCCACTGAGCCGTAACCACAAAACGAGCACAGCATTTCAGTTGGCATACACTGCGTACATCTGCTTAACTAATTAGATTTGTAAAAATCTTAGCGGATCATGTAAATATTCCGCTTGGCTCAAATATGAGGGTTTCTGCCGTCAAAGTTCATTTTTTGTTTCAGTTTTCCCCATATTAGCAGACTTGTATAATGCCTCGAGCTCTCCGAATCCAGTAGAAAGACTCTGGTTATTCTGTCGTAAAACATGGACCTGACCCAAATTTAGGTTGTATTGCATCATTGCCCACGATGGAATAGATTTCTGACAATGACTATTTGAAATTGATATCTCCTTGTCTCGCCTAGTCTGAGCTTTGAATTTTCTTATCTGAGCGCGCCTGAGGAAATCTAACCTTTGTTTGCGTGACCAGCATAGTGCAATCTGATTGGTTCGAATTTGACCTTTAACGCATGCGCAGAAGCCGTCTGACACTGATTTAAAAAAATAATAATAACCACTTGCATTTTCAGACTCGGCGCTGCCACAGGCAGCCCGAGTAATAAAGCACGATGTCCATCCCTGTTAATCTCACATCCGAGTTGGTAGAGCATCAGTCCTGAATGTGGCAGGTATTTCGTTTGAAATCCCGGCCTCATCCTTGGGCAGGGACATATAAACTGCTGGTGAAGGTCTCCCAACACTTGCTCTTTATAAATGGGGGACGCTAACAAACTAGTAGTGCTATTCGTGAGGAGAAATGGATTGTTTCCCGGTTGGAAAAAGATGGCGGCTTGTGCCATTACCCACAAACCTTTGCGCACGAAAAACTTTAAAATGGTTACAAAATTGCGGTAGTGAAGTTTTTAATCTTAAAAACAAGCCAGTATAAGTGCTGTTGCCACTATACTGTGGTCATTGAAGGGAACCGAGGTTTTCTAAGTGTTATTTGGACTGTGTTAGGTTTGAAGGGATTGTGGTTAAATGTACCGCCGCCCTCATTTTCCGTGTGGTGTATTCTACCACTCCGTCCTTGGTAAAGACGCTACAGGTGCGACTACAGTAACCGGGGCCACTTAGACAACGAGAACTAAACAGAACGAAAACACAGCATTTCAACTTACAGTTACTTGAGCCAATTAGTGTCGAGTACAAGACAATAGCATTTCAACGATCCGGTAAAAAGCGAATTTGGTCGACTACTTCAAAGTCAAAGTCTTTCGAATGAAGAAAATCGCATGGATATGCTAGGATTTATACTTTGGAATGCTTTATTTTCGTTTTGCAATGTGTTTAGTTCTCGTTGTCGAAGTGGTTTCAGTAGTAGCACTGTAAATCCCATGCTTTAAAATTAATTAATCTTGGTAACTGCTGTATGAGCTTAAGAATCATTGATCCTAGAAATAAATCGCTCTCTCTTTGTTCACGATTTTGTTGGCCAATACGTGTACTGGAAAGCTAAAGCCTCTAGGGGCACGAAAGCCACATCGAAAGTACGCTGAAAAAAGGCGGACACGGCGAAATTGCTCCGTGTATCCACCTCTGGAATGTACCGTACCAAAAAATTAAAGATGGCGGCTTGTACTTTTACCCACAATCCTTTGCGCACGAAAATATTTAAATCCGTTATAAAATCGCTGTAGAGAGGTTTTGGATCTTTTAAAAAAAAACAAGCCAGTACAAGTGATGTTGCCAATACACTGTCATTTTGAGAAAACGGGGGATTTCTACGTGTGTGTTTTACTGTGTTAGGTTCGCAAGGGAGTGTGGTCTAATGTACCGCCGCCATCTTTGTCGGTACGGTGTATTGTTGCCGTCAATGTTGCAGCGCGTATCCGTACCTAACGATAGGATAAAAACTTCATTGCTCTTATACAATGTACATCTGAGACTTCGTTTGTTTGTTTAGCACTTGTAACTCATCTGAATGCTTTTGCGGCTTCAACAGGAAAATCGCAAACGTGCCAAGGAAGAGTTGACAGCTATGGAGCAGGAACTAGCGGAGGCAAGCGAACAAATCAAAGCGCGTGAACAAGAGAAACTTAGTAAACACGTCGCCTCAGTAAGGTAAGCAATTAGTATCTCGAAGCGATATCATTTTTGCAGACATTTATCACCTCTCAGTTAACTCATTGATAGAACGTCTGTCTCACATGTGGGAGGTCTTGGATATATATATAACGGTTTCCCTCTTTTTTGCTTTTGCAGAACACACATTATCACTCCTGGTAGGAAGACCCCTGTGACTCCAAAACGGACTCCCCATAGATTTGGTCTTTAAACGTTAGGACATTGGACAATACTACAGCTGTAGAAAAAAAAAATAGGGGGACACTGCAAGACTGTAGTCGTACCGTCCGTGACTGTACAGTAACTCATTGTGATTGTACCAGGAGGACCTAAACAATGGGGAAGCCATTTCAATGTCACGTCTGCCATGCAGACGGAATCTTTTTCCAGTGCGTTGAGCCTGTACATCGGAGAGGCACTAAGCTGTACATAGGAGAGACACTAAGCTGTACATCGGAGAGGCACTAAGCTGTACATCGGAGAGACACTAAGCTGTACATCGGAGAGACACTAAGCTGTACATTGTAATGGAGGTGTGCAATCTTTGTAATAGATTCTGTTGACAGCAATTTTTATGAGAAAAGTGTAAACCAATTGCAATATATACATCGCTGAAAATGAACCCAATATATTTTGAAATCAGCGATGGAACAATTAATACCAGGGGAGGGGAGAGTAGGGTGGAAGATTGAACTCTACCACAGAAGATAAAATACAATTCAGAAAGACCACAGTGTCCTGAAGTGTGATGGATAGAATTTCGAACCATTAAGCCGGGACTGAACGTTCGAATATTGTTGTACAACACAGGCCAACACTGTTGGATCGTAATGTTGGATAACGTGATCGATCCAAACTTTCATCCAACATTTATGCTATGTTTTTTTGGCTGCAATGTGTGTGGTGCAATGGGTCAGTGTACGGCACATTGAGTATGCGGTTTCCGTGCCGACTCTTCAAAGTTTGTATAGCTTTGAATTCTCGGCCGTAGCTAATCGGGAGCTCTGTCAGAGAAGGAAGTTGTGCACCGTCAGCCTCCTGGAAGAGCAGTCGGTTAGACTGAAGGGGCTGCCGACGTTAAATATAGAACTTTACTTATGTTAGGTTGTTGTTGGAAAATAGTCGGAAGTTGGAATTTCCATGGTTTTGCACACTTCCGATGGCTGGAAATATCTTGGAAATACCTTAACTTCCATCCGATGGAAGAGGTGCAGTTTTTCCTTGGTGCAACATGAGGTGCTAAACATTCTAATAAATCCTGTAGATCAGCAACATACCTGTTAAACATCACAGGGGAGGAGGTGCAGGAGGGGGAGGAGGTGCAGAAGGGAGGAGGTGCAGGAGGGAAGAGGGAAAGCAGCCTGCAGTCACGCTATTTTCCATTTCCTTCTATCGTTCATAGAGACCGGGTTAAAAATTCTCCCGAAAACGCTGAAATTATTAACAGACAGCCCAAGAACACATGATCACAGCTACAGCATGTGCTTATATACTGCTTCGGTCAAAGGCGCTTTGACAAATGTATTCTACTTTTTCTAAAACTAAATTTTAAAATCTGGGAAGATCTTCGATCACAGTCCTCGCACCCTACTGAAACAAGAGGCTGTATGCAGCCTGTACTGGGGCCATGTATGTGGCATTATGGAATATATATAATTAGTATATACCACACCAGTGAATATCACTTTTCGCGCGCTCTGATTGGCTACTCAAACAGTGAATATGATTTCATATTCACCTCCTAGCGAAACAGCGATCATCTCGCGCGAGTTTTTGTCCATTTAACAGAACATAAAATAACTATTTGGTGCTGGCTATTCACCTGCAGTGTGGTATATACTAAGCGGCTCGGTATTCAACTCCACTTCGGTGAATAATTGTTAAATATCCATGAAAGAGAAGTGTTTTATGAAATGACGGTTGTGTGACTGATGCGAGTTGAGTGCCCTTAGTCAGCAATATTAGACTCGTTATAATATTGATTTGGGACCGAAAACGTTTTTTTTTTTGAGCGGTTAGGTTTTTTAGAGGGTTTGTATGGAAGAGTATAGAAAATAATTTTCTTTAATAAGCCGATTTGTAGAGTATTCTGCAATCACCCCGTAGGTTCTATTATAAATAGGTCCTTGAAGGGAAAAATCAATTGAGCACGATCGACCGTGTTCCGATCGACTGATCCTAGTCTTCCAATGCGCGTCATTAAGTCGGCGTTTGAGTTCACTGTTCGCTGATCTTCGCTACCGTGTTGCAAGCAGCACTCGGATGTAGCAATCATTCCGTTTACGTGGATTATTCAGAGACGATTAAAGCTATTTCTGATAATTTTATATAATTTTATAGAAACTGCACACAGTTCCGTTTTAATAAAACAACTTTGATGTTTTTAAAGGTTAATCCTTTTTTGTTGAAGGTGTTTGTATTTATGAATCATTATGATGCGAGGATTTTTGGATTGGTCAGTGATATAAAGTAGCTTTTCTATCGAGAATGCGCAAGTTACGTCACGCAATGGCGCCACTTCCTCTCATGCACGAAGACGACGAGAAATGCATTCTACCACGAGAACCAGATAACCTGGAGAACAACACTGGAGAATCACGGAGAACCACGAGAACCATGACGGAGAACCAGATAACCACGACAACCAACCTAGAACCAAGAGAACCAATTAAGTGAACCATAGAGAACTACGAGAACCAAGAAACCCGGTGAACTACCGTATGTGCTATCTCGACCAGACGCACAACACAAAACGATATGCCCCCCCCCCCCCCCCCCCCCCCCACACACACACACAAAATATGTTGCTTAGTTACTTCTCAGTCAATTTAAGACTATAGATTGGTCATACCGGCCAATGACCATTTTTAGCCGTTACAAAGTTAATCACTTCTATGTCGGATTCTGCCTCCCTCCAGTCAGATCTTGATGCTCTAAGTGAGTGGTATTCATGTAATGGAGTAGAATTTCAACCGGAAAAAAAATGAAAACCTTTGCATTAATCGTAAACGCTACAGCTTTGACCGTTCCTACTTCATTATTAATTTTGACGTTAAGTTAGAGCGGATTTCAATTGAGTGTCGGAAGTGTTTTGGTTTTGCGTTTACTAAGCTCTCCTATTGGCTGAGAAAGTAAACCAACCATCCAATCAGAATCCAAAGTAAAACCAAACGTAAAATTGGTTTTGCTTTGGTTTGTCATTGGCTCACAGGGAAGCCATGTATGAGTTACTTGTGATTACTCGCTGCTTTGATTGGCTGCTAAGTTGTGAACTCACTCTAAGAGACATGAGTGGCGCGAGCCAAGTTTTGCTGGAACCTCGATGGAAATGGCAAGGTGTTGAGTTTTTCTAGGAGGACTTTGGATGGAAATTTCTCACATTGTACGAAAGGATTAGGCCTAGGGATTAACTGGCGCTCCTAAACGCACGTGGCCTGACGTGTGAAACGTAATTTGTAAGTAAAAAAACAAAACTTACCTACGGAGCCCCTAAAGGGCCATGCTTTTTTAAAACCTTTTTTTCAGGCATTTTTTGCCACTTACGACCGTATCTGGCATTGGTCAATAGTTTGTCATCTCATTTTGGACGATGTTGGACCAACATTGTTCAATAGTTTGTCATCCCACGTTGGACCAACATTGGTCAATAGTTTGTCATCCCATGTTGGACGATGTTGGACCAACATTTTCTGCTTGATCAAATGTTGGATGAAGTTTGGTTTTGTTCGATCAAACGTTTGAGTGTTTGGTACCCTGGTTGCCAGGGGTTCGAGGAGCGAAGCGACGAGAAGTTCTTTGAGCGAAGCGACGAGAACTTTAGGAGCGAAGCGACGAACCCCTGGGCTCGCGAGCTGCTAATCTCACTTTCGTGTTGAGTATGCTAATGAGGGTTAAAATACCTCATCAAACTGGTTTCCTTGTTTTGATTACGAACTTTCACGTGGAGCACTGAAGCGAGAAGGTGAAATGTCAAAACAGATGGATCCCAGAGAGAATATGTTAAATGTTCTAACTCCGGTGAAAAGGCTAACTTGTTCTCCCAACGTTTCGTTAAAGAACATTTGTCAAACCTGCTCAATCAACATTCCAATTTCGGGTAGGGGAAGACACAACATATTCGAAGGCTCGAAGTCAGTTAAGGAAAAGCTTGGCGAGAGACTTTCCGGTGTTTTGAATATTTCCGTAATCCAGGAAGATGTGCTCTCGAAAATCATCTGTTCAAAGTGTAAGAGAGAGCTGGAGAAGTTGGAGAGGTCAATGGGTGATCTTCAGAGGTTTAAAGATCTGGCATTGAGCTCTGCCAACCGACAACGAAGTTTGTTCAAGACTGGCGCGTGGGAAGCACAGCCAGAACATATCTTCGCTTTATGAAGCTTATGATAGCTTCTTCTTGCACTGCTAATTCCTTGACGTTGGGAAATGCTTTTATAGCAGAAGGAATTGCATTCCTGCACTCTAGCATAAAGTTTGCTTCTTTGACTTCGCTCACTATTTTGATTTTGTCTGCCTCTTATTAGTAGAGAAAACCGGTTTTCAACTACTAGAGAACCCGTTTGCTAAATCCAACCAATCGCGACCATGTTAGCGTCATTGACCAATCAAATTAAGAGTACAGATTCTGTACTATTGAAAGTGAGATTCGTGCCTCGCGAGGCCAGAGGCTCGTTCAAATTACTTTCTTCCCCAGGCCCCTCTTAACTCTCTTTCGAGCCTCTGGAACGTTCGAATTACTTTCTTCCCCAGGCCCCTCTTAACTCTCTTTCGAGCCTCTGGAACGTTCGAATTACTTTCTTCCCCAGGCCCCTCTTAACTCTCTTTCGAGCCTCTGGAACGTTCGAATTACTTTCTTCCCCAGGCCCCTCTTAACTCTCTTTCGAGCCTCTGGAACCCAGGGTAAGTGTTTGGCCGCCACACACAAAAAAAAAAAAAATTTCATCCAACAAAAGTTGGATCGTGCAATCCAACATTGTTGCATAGTTTGGCCGGGACTAGAGTACCCTGCTAGAGATTCCTTTCCGGGTAGGAAGAGAGAGAAAGAAACCTGCACGCAATCGACAGCTTTTCTATCGAGAATGCGCAAGGTTCGTCACGCAATGACGTCACTTCCTCTCGGCTGTACGACGCGACGAAGCAGCTCTCAAAAGTTCTACCACGAGAACTACAGACAACCACTAGAACTGAATAAAGTATTTGTGAGGTTGCTTTGTTGTCGGTGTCATAATCTGAAAAGCTTACCGATCGATTTCCGAATCTCTGCTACTGCTCATTGCCCCAAATTCACTGTTCCCATTGCTGCTGGACTCATCTTGAATATGGGCAAGCATTTCTTGCCTTTGTGTATCGAAATTGAATGTTTGAGATTCCAAATAGACGCCATTGAGCGTGACGCCATAGCAACGGGACAAAAAACCCATAAATTTTGCCAATTGCGAGCATGTAATTAGCTTATAAGTTTTTCCAATGTAATACCTAATTTCAATAACCCTGCTAGCAGAGGTTCTTTTCTCTTATCCTCTCTCCACTAACGAGGGAGAAAAGAACCTCTGCCACGATCCGAACGGTTCTTTGATCTCACATGACAAACCGGTTTAATAACCAGTTTAATGTTTTTCTGGATCGTAATTTGCCCTCCATAATATTAATGGTAATCAAATAGTGCCTCGTGAAATTAGGGATACATTTTACTTTTATTTGTCAAAATCTACTTTTATCCCTAATTTCACTCGTCCCCATTTGATTACTTATACTAATGCAAGAGCACGAGAATAATCTGACGAGATGGGTCGAATTCGACCCATATTTCAAGTTCCCGGAGCGAGACGGCTGTATTCACAGGCAGTCGCAACCTGTCTGCGATTCAGGAGACCAAAAATGGCATAATTATGGTTCGTTCCGCGGCCTGGATCTTGTCACGTTATTTGAATGGCTAGTATATATTTTTACAATGGCAATTAAATATATTAGCCAATCAAATAACGCGACAAGATCCTGGCCGCGAAACGTCATAAATATGGAATATTTGGCCTCGAAATATTTCAAGGGGCCGGTCTGAATGAATTAACACTTGAACACTCTGGGCTACGTTACGCTACGCTACGCATACACCTAGTGCTCTAGCTAGATAATCGAGAATTTACCTCGGAAAATGACTACCAAGCCACAAGAAAATGAATGCGAGATACCTGTCATAGACATTTCTAAGTTGGTCAGTGACAGTAAGAACAAGTGCGAGACGAGGGACACCATCAGCAAGATATCGTCCGCCCTCCTTCATTACGGCACTTTCTATGTAATAAACCACGGCGTCGATGCAGTCTTCTTGAAAGAAGTCTTGGACACTATGCTGCGGTTCTTTAACCTGCCATCTGAGAAGAAAGATGAAATCCACAAAGGACAAGGCTTCAGAGGCTATTTCAGGCTGAAAGAGGAAAAGACCATTGTGGATAACGTAAAGTCTTCCGATAATAAAGAAGGAATTAACTACTTCAATAACTTTAAGGTGCAAGAAGGGAGGCCAGAAGAAATATTTTGCAAAGAGAATCCATGGCCCAAGAAAGAATACGTGCCAGAGTTTGAAACAACGATCACGGAATTCATGAATACCATGCTAGTCCTAGGCGCTAACCTTCTCAAGGCACTGGCTGTTAGCTTGGGTGAGTATCAGTAAAAGTACTGTGAAAATGTTTTAGCTATACAACAAACAATTCAATTCACAGTTTAGAATTCCTTAACAAAAAATTATTGTAACAAGTTGAAGCTATCACTAAAGGATTGTGCAAACGAGGGCATATTGCTAGAACAAGGTAAAGGTATTTATTTAGCTAGTGCAAATTCTATATAAATATATATTCAAATGATCTTCACAAGAGAGGTCTTGAGCCGACACTGACTGCTGTTCAGTGTAGCGTAAAGTGATGCTGTGCAGTATACCATCATGCATGTTTGTTAGTGACCTCGGAATACCAGAATAACAGGTTCGTTCACGCACCCCTCGTATTGATTAGAAGTCAGCTAGCGTCGGCCCATAATCAAGGACTCGACCACTACCAACTGAACTAACCATTGAAGCGTTTCCGGAATTACATAGTCAATTCCACTCTATTAACTATGCGGAAACAATGATTATTGCTGATAATATTTCTGGGGTGAACAAAGCAAACGACAAATATTTGCATCCGAAGCAAATGTTGCGCGTTCGGGCAAACGAGAAATCATTTCCATAATGGCTAAAATGTCGGGTGTTAAGTACCATATGCGCAAATTTTATATCCCATAAATAATCAAAACTTATCTAATAAACCTTATGTTAAATATCTTGGATCTTAATTGATGCCAATCTAAATTGGAAATACCAAGTCCACGAAGTACTACTATCTAAAAAAATATCTAAAGGTAATGGCATCATCTAAAAAATTAGACACTGTTAACACAGGTATCTTAATTAAAATTTACTATTCATTAATATATCCTTATCTTACATATGGTATCTTATCCTGGGGAAACACCTACCCTACTACACTACGAAATCTCATAGTCATGCAAAAGAAAACATTACGGATCATTACATTCTCTAACTATGATGCTCATACTAACCTGTTATTTAAGAAACTAAACATTCTCAACTGAATTACTTGATATAATCTCTCTACAGATTGCCATCTTTATATTTGATTATCATTTCTTTATTCAAACTTCTGAGGTAATACATATATTTCAAAATTTCTCTGTATTTATTTATACCAGTAGAATCAGGCCTCCAAATGTCATTTCTTGTCCTACTACTACTAGCTTGTATTAATGTTTGTAACGTATAATTAGCGTGTGTTTTGCCTTGCTTTGCCTCGACCCCAAAAAGTATATTTAAACCTACATTTTCTGGTATGCCTGACTCGATTAGTCTCACACTATTTCAGGCCTCCCAGTATATGACACAATCTAGGGTACAAAATAAAGCTGTTGTTGTTGAATTCTAATTGATATTTAAAAATAACGCCTGTTCTGTAGACTAAAGGTGATGTTACACGAGACGATTTTTAACGACTATTTTTAATGCATGTTACACGAGACAACTTTTAGCGCAACATTGTTGCGACAACGGGTATGTTACACGGGACGATTTTTAGCGCAACATGTAGCTAGCACCTAGGCTCTTACTCCGACACCCTCGTTTAGAAATATGGCTGACAAGTGAAGTATTTGTTTGTTGACGTAGCCTCGTTTCCGTATGCGTAGCGAACAGGTTTCTGGGACGACGTTGCGCGAAAAGTCAACGGCGAGGGTGTTACACGAAGCAACTCCAACAAAATTCGGGCAACAATGTTGCAGGTTTTTGAAGGTAATTCAAAAGTTGCAACATGTTGCCGCAACGAAGATTGCGTTAAAAATCGTCCAGCGCGCCATGTTACACTATGTTGACTTTTCGCGCAAAAATGTTGCACGAAAAATCGTCGTTAAAAATCGTCTCGTGTAACATCACCTTAAGGATTCAACGACTCGGTTCCGTTTTTACTGGATTGTTCAGCAAGATTACAGGCCAAGCTCCGCTTGTTGTAGCTCGAGAGTTGTGTTTTGAAAATGGACGAGAAGTAGTACCTACGAACTATTTAGACAACATTGATTTGAAGACTGAAACAAAATCAGCAGGCCTGGAGATCAAACGTCGAAGAACGTCTCGGCAAAGCTCTTGACGGAGTAGCTCCGTCGAGGTACGTCTCACGGTGAAACCAGCAGGGCCGCGCCGAGAGATCTCACATCTGAGAACGTGTCAACAACTAGAAGCGAAAGACTAAATTAAACCAACTTGAAACCAATCTCCTTCCCAGGGCCCGCGTTCCTTTTGGTCAGCACCAAGTCACCGCAGGCCGAAAAACGCACGGGTTCTGGGAACGAGATTGATGCAAAACCAAACAGCCAACAACAGTCAACAGTAACATTATACCACGAGGCTGTAAATAAATGCGTGCGCATATGAACGAGGTTCTTCAACGTATCCAAACGAACATGCCGCAGGAAGTCCAACGCAAGATTAGTGTGCGTTCTCCTTTGTCGAACGCAATTATAATATTAATATAGATACTTTGAGAGGAGGCCCCAGTCACCCGAAAGTAATTTACATGGGAGTCCTTTATAGAACTAAAATTAAGTAAAAGTTAAAAATATTAATGGCAACAACACTAAGCTAAAATACAAGATATTTCGATACTTAGAAAAGATAAAATAGTTTAAAAATTGATGTGCATAAATACATCGACGAAGCGACCAGTAACCACGTTTAAATGCTGGAAATGTGCTAGATAAGCCGGGTCACTGAATTTGGCAACGCATTCCATTCCTTCATAAATAAGTACTCAGACTTACACTTGCCCCAGCTGGTCTAAAAGAGCGTTTTTAAAGATAGCTTGCCATCCAGCATTCATGGCAACCAACTCCTTTTCCCATGGAGATCACGACCTCAATTCATTCGTTAATGAATAGTTATATCAGGGCCGATTGTTGATGAAAAGTGCGCCAACGCCAATCGATATTGCGGGATCGATGACGTAATCCGTGGTATGATTTCCAATGGAAATAAGCCAATCAGAAAACGAGAAACTGACCAGTTGTAAAAACCTTGTTTCAGGTCTCCCTGATGAGTATTTCGTCAAGGAATTTACTTCAGAACCATTTGAGCAGCTAACCCTACTCCACTATTTCCCCTGCCAACGAAAGAGCGGTGCTACCGAGGTCTTCGGCGTCAACGAGCACACAGACTACGGAGGCCTTACAATGCTCTTTCAGGATGACGTAGGGGGCTTGGAAGTAAAACTACCAGATGAACGATGGGTGCCGATCAAGTACGTGCCTGATTCGTTCATTGTTATGATTGGGGACGCCCTTTGTACTATGACTGGCGGAATGTACCCGGCTACAGTTCATCGTGTTTTAGCACCAGAAGCAAAGCATCGTTATTCCTCAGCGCTGTTCTACGACCCTGGAGTTGACTGCATTGTGCAACCTGCGCCGATTGACTACGCGGCATTTTCACGTGAAGAGCCTTCAAGCGATAGTTCGTATCGCTACGGAGAGTACGTGTATGGAAAATTTGTTAATATCTACAGCGAGGACAAATGAAATTTGTTCAATTTTCTGGAAATCGTCCAAAATTTAAACGGTTTGAATGTATAATCGCACAATGTATTACAATAATAGAATAATGAATCGTGTAGCAGTATAACAGAGCGCACTCTTGATTCAGTTATGGCACTGTGATTTATATTCCACACGTCCATTGGCTAGAGAAACAAAGGAGAGTGAAGCGTATCTATAGTAATAACAGGGACCTTTAGACTCCTAGATCAAACGGTTCCAAGAGAGTCTGGATGGGGTTAACGGACAAACGGCCTAACATTTAACTGTAAACTACGACATAAGCTCAAATTTAACTGACAAATAAGGACATTTTTAACTGTTAAATGATAATTGAAAATTTACGAAGACTACCCTTAAAAATGGTATTTTTAGCGCTTCAGCTAGCTGTTAACTGCACCCCCCCCCCCCCCCCCCCCCCAAATCCAGACCCTCTTTCAACACTCTTCGATTTGTACCACGTTCCGTACTTGGAATCGCCCGTCGAATTTACTTTGTATTGCGAGACATAACTCTAATTTCCTTATGACACAAAAGAACAAAACAGTGCGGTACGACAGAAACTAAGACATTTCTGACTGGATTCAATTTTGCGATCTTTGGGGCAACTGGCCTCGCTGTCAGCTATAATCGCAATTAGTTCCAGTCTGAGTAGCAGCCGTCTGGGATGCAGCCGTCTGGGATGAACAAGAAAAATCACCGCTTGGGGAAGTCAGTGATCAGTCGTGAGACCTCCCTTTGTGTTGGGTACTGAACTGTTTAATAAGGCATCAGAGCCCGTAATAGAAGATAAACGAGCGAAAAACCTGTTTCGGGCTTGAACTCGTAATCTTTTGCCTGTGACCTGACCTGTGACCTGACCTGTGACCTGACCTGACCTGATATCTAAACGTAGTTTGTTCATAACTGGCCTTACACGGTCACATTTTATTTATCGCCACCAAAGTGTAGCATTTCTCTGGTGCCTGGCTCGATTAGGTTTTGTAAAGCTATTCCAGGTTCCCTGACACTCACTATATTTTAGGAAACATTTATATATTTCCTCATATTGTTATATTTGAGTGTAAAATAAATGCATTCTGGATAATGATGATCACGTGCCGCCGTTTAGTGATTATTATGTTTAGTGTTTATTCTTCTTAGCTTTGCCAATGAATGCAATTTAAGGAACATTCGGGCAGGTTAAGGCGAGTTAGGACGAGTGTACATCCCAGAGTAGGCCTTCCGTAACATTTTAGTTCACCGAGTGCGTGTATCCTTTTCGGTCACCACCATAATGCAGTATCGCCAAACCCGAGCTGGTTGACGGGTAGAGTAACCTTGTAAGTCAACAATCCTCGGTTTTCTCTCCCGGGCAGACTTCACCGTTTGCAACCTGAAAGTTTATTGGTTACCCAAACAATAGCCTACCCCTAAAACAATACAAACCCTAAAACAATGGGATTCTTTATCAGTGAAGTCCAATAGGATACGACCTACAGAACAGTGAAGTCTAACCGTTCTCTCCATACGAAGTCATTACTGTCAGTTACATTTATTTGACGGGTTGGCACACGATTTGGTCATCCCGCATGCGCAGTTGTAGTTACCGCTGACCGGGTCTGCGCCACCCCAGTACGTCATCGTCTGTCTGTCACGTGACACCCACCATCCATAAGGGTTGCCATTGTAGAGTAACACCAGTCTTGTCCGTCATATCACAGCGTACCGTGAATGGAGCCACACATACACCCCTGATCCATCGGGATCAATGAGACTGCGGGTTGTGTTGTGTCTGAGTATCATAGTGGAAGTCATAACACGTACCCCATTCCCAATATGGCACCTATATGTCCCTTGGTGTGCTATTGTGAGTACAGCGATCACTAAGTACCGATTATCAGTCATATTTACTCCCACGGCAAGAGTGGTTGATCCCTCCTTCACCCACGTGATCGAGTGTTTGCTACCGCCCATGCAGTTGATGACATGTGCCCTACCCAGTCTCCCTCGGTATACTCGTGGTGGTCTAATGATAAAACGCAATTGAGAAACGACCACCAAAAGTACTGAACCAGTCTTTGAAGCCAGTTTGTTAGTGGCCTGACAAACGTGGTCACTCAATGTCCGAGAAATGTTTCAACTACGAGAAGATTTTAAACAGCAGCATATACATACACCAGATACTTACACTGCACGCTCAGGGATATTCGTGCCCGTGCAACCCCCAAGACACTTCTTGCTGTACAGGTTCCCTAAAATGCCTTTATTATTTTCCTTACAGTTATTAACTCCGCTATCACTCATCAGATAATTCTGAGTTCAGAATATTTCTAAACCTTTACAGTAACTATGCTATGGCTCATTAGATCGACGTTGCTAATGTTCTTAGAGATTAGCGATAACTGAAGAGCCATCAGTAAAATTTGTCAAAAACAATAGCCCTATTACTTTGGGAAAACCTTAGTTGCAAATTCTTATGAAACTACCATGATTAACAAAACCAACAAAACAAACCGGCCAGGTAAACTTAACCAAAGTTTATTGATTATCGTTCTCAGAACATTATTTTTATTGATTCTAAACATGATAAGCGATAAGATTTACAGTTCGTTTAACTTATTATCGGGGAGTTCAGACTCTTCTTTCTCAGTTCTTGGATTGTTTGAAGTCAGCAACAAATGCATAAAACAAGATATTTCATAAATTTCAAAACAATTATTACAAGTAACTTGTTAGAAACCTTAACCCCCTCTGAACGCCGCCCACACGCCATGACAATAAAAAAATACAAATAAATTGTTTTCATTACTACAGCCAGCAAGAGTTCTGCGATCATCTAGCCAACGTAAACTTGTAGTACCACTTACTACTGGTACTCTGCAGGATTGCGCAGCTAAATTGTTTAATAGCTCGCCAGCAGACATTAGGGATTGTACCCTCGCAACAGAATTTACGCGCAAATGCAAATCACATTTTACATCGCTTGCCTTAAATTTATAAATTAATTAGTACATTTTAGTATCATGTATTTTTTCAGTATCTATTCAATAGTTTTAGCTTTTATCTTGTTATCAATAGCATCAATGTAGTATTATATTTATTGTAGATTAGCATAGAAGAGCCACCCAGTGGAATGCTAATAAACTTTTATTATTATTGCTATTATTATTACAGCCGCCGCCCGTATAGCCTGCTATGCAGACGTATTTTTCACTCTCATAAATTCGAAGAAAAAAGTAACGTCTGCTTACCCGAGCGCTTAATTAGTTTCCAATAAGCAAGCACGACGTCAGCACGTTTGTTTGATTTTTCTGCCCAATCAAAGCCATTGTTAGAATTTTAGTGAATTGGCGCGACAGTGAACACTCTCCTATGATTGGTCAATGGCAAATATATTGTCTGAAACCTTTTAAATGCAACATTACGTCACTTTCCAGGATATGGAAGGTAAAATCTGATTGGTCCATAACACAATGAGGTGTGCATATTGGAAACTAATTAAGCGCTCGGGTAAGCAGACGTTACTTTTTTCTTCGAATTTATGAGAGTGAAAAAATACGTCTGCAAAGCAGGCTACCGCCCGTATACATTCTATTAGTTTATAGTCTAGTCTAGAAATTCTATTATTTTCTAGTATAGTCTATCCTCCTCCTCTTCCTCCCCTCCTCCTCTCGCCGCCGCCTCCTCCGCCTCAAAAATAATTTATCTACTCTTCCCGCCGCCTCCTCCTCAAAAATAAAATAATTTATCTCTTCTTCCACCTCCTCCCGCCGCCTCCTAAAAAATCTCTCCTGCTCCTCTCCCCTCCTTCTCATCCTCCTGCCTTCTCCCGCCTTCTCCTCTCGCCTCCTCCCTGGCTATCCCTACCCTACCCTTTGGCTTCCTCTATGTTACCCTTTTCGTTGTCCGGTTATTTTGTGTAACAGGAGTATCCAAGAGGTAGCCATGGGGTAGCGTAGGGGTAGCCATATGGTAGCCAAGGGTAGCGTAGGGATAGCCAGGGAGGAGGAGACGGGGGGAGGGAGGAGTAGGAGGGAGGGCGAGGGAGGAGAGGAATTATTTTGTTTTTGAGGAGGCGAGAGGAGGAGGAGGGGCGAAGGAGGAGAACGGGAGAAGGAGGAGGACGATAGACTAGACTATAAAATAATAGAATTTCTAGACTACAGACTAGAAAATAATACAATTTCTAGACTAGAAAATAGAATGCGTGCGTTCGGGCGGCGGGCGAAGGTCGTTGCGGGCCGAGGCTGTAGCAATGAACACAATTCATGTTTCTTATTTTTTATTGTCGTGGCGTGCAGGCGGCGGGCATCAGTACTTATCAAACTCATTCATAATTAATGAGGTTTTAGTCAATCATTGAACTGTATTCTGTCAAGTGTATGGGTTAGTAAGTGCTTCATCAGATTTCCAACACTTGTGATTAATATTTCTTAATCTAAGTACCAGGGATTACATCATGGTATAGTTTTACACAAGGAAATGATGAAAATAAAAACCGGCGTACGGAGTGCGTCTCGAACTATCGACCTCCCAATTGGCCAAGTACTAGTTAATATAGGGGAATTCTCGGTGGATACGTGACGTCATCAAAATTCTAAACTCTAAAATCTAAATCTCTTTTAATATGATTTAGATATCGGTATTCTCAGTATTCTTCGAAAATTTCACTTCGATACGATGATTCGTTTTTGAGTTACAGTATTTTGAATTTTGTGACAGCCCAGCTCAGCGTGTTTCCTAAATGTCATGAAAATCCATAATTATATTTTGGCCAGTTTAAAATGGTAAGACTTGATTAACCTTTAAAAGTGATATCTATAATGTTTTGAAGTGAACGCTAATCATATTGATGTGAAAAACAGCTTTATTTGTAGAGTACGTTTTGGCCGCCATCTTGGTGTACAAAAGCTGTACACCAACATGGCCGCCGCATACTAATTACACTAAATTGTTCGAATATTATTTGTCCGACAGCTCGGTTACAAAGTACTCTATTACTCTAAAACTTCGGTCATTTCTATGATTTCAGCTGCTCTATACACAACATTAAAAATATTTTACTAATATCAGTTATTTCTTGAGGCAATTTCTTGAGGCAATTTTTTGCCGCCCAACAAGAATTGTTAGGAAACCCGGCAAAATTCAAAGGGGCTAACAAAAGCGCTACGATTTAAGGGTGGTTCACACTTGTGACATAGAATAAGCATAAGAACATACGCAAGCGCAGATTGTACTTCATGGTTAGTTAACCCCTTTATACTTGAACAGGACAAAGCATTCATCCAACCTTAAAGTACAATCTGCGCTGGCGTATGTTCTTATGCTTATGTCGCAAGTGAACCAGCCTTTAGGTGGAAGGGGGGTAAGACAAAAGATTGTGAACGGTCATAATTCGTTAGCGTCCCCTGAATGACTGAACCCACACGTTTCTATTGGCTGTTTGATTAACATGTTCAAATATCTATTGTGTTTTGTGCACGGTCACTGTTGAAAAAAGTGAACAAAGACCTATAACAAGGAAGGTCGCTGGGTTTCATTGCCAAGGGATCAATACCAGTATGCAACAAAATGCCGGTAAACAATACTTCCTAATGAGCCAAGAAAACAGGTATTGTCATTCGTATGCATACAATGGCACCGAGGTGACATGCAGAAGTACTGTATGCTCACAAAAAGTACCGTAATAGAGAAATGAGAAAACTATAATTAACAATCCTTAAACAAGGACCCGCACTATAAAAGGGCATCAACCAGGTTGAAGACACCTTCAGTTATCAATCAGCCTTTGTCAAGTGAACAACTCTGTTCAAAGCTCTGCAACATGTGATGCTCCGCTTGAGTGGTCTCTGACATTTGGTATCGCGACAATACAAGCAAGATGCTTGTGGAGTTCCGATGCAGGGCCTTCAGATCATCGCGAAATTTGCTCTCATTTATTTACTTCTTCTGCAGAACTAAACAGCAATTTGAAGTTGCACTTCTGTAGTTACTCGGATTTTAGGTCTGAAATTTCGGCAACAGGATAACCTAAGGAACTTAACTGGTTCAATTGATCTTTCACAAATATATACTAGCCAAAGGAGCATTATAACCAAAACGACAACCCGGCCATCATTTTCGACGTCTAACACTAGTGAAAGCTTTGAATATCCTATTTTTTCCAAACCCAGTTGGGATTACAGCTAGAACATCTCTTCCAGACAAAAGATCTCTAATAGCCTTGCTCCTGTTCTCTCTTTAAATTCATCGCTGAGGGAATTCTCGGACGGGTATGTTTGTCGTCATATCAATAGACCATTTTCTCAGGTATGCGCACGCAATATTGGTCCGTCAAATCGCTTTTTGAACAATAGCCGCCAATTTTTGAACAATAGCCGATAATTTGAATAACAAAGGCTGACGCATCAGAACGAGTCTAACAAAAGCTAACAAAACTCACGGCCCGCCAAGAAATACTTCATGTACGCAGCTTGGATTTAGTATTGGTTGAAATAATAGGGAGGGTTATAGGAAACCACTACGTGATTGCCTGTTGCGTGCGCATACTTGAGAAAATGGTCTATTGGTTTCTGCTCTTATCGCACTGCATGCCATGCATGAATAAAATTTAATGATTTCTGTCAATCACGCATTTTAGCCAATAGCAATACGCGGCCTTCCGAGGCCGACAGTTATCAAAATAACCATGGCTTGCCGGCAGTCTCTCCCTTTATCTCCTCCCCACCCTCGTCTCTTTTTTCTCGCCCCAATCCCCTTAATCTCCGCTCGCTGCGCTACGATACTCCAGAGCCGCAACGCAGGCTATCATCGCTGCTATCTTGGTTAACGTAAACAAACGATTCCTCGTTCGATCAATAGCCCACTTCCGCGATATGTTTTACTTGTCACGCACAAAGGTTTCAATACGAGGCTTCGTGCTAAATTAAATGTATTCTTTTCACAGAGAAAATAATATATTTAATTTAGCACGGAGCCTCGTATTGAAAACTTTGTGCATGACAAGTAAAGCACATCGCGGAAGTGGGCTATTAATAGAGATAAAGGAGCGAACAGCTTCTTTCTTTCTTTTTTTTACTTTTTCTTGGCTTATTTTAATTTAGTATTCTAACAGGAGAAGACTGATGATGAACCATTCTGTGCTTAGCACAAACGCAGTGACAAAATAATAACAATAATACAAGGATATACGGTGAAAACTGGATACAGCCCGGTAAACAGGCACAATATCGTTTAATACGTATTACCAGAGAATAACCGTTACATATCATGTATTACAAATAATGTATACAAAAAGTGAAAGACATCAGTGTGGCCAGAAAAAACCTATCTACCAAAAACCCTTGTTAGGGAAAAAAGATTAGGAAATCTGGGTGGAGCCAGATGTCATTCAGTCCCTCCACAGGACAACGCAATTACTAAAGTAGGAATTACAGGCGCATATACAGATTGATAACTGTTACATATCAAATATTACAAATGATGTATACATGTCATTCTGTCCCTCCACAGGACGAGTAAAAGAATATAAATTTACAGGCTCATAGATTTAGTAACTACGAGAAGATCCTCGGGAGAAGTTTTGATATACCTTCTCTTCGAACTAGAATTTCTCCAGCCTGCATGTCTGTCCACGAGGTCTGGATCTAAGGATTGACTAATCTCAAAGGAAAAAACAATAACGTTACCGTCTGAAGCAAATCAATAAAACATACAATGTAAAAATCAATTAAGAAAATTATGAATGATATAACTCCCGTAACTGGGTACCACCTGTTCCATCCGAGGCTCCATATATATAATATATATATAAATTGACCACATCTCACAACATAACGTTTCGGCATAAATAATACGGCAGGAATTTTTTTTTTTTACTGAAAACAAATCGGTGCTATAATTTACAAGTTCGAAGGGAACTACATGACGAAATGGAATTTACAAGTTCCGCTGATCAGAACTACATGCAAAAAATGCACCACGTCATGCGAACATACATGCACGGTGATAGGCTGGAAAATACACTGGCTGAAAAATGCACTGAAACAAACCAAGTAGTGCTATAATTTACAAGTTCGAAGGGAACTACATGACGAAATGGAATTTACAAGTTCCGCTGATCAGAACTACATGCAAAAATGCACTACGTCAATACGGACGTACACAGCAATACCGCTGGAAATGCACTGAAGCAACATACATGCACAGTGATAGGCTGGAAAATACACTGGCTGAAAAATGCACTGAAACAAACCAAGTAGTGCTATAATTTACAAGTTCGAAGGGAACTACATGACGAAATGGAATTTACAAGTTCCGCTGATCAGAACTACATGCAAAAATGCACCACATCTATACGGACGTACACAGCAATACCGCTGGAAATGCACTGAAGCAACTATTGCTATAATTTACAAGTCCCTATGGAACTACATTCAAATTGGAATTTACAAGTTTCAACACAAGTTCTGCTAATAAGAACTACATGAAGAAAAAGCGCACATGGCCACAATGCCAAAATGTGCAATATTACGGCTCATCAAGCTCAATCAGAGCTACAATACGAAGAGCCAACATCTGAAAACTTGGACAGCCAGAAAAAACTGACGGTTTCCGCTTGTAAATCTGTAGCTGACCGTGCCCGGGAATCAGTAACAGATCATGCCTGTTAGGCAGGACAAGCGAGGCTTTCACAAATGGCGCAAACCGACCAGCGCTACAATGTAACAAAGGCCAAAAATAGGCAGATGGCCAACGCGGCGCGATCAAAATTCCTTTGGCACCATAAACCTGAAGATGCCTTATGGAATCCGCAATTAGATGCACAGGAGGACAAAGCCAATTGATTGTCCGTAAATAGCTTGATCTTTCTACGCTGAATTTTTTGAAGGAACAACCTTGGAACAATGAGCTGCTAAGTGGCCAAACTCCCAACACTAAAGGATAAATGAAAATAAATAATTAATGTCAAACATACAAGGATTAGTAATCAAGATATGACAACCGGTATATAGATCCGGGCTATGCTGGCAGCTTCCAAAAACTAAGAGAAGTGTGCCTGACTGTGGTACTGGCTGAAGAGAAAGACGCTAACAGCGTGTACCCTTAAATACCCTAACACAAAGGATTACTAATGAACTAACACCTAATCAACGCGCTTACCGCGGCACTGCTAAATAAACAACGCACAGAATACAAATACCAGCTATACGTTGTAACGCAGATATTTAGTTATTCTGTGCTTAGCACAAACGCAGTGACAAAATAATAACAATAATACAAGGATATACGGTGAAAACTGGATACAGCCCGGTAAACAGGCACAATATCGGGCTGAAGAGTAAAACAAAGTTAGTTAAAAGTCTGCATGTGGGAGATAAGAATAAACACAAAAAGAACAACGACTGCTGTTACTACAAAATATAATTAACAACTACATGAGCAACTTATCTTGAAGCAAGGACCAGTCTGACCACGTGGTCGAGCGGGATGCGAAGAGGTTTGCTGGACGAATCCGGACTGCGAAGAATTTGGAGCAGAAGGAATGCTAGTACTGAATCGACGATACGGCGGTCTTTGCTGAGCTCTGCGCTTTGACTCCACCTGTTTCACACGCCTCTCAGCTCTCCTCTCTGATCTGAAAAGACGCTTTTCGTCCTCAGAGTCTGAGGCCAAATCATCCGATAGGTATTCATTTACGGTTAACCAACCATATTCACTTTTCTCTGCCAACTTAATCACTTTGATCCTTTTCTTAACAAGTACTGTACCTTGTTTAATGGCTTCTTTGGCTTTCTCTAGATTACTCCTTTCGATGTACTTATCGGCCTGCTCCAGCTTATCAAGGACTTTGCATTCATGATTGAACTGCTGCTTGTTGTCCTTATTCTTGAATTCAGGAGGATTTTGGATTAAACTGGCCCCAGAAGTAGAAGGTTCAGAGGAATGTCCTTCGGCCGTAAACTGAGACTGCAATAAATCGAATCTGGTATCGATAACATGTGACAAATTGGCTGTGAGGTCGTGGACTGACGATGAAATAATCTGCGTGATGGTTTCTTGAAGTTCAGGACTTATGGATGAAGAAAACGAACTCTCGCGGGCCATGCTGGCAGCTTCCAAAAACTAAGAGAAGTGTGCCTGACTGTGGTACTGGCTGAAGAGAAAGACGCTAACAGCGTGTACCCTTAAATACCCTAACACAAAGGATTACTAATGAACTAACACCTAATCAACGCGCTTACCGCGGCACTGCTAAATAAACAACGCACAGAATACAAATACCAGCTATACGTTGTAACGCAGATATTTAGTTATTCCCAAGATATACGAATATTGTTTAGATTTTGAACGATTCCTCACCCCCCCCCCCCCAATGAAAACATATCATTCTTCCTCGCTGAAGATACTAACAAATTTGCCATACACGTACTCTCCGTAGCGATACGAACTATCGCTTGTAGGCTCGTCACGCGAAAATGCCGCGTATAGTCAATCGGCGCAGGTTGCACAATGCAGTCAACTCCAGGGTCGTAGAACAGCCCTGAGGAATAACGGTGCTTTGCTTCTGGTGCTAAAACACGATGAACTGTAGCCGGGTACACTCCGCCAGTCATAGTACAAAGGGCGTCCCCAATCATAACAATGAACGAATCAGGAACATACTTGATCGGCACCCATCGCCCATCCGGTAGCTTCACTTCCAAGCCTCCCACGTCGTCCTGTAGTCTGTGTGCTCGCCGACGCCAAAGACCTCGGTAGCACCGCTCTTTTGTTGGCAGGGGAAATAGTGGAACAGAGCTAGCGCTTCAAATGGGTCTGAAGTGAATTCCTTGATTAAATACTCATCAGGGAGACCTGAAAGAGCGATTTTACAACTGCTAGCTAGTTTCTCGTTTTCTGATTGGCTTATTGCCATTCCAAATAAGGACAAGTACCGACTATGGGCTTTTATCACGTGGCGGCCATGTTGAGTCCCAGGAGAATAAAAACCTTTGTTTTCGTCCGGTAAACTCGTTCTGAAACCCACCAGTGCGAGGCTACCGGGGCCAAAACATTGTTTTATTCAAGATGGCCGAACTGTGATAATAGCCCATGTCATCTCTCACGCAAAATTGATTATTGTTGTATCGGAAGATACAGATCCTAGGCGGAGGCGAGTGAGACGGTCTTGCAGGCTTCAATACAGGAGTTTTATAGTGACATTTCACCCTTGGGTAAGCGTGCTTGTTAGGATGCGTAAGGTTAATCAATTACCACTAACTTTATTTCTCAGTGGGACGTTTGTTTGCTATCTGACGGCTTTGTCATAGAAGGGGCGTTCCTGTCAAGGGAGACTGATGTTCTCAAGTGGATATCAAAGTAATTTAGTGCGTATTTATTTGTTCCCTATCACTCCGATATGTTCTCTAGTGGATATCGAATTAATTTAGTGCGTATTTATTTGTTCCCTATCACTCCGATATGTTCTCTAGTGGATATCGAATTAATTTAGTGCGTATTTATTTGTTTCCTATCACTCCGATATGTTTTCTTGTGGATATCGAATTAATTTAGTGCGTATTTATTTGTTTCCTATCACTCCGATATGTTCTCAAGTGGATATCGAAGTAATTTAGTGCGCATTAATTTATCAGATGTTGATAAAGAATTCGGCACAAAGAAAATCATGTATCCTCATGGGGAAGGTCCATACAAGAAGCACTTTGTACTATGTGCCGATTTTGGCTACTTTTTTACAGTTGGCGCAAAAAAGAGTCAATTCACCTTCTGCGTTTGTACGTTCTGAAAATGAACATTTGGATTCAGAAAATGAAATCTGGAAAACATAGAATAGCTTTACCGGCGCGATACAGGAAGAACCGTTCAAATTAAAGGTTTTTTTTGGTGTAACAGATCACCACATGACGTAAACAAAGAAAACTTTGTCTTCTAAAGCACAACAATACCCTGAAATACAAAGATAAAACAATACCCAGAAACAATGAATTAAACAATGAATCTGCTACACCAAGAAGCACCCAAATTAAAGGATTTTTTCACTGTGCCTGTAAATATCCAGGTAGGGGAGTACACAACGGAAGAGGAAGAAGCTAAACCTGTTACAACTCACGGAATTAAGCTGGTAAGCAATGAAGTAATTCTGGAAACCAACAATAGCCGAATTCCTGAAAATACCAAAATGTCGACCAATAGACCCTTTCACCTTGCCTGTTTGTTGTCCCATTTCTGATAGTTCTCCAGAGGATTCAGTGCTTTGTTTTCCAATTATAGAAATTGGTATATTTCCTCTCGGGATACAGAAACACAAAGACGCATTACTCAAGGGAAATGTCACGTGGTCTGAAATGGGGCAACAAACAAGCAAGCTGAAAGGGTCTATGGAGCGTTTTCACGTGACGTCATAGCCGCCATGTTGATGTACCTTTAACAATAGATTATTTTGTTTGGTACACCAACATGGCCGCCATGCCCTTTGTTATTTGAATCTCTGCATGGGATTGAGTTAAAACTCTCTATTGGTCGGTTAGTGTATAGAACGATCGAGTGGGCTAGATTACCGCTGAATGCAATAACTACAGACGTATGTACGCAGGGTTAGCCTCATTCTGAAGTTAAACATTCATAAATACCAGCGAGAAGGTGCAAAACGCGAAACTACAACACAGTGTTGTGAATAGCCCACTTTCTCGCTGCTATTTATGAATGTTTAATACCCTGCGTACATTGGTCTGTAGTCATTGCATTCAGCGGTGATTTTCGAATACGAAACTGGAGTATTGAAAGCTATATTGTCCGAGCGTCAAGTAGACTCTGACGGTCGTAACTGAAGTGAGCATGCTGAAGACGATTTGCGATTCCGAGTTTGCGTTTTGGCTTAGCAAGTTTGTCTATGAGATTCAAAAGAAAGATCATGATTAACTTAGAGTTTCCCCAGAACTATGTTGTGCGTTGGCTTGCAAAGGTTTCTCCGTGACGATGGCATCCCTGGTTTGGACATTTTCAAACAGTCAGCGTATCGATCGTAACCCCTTATCATCGCTGTCCTCACGAGATCGCTTGTGAACGTTCTCAATTTCATCCCAAACGCATGATACTTGGTGCATGGCAGTTTTGAGAGCAACTTTGAGCTCGCTGTTTTAATTCCTCTTCGAGTTGATCTAATTTAATGGCGTGCCTGGGACAGTTGTTGACGTTTCCGATGCAGTTGTCGTTTCGAGTCGATCGCCACAAGCTTCCAAGTGTAACGTGATTGATATCAGGTACATGCGCTATTGTATTTTATATGAAATGCAAGTGTAACCTCGACCAAATGTGATTGATATCAGGTACATGCGCTACTGTATTTTATATGAAATGCAAGTGTAACCTCGACCAAATGTGATTGATATCAGGTACATGCGCTACTGTATTTTATATGAAATGCAAGTGTAACCTCGACCAAATGTGATTGATATCAGGTACATGCGCTACTGTATTTTATATGAAATGCAAGTGTAACCTCGACCAAATGTGATTGATATCAGGTACATGCGCTACTGTATTTTATATGAAATGCAAGTGTAACCTCGACCAAATGTGATTGATATCAGGTACATGCGCTATTGTATTTTATATGAAATGCAAGTGTAACCTCGACCAAATGTGATTGATATCAGGTACATGCGCTACTGTATTTTATATGAAATGCAAGTGTAACCTCGACCAAATGTGATTGATATCAGGTACATGCGCTACTGTATTTTATATGAAATGCAAGTGTAACCTCGACCAAATGTGATTGATATCAGGTACATGCGCTATTGTATTTTATATGAAATGCAAGTGTAACCTCGACCAAATGTGATTGATATCAGGTACATGCGCTATTGTATTTTATATGAAATGCAAGTGTAACCTCGACCAAATGTGATCGATATCAGGTACATGCGCTATTGTATTTTATATGAAATGCAAGTGTAACCTCGACCAAATGTGATTGATATCAGGTACATGCGCTACTGTATTTTATATGAAATGCAAGTGTAACCTCGACCAAATGTGATCGATATCAGGTACATGCGCTATTGTATTTTATATGAAATGCAAGTGTAACCTCGACCAAATGTGATTGATATCAGGTACATGCGCTATTGTATTTTATATGAAATGCAAGTGTAACCTCGACCAAATGTGATCGATATCAGGTACATGCGCTATTGTATTTTATATGAAATGCAAGTGTAACCTCGACCAAATGTGATTGATATCAGGTACATGCGCTACTGTATTTTATATGAAATGCAAGTGTAACCTCGACCAAATGTGATTGATATCAGGTACATGCGCTACTGTATTTTATATGAAATGCAAGTGTAACCTAGACCAAATGTGATCGATATCAGGTACATGCGCTATTGTATTTTATATGAAATGCAAGTGTAACCTCGACCAAATGTGATTGATATCAGGTACATGCGCTACTGTATTTTATATGAAATGCAAGTGTAACCTCGACCAAATGTGATCGATATCAGGTACATGCGCTATTGTATTTTATATGAAATGCAAGTGTAACCTCGACCAAATGTGATTGATATCAGGTACATGCGCTACTGTATTTTATATGAAATGCAAGTGTAACCTAGACCAAATGTGATCGATATCAGGTACATGCGCTATTGTATTTTATATGAAATGCAAGTGTAACCTCGACCAAATGTGATTGATATCAGGTACATGCGCTATTGTATTTTATATGAAATGCAAGTGTAACCTCGACCAAATGTGATTGATATCAGGTACATGCGCTACTGTATTTTATATGAAATGCAAGTGTAACTTCGACCAAATGTGATCGATATCAGGTACATGCGCTACTGTATTTTATATGAAATGCAAGTGTAACCTCGACCAAATGTGATTGATATCAGGTACATGCGCTACTGTATTTTATATGAAATGCAAGTGTAACCTCGACCAAATGTGATTGATATCAGGTACATGCGCTATTGTATTTTATATGAAATGCAAGTGTAACCTCGACCAAATGTGATTGATATCAGGTACATGCGCTATTGTATTTTATATGAAATGCAAGTGTAACCTCGACCAAATGTGATTGATATCAGGTACATGCGCTACTGTATTTTATATGAAATGCAAGTGTAACCTCGACCAAATGTGATCGATATCAGTACATGCGCTACTGTATTTTATATGAAATGCAAGTGTAACCTCGACCAAATGTGATTGATATCAGGTACATGCGCTACTGTATTTTATATGAAATGCAAGTGTAACCTCGACCAAATGTGATCGATATCAGGTACATGCGCTACTGTATTTTATATGAAATGCAAGTGTAACCTCGACCAAATGTGATCGATATCAGGTACATGCGCTATTGTATTTTATATGAAATGCAAGTGTAACCTCGACCAAATGTGATCGATATCAGGTACATGCGCTATTGTATTTTATATGAAATGCAAGTGTAACCTAGACCAAATGTGATTGATATCAGGTACATGCGCTACTGTATTTTATATGAAATGCAAGTGTAACCTAGACCAAATGTGATTGATATCAGGTACATGCGCTACTGTATTTTATATGAAATGCAAGTGTAACCTCGACCAAATGTGATTGATATCAGGTACATGCGCTACTGTATTTTATATGAAATGCAAGTGTAACCTAGACCAAATGTGATTGATATCAGGTACATGCGCTACTGTATTTTATATGAAATGCAAGTGTAACCTCGACCAAATGTGATTGATATCAGGTACATGCGCTACTGTATTTTATATGAAATGCAAGTGTAACCTAGACCAAATGTGATTGATATCAGGTACATGCGCTACTGTATTTTATATGAAATGCAAGTGTAACCTCGACCAAATGTGATTGATATCAGGTACATGCGCTACTGTATTTTATATGAAATGCAAGTGTAACCTAGACCAAATGTGATTGATATCAGGTACATGCGCTATTGTATTTTATATGAAATGCAAGTGTAACCTCGACCAAATGTGATTGATATCAGGTACATGCGCTACTGTATTTTATATGAAATGCAAGTGTAACCTAGACCAAATGTGATTGATATCAGGTACATGCGCTACTGTATTTTATATGAAATGCAAGTGTAACCTCGACCAAATGTGATTGATATCAGGTACATGCGCTATTGTATTTTATATGAAATGCAAGTGTAACCTCGACCAAATGTGATTGATATCAGGTACATGCGCTACTGTATTTTATATGAAATGCAAGTGTAACCTAGACCAAATGTGATCGATATCAGGTACATGCGCTATTGTATTTTATATGAAATGCAAGTGTAACCTCGACCAAATGTGATTGATATCAGGTACATGCGCTATTGTATTTTATATGAAATGCAAGTGTAACCTCGACCAAATGTGATTGATATCAGGTACATGCGCTACTGTATTTTATATGAAATGCAAGTGTAACTTCGACCAAATGTGATCGATATCAGGTACATGCGCTACTGTATTTTATATGAAATGCAAGTGTAACCTCGACCAAATGTGATTGATATCAGGTACATGCGCTATTGTATTTTATATGAAATGCAAGTGTAACCTCGACCAAATGTGATTGATATCAGGTACATGCGCTACTGTATTTTATATGAAATGCAAGTGTAACCTAGACCAAATGTGATTGATATCAGGTACATGCGCTACTGTATTTTATATGAAATGCAAGTGTAACCTCGACCAAATGTGATTGATATCAGGTACATGCGCTACTGTATTTTATATGAAATGCAAGTGTAACCTAGACCAAATGTGATTGATATCAGGTACATGCGCTACTGTATTTTATATGAAATGCAAGTGTAACCTCGACCAAATGTGATTGATATCAGGTACATGCGCTACTGTATTTTATATGAAATGCAAGTGTAACCTAGACCAAATGTGATTGATATCAGGTACATGCGCTGTTGTATTTTATATGAAATGCAGGTGTAACCTAGACCAAATGTGATTGATATCAGGTACATGCGCTACTGTATTTTATATGAAATGCAAGTGTAACCTCGACCAAATGTGATTGATATCAGGTACATGCGCTATTGTATTTTATATGAAATGCAAGTGTAACCTCGACCAAATGTGATCGATATCAGGTACATGCGCTATTGTATTTTATATGAAATGCAAGTGTAACCTAGACCAAATGTGATTGATATCAGGTACATGCGCTATTGTATTTTATATGAAATGCAAGTGTAACCTCGACCAAATGTGATTGATATCAGGTACATGCGCTACTGTATTTTATATGAAATGCAAGTGTAACCTCGACCAAATGTGATCGATATCAGTACATGCGCTACTGTATTTTATATGAAATGCAAGTGTAACCTCGACCAAATGTGATTGATATCAGGTACATGCGCTACTGTATTTTATATGAAATGCAAGTGTAACCTCGACCAAATGTGATCGATATCAGGTACATGCGCTACTGTATTTTATATGAAATGCAAGTGTAACCTCGACCAAATGTGATCGATATCAGGTACATGCGCTATTGTATTTTATATGAAATGCAAGTGTAACCTCGACCAAATGTGATCGATATCAGGTACATGCGCTATTGTATTTTATATGAAATGCAAGTGTAACCTAGACCAAATGTGATTGATATCAGGTACATGAGTAGTATAGTCGGAGTCAGTTAAATACCACTTTTTCTTGTACAACAAAACTCAAAAGGTTGTGAATGTTATGGACGCCTTGTTTTCTTGCACAAGGGGCGTCATAAAGCGAATTCAGAAATCCACTTCATGACGCCCCTTATGCAAGAAAAAAGGCGGCCATACCATTCACAATCTTTTGAGTTTTGTTGCACAAGAAAAAGTTGTATTTAACTGACTCCGACTATACTACTAGGGGTAACTAAGGGTCATTCAAAGTGTCACTAGATATTCTTGTACGTAAAATCCAACTTGATAATCCTATTAGAGATATGATTACATATAGTTATATCGACATCGATTGCTTGTACGTAAAATCCAACTTGATAATCCTATTAGAGATATAATTACATATAGTTATATCGCCGCAACAGCCTTACACATAAAATCCAAATTGGAGTATCTGTTAAAGCTATCCTAACACATAGTTATATCGAAGGGAGAATGGTGAGACCACGTAGTGAACCACTTCCACGGAGTCTAGCTCGAGAGGCAGGTGCTATTCTAGAGGAGAGAGATGGAATGCTCGAGGGGATGGAGATAGGTCGCCGTACTATTCGATGGCGCTTCTTCCAAGGTGTGGCAGGAGATTTGACTCCTAGGATCATGGAAAAGTTAGTTGCAAATGTAACCACCAGCTTTTACCTGCGCTACAGCTACACCTATCGCATTCGGAATGTCAATGACGGACGCGTGATTCTATTCTCCAAGACTGTCCCAGGTTCTCCCTGGGTGAACATCCTAGAAGATGCAGAAGAGTGGATCAATAGCAAGGAGACAGCTCGTTTGAATCCCGACAACATTAATCGACCAAATACCCAATGGGCCTTCATTCGTTGGATCTACGTGGATGTCAAAGTCGTGATCGATCGTCAGCTTTTGTTGGGAACAGGTCCACTACCCCAATGGCTTCGCCTTAAGAAAGGAATGCTTGCCCTTGATCGATATGGCGACAACCTATGTCTTTGGCGCTGCCTTGCCATGCATGAAGGAGCAAGAGTAGATAGGTGTTGCGTCAAAGCTCGAAAACTTGCCCAGAACTTCTATCGCCTGACAGCACCCACGCAAGATGTTCCCAGAACTTCCTTAGACCAGCTGGAGGAAGTCGAGTTGCACTTCGGGATTGGCATTAGGGTGTACGAACCCACGGAGGACGGCGCTTGGCATCTGACGCGACATGCAGCTCACTACAAGCATACGATGACGATTGGGATGTATGAAGAACATGCCTTCTACATCAAGAACATCGACAAGATAGGGAGTGTCTACGTATGCAACGATTGTAAGCAACGGTTCACAAAAGCCTCGAACCTTCACCGCCATGCAGATCGTTGCAGGCGTGGCGAAACGAAGATTGTTTGCCCCGGAAAAGTAATTACAGTACCCCAGTCGGCATACGAAAAAGCCTTCTGGCCAGAGAGCACAGCCAGCAAAGTCGCTCTATGCTGGTTGGAACGCGAAACCAAAAGGATTGGACAACACATTCATCATGCAGCTTGTGGGCATGGTGGAGAGCATTGGATAGAAGGAGCGCCGGTCGACGGCTACGAACCTATTTCGAAAACCATCTTTCAATTTCATGGATGCTATTTCCATGGCTGCCCGAAATGCTTCCCTAGGGAAAGGAGGCTCTATCTCAAGACCTGCGAAAGAACGGCAAAGCTACAAGGAGCTGGTTATACAGTAGTGGAAGCTTGGGGCTGCTCCACAAAGAAGAAGAACAAACCGATCCCCACACCAACACAAACTGTCTACCCCCACTTCATAGTTTACGATTTCGAAGCCTATCTCGATACAACGAAAGGAAGACAACCAACAGACCACCTGACCATCGAAAACGTCCATGTCCCAATATCAGTATCAATTGCCGACACGTACGATCGAAAGCCCACCCACATCTGTCGACGCAATCCAAAAGAACTCATCGAAGCCTTCGTCGAAGAACTCCAGCAAAGAGCAGAGACAATCCAAGAAGTCGTTGTGGAACAGTTCTGCCCCAAGACACCTGAATTCTCTTTTGACACCCTACCAAAGAAACAACAAGCGAAGATCGATGAATGGATCAGCCAAGTTCCAGTAGTGGGATTCAACTCTGGCAGGTACGATCTTAATCTGATCAGGGAGCACTTCGTAGGAATCATTGCCGACACCTGTTCAAAGATCCTGGTAGCAAAGAAAGCCAATTCCACTATGTTCCTATTGACCCCAGATTTCCGTTTCCTTGATGTGATCAACTACCTTGGACCCGGAACTTCTTATGAACGTTGGGTCGCTGCCTATGGCTGTGAGTTGCAAAAGAGTTTCTTCCCATATGAGTGGTTCGATTCTCCAGACAAGTTGGATCACATTGGATTACCAGACTATCCAGAGTGGGGTTCGAAGTTGAAAAGAGAACATCTACTATCTATGTCAGAGTTCGAAGACTGTGAGTGCACCTTTCTCGACAAAGGAATGAAAACCTTTGCAGACTGGCTACGATACTACAACGACCTAGATGTAGTTCCATTCCTAGAGGCACTCGAAAAGATGCGAGATTTCTATCACGAGAAAGGAGTAGACATGCTGAAAGACGCAGTGTCCATCCCAGGAGTCTCACTACAGTTCCTGCTTCGAGGTAGTGTAGAAAGGGGAGCTGAGATGTACGCTCCAAGTAAGGAAGCCTACCGCATGCTGAAAGACGCTGTAGTGGGAGGTCCAAGCATAGTGTTCACCAGACTCCACGAAGCGGGAAAAACTAAGATTCGTAGTCATCAGGGAGGAACTAAGACTTGTCGTAAGATTCTTGGATACGATGCCAACGCCCTATATCTTTCTACCATGGAATTCGAAATGCCTTGTGGAAAAGAAAAGGTTGTGCACTATGACGATCCAGGTCCAGCCACCAAAGGATTCGTTGAATGTCTACTTGGTGGAACGTGGTTTGGATATGCAGAAGTAGACATCGAGATACCAAAGAAATTGTGGAAGGAATTTGAGGAGATGCCCCCCTTCTTCTACAACAAGAAAATCCCCAAAGAAGCAATCCCTCCAGAAATGATAGCCTACCTTGAGAAGACTGGTAGAAAGCTCAGCGAGGAAAAGAAGTTAGTTGGAAGTCTCTCTGGAAAGAAGTTGCTACTCTATGCTCCTCTTCTACTTTGGTATGTAGATCACGGCGCAGTGATCACTGCTGTCTACCGCACGATAGATTACGAACCCAAAGAAATCTTCGGATGGTTCGTGGACCAAGTCACTGAGGCGCGACGCCTGGGAGATGAAGACAAAGGTGAGGCTTTGCTGGCAGATGTGTTCAAGCTACTAGGAAACAGCGCCTATGGAAAGTTGCTCGAAGACTTGGGACGCCAAACAAAGGTCACCTATACAAAAGATGAGAAGGTTGTGGACAAGGCATTGCGAAGTGTTTGGTTCGAAGACCTGGAAGAGATTGGTGATGCATATGAACTAGAGAGTAGGAAAGACCAGATCCGAATCAAACGGCCTTTCCAAGTAGGTATCGCTGTGTACCAGCTCGCAAAGCTGCGTATGCTTGAGTTCTACTATGACTTCATCGACAAGTACATTGATCGCAATGATTTCGAATATATACAGATGGACACAGACAGTGCCTACATTGCCATCTCAGGAAATAGCCTCGATGAGGTTGTAAGACCGGAACTGCGAGAAGATTTCGAAGCCGAAAGGAATGAATGGCTAGCTTGGGACGAATGGAGCAGTCGTACACCAGGACTCTTCAAACTCGAATTCGAAGGACATCGCGCCATTGCCCTATGCTCGAAAGCCTACTACGTCGATACAGGTGGCAGCAAGAAGTATTCCGCTAAAGGTATGTCTAGACGGCACAACGACATTTCGTGGGATCGATTCAAAGAAACCCTCCAGGGTAGTATCGACGTAGCGAATAACCGAGGCTTCCGCCTATTGCCAGAAGGTGTGGTAACCTACGACCAATGGAAGCTTGGGTTATCGGCTTACTACGACAAAAGACGCGTTCTTCCCGATGGAATCCACACCGAGCCAATAGAGTACGCTGTTTAGCGTCTAGGTACAAACAGAATTCCTTTTGGTGGTAGTTCTGTATCCCTAGGAACGACTTGTAGCTCTTCACGAACGAATCCACGTTTGGGTGCATCCTTCTTCCCTTCTCGCTTCGCAAGGTAGTACAGCACAGGCTGTCCCGAAGATACTACACTTCGCGAAATGGTGTGTATTTGCAAACTCCACACAGGATCAGTAGCTCTACGTTTTTCACCTCCTTCCAATTCTCCTGGTGCGTAAAGATATCGAACTAGAACGTCGAATGGTAGACGCTCTTCTCTCAATCCAACGGTGCGCGAATACGTAGGAGTCTTCAGATCTACTTGTTGCGCCACTACAGAATTCGAAGGCTCTTTACCAGTCAACCTAGTCACCTCACTGTTCATGGCTTTGATAACCATTGGTAAACGAACTACCCATTCTCTACTACGCTCATCTGATCCTTCCGAAGTAAGTACCATCTCTTGTGCATATTGATATCCAAACAATCTCTCAGCTAGAGTCCTATTTGCTCTTTCAACAAAACTTTGCGCTCTATGATTACCAGCCTCACCTCGTTGAACTTTCGTACCATGTAGTTCTAGCGTTTCAGACATACGTCCCATGAATTCTCTACCAGGATCTACTTGCAACGTCTTTGGCCATTCGAGTGGACTACGTTTATAGATTCGTTCGAATGCCGCAGAAACTTCACCACTATCTTTAGATGCCAAAGGTTCGGCTTCTTTGTATCGAGAAGCTACATCGATTACCACTAATGCATACTTATACAGTTTCCTTCCACGTCCAGGCCGATCGTGTGGTAGAAATATCAAATCAGCTTGGTGGACTTCATTTGGTTTCGATACAGTCCAATGTGGTCGTGGAATGTGTTTTGGTGGTGGTAGATATATTTGCCACATAGATTGCTTTTCCAACCAACTCCTAGCCACGTCTTCTGATGCTTTCGCTGCTACCGATAGCTTGCCAATTGCAGAGTGACCTTTCCAATAGCCCATAGGACCGTAGAAGGTATTCGCAAGTTTAGAATCCATCGTACATCTATACATTCTAACCTTCAACAGATGAAAAAAAAAAAAAAAGGAAGAATGAAGAAAGTCGTTGCGTGACCCTCTTCATTCTTCCTTTTTTCTTTTATTAGTAACTTACTAGTAGCTTAGGGTAACTTACTAGTAGCTTAGGGTAACTTACTAGTAGCTTAGGGTAACTTACTAGTAGCTTAGGGTAACTTACTAGTAGCTTAGGGTAACTTACTAGTAGCTTAGGGTAACTTACTAGTAGCTTAGGGCAACTTACTAGTAGCTTAGTAGTAGCTTAAGTAGCTTACTAGTAGCTTAGTAGTAGTATCTATATCCATTTACTAATAGTGTATCCAACGCCTAGCATTCCACCACCAACGTAGAGCAACTCGCCAGTCTTCTGATTGTTTGAGGGTTTGTAGTAGTCAGATAAGCGGGGTTCTTTCATCTCTTTGAGACGTTTAAGCGCCTTACGTAACTTATCGGATCGCACTAAGGCTTCGTTGGTATCTCTTTGATCGTTGCGTGCGTTGCGTTCAAGACCTTCCTGCTCTTGTGCATAGTCGTATCGTCTTTGACGTTCGATTGTATACGCTTTCATTTCGCGTTCTAGTTTTTCGGTGGCCCTATCGTGTCTCTCTCGTTCCTTATCTACAGCATCGTCCTTTCCAAACATTCTAGCTAGTATGCCACCACCAGTAAATGCCGTCGCATTCAAAACAGCGCCGAAAATCGACATACCAATTGCTGCTAGTGCCATTATTATTTGGTCTTTTCTTTTTCTTTCTCAAGTTGTTTCTCAAGATATTCCTTTGCGTATAAGCTACCAAGTATCACGGCAGTCCACTTTGCGTAATTCGCTAGGGAAGAAGAAGGATCACTAAGCATAGATTCCTTGGTAGTCTTTTTTACGATCCACCCAATACCAGCAGCGAGTCCAACGATTTTGACTGCATCGGTTGCCGTCTTCGTCAATTCCTTCTCCATCTAGATATATACTACTATGATCTCGAGTCTTTAAGTGTTACTCCATGTCTAGTGCCGTTGGCTTTGCCGGAGCTGCAGGTTGTGTCGTGCTAACGGTGGCAACACGCTTATTACCATCTACATACTTCTTGTACGCAAAGTACGTGCCAAACAATGTAGCGCCAGTACCAATGACTGCGAGGATAGTCAGGCTTTCGAACCGACCTTTCTCTACGTCGACTTCTTTACATGATTCGCTTTCGCGCATCAACTCTCTCTTTTGAGCTTCTTTAGCGAGTTTGTTGCTTAACGCTAGTGCTTTTCCAGCTGCGACGCGCTTTGGGTTTTTTATCTTAGTTGGTGCAGTCGTCGGAGGATTCGCAGTTATCTGGTCCGCTTCTTCCATCTTGATTCAATATAGTAGGTATATGTGGAGGTTCAACAGTTGTTCCAGGAATGACTACGTGACCAGATATGTGGAATAGGACGCTAGCTAGAGCTACAAGGCGACCTGCTTTGAGCGATAGTAGGCCAGTCGCAGCACTGATTTCGTTGCGGACTAGAGGGTCTTCTTGTAGGTCCTTGATTAGGGCTTCTTGAGAATCTATTGGTACTAGGTAGGCAACTAGGCGGGTAGCTAGACGCGTCACGCCGTCGACTAAGCCTTTCGTTACTTGCTGAGCTAGGACGGCCTGATACCTCCTATACAACTTGTCTATTTCTTTCTCAGGAAGTCTAGAGATGTCTCCTAGAGAAAAGTTCTTACCTAAGTATTCTTTCGTTACGCCTGTTGCGGCTAAGATCGAAAGTGATTCGCGATTGTCCGACGTAACGTCTAGGTTGGTTGGTGGTGGGCCTGTTACATCCTCACCGAATATCTCGAGTACTTCTTTATCCATGATAATATGTTGTAGGTGCTGGGAGCTCTAACACTACCTCGAAAGGATGGCGGAGACAGAAGCACATGCGAGCGAACTTATGGGATCCAAGTATCATTCGTAACTCTTTACATTCTTGCGAGCCTCCATAATCCTCAAATATCCTTTTACCATCTACGGCCGATGCTGTATGGAATGCTACTACGATAGCTACGTTCTCACGGAAGGGTTTACATATGCTCGTTAGTTGTTGGGACAGCACCCAAACGGAAATCCCTATATGTCGTGCAGAAAAGGCTAAGTCCACTAGCTTGTCAGTTCGTTTCTTGACGTCCTTCGATGCGGCGCAATCATCGAGAATCAATAGAGTATTGGTACCTGACCAAAATGTTGTGCAAATACTCAAAGTAGCATCGATGGCATCCTGCGGTGGTGACATGACGAAGAAACGAGGATCTCGATTTGCAAATCCACGATAAGTTTTGTTGTGGGCATACGTAGGACAAATCAGTACTATGTAATCGAACTTACCACGAAATGATCCACGAAGTTGTTCTATGAGAAACGCAGTCTTCCCACAATTCGTCGGACCGACTATGAGTGCGTTGAACGGCACGTGCTCTACGAGAGAATCCATCAGTATAATATACTTTGCAGAGATCTGTTCAATATCGTGACCTGAGCATCCGCAAGGACATAGATGTGCATTTTCACATTTCCACTTCCCTTTGCAGTTCTATGTATGCGAATGTCGATGTCCTTTCCACTACCGGTTTGTGCCAAGCCATCACCATGAACGGTGGAATCTTTTGCTGTGCGACAATCGATTAGAATAGAGAATCTATTTTCAAAGAACTTCTTTGGAGTCATAGAAGTATTGGGTGTGCCAAACCAGCTTCTTGCAGCCTCCCAGAAATCTAGGGGAAGCATGCCGCTTGGAAAGAGTCTGTTGGGAATCCCATTGACATCTACTTCTACCTTTAAGATATCTGGATTCGAGAATGCTTCACTATCTCGTGTGCCAATGGTAGGTGGATCTATGAATAGTAGAAGTAGGCCAGCAAAGGATCGTCGTGGAACATTGATGTTTTGAGATATCAAAGTATCGGATGTTTTAGCGATATCTACTGTTTTGAAGTGAACAGCGTAGTTGTATAGGAATGCAGTACCTATTTCATATTTGTGAAGTGCACTACTAGCCAGCGTTTCGTTCCTGATTGCTTCGTATTCTAGTTGGATGTTGGTAAGTTGGTACGTACCTATCTTCGTCGTATCCGATCCAATTACAACCTCGTTGGCAGACGCTAGAGTTAACTCGAACGTAATGGTACTTTCTAAGGCATGTGGATATAGAACTCCATGTTGTGTCAGAATGTCAACATCTAAGGGAATCTTATACTTAGAACCACATGCAGTTAGGAGCGCGTTGTCTGCAGCAGATGAAGTACTTGCGTCACCAGCTTTCGATCGTAGCTTATTCAAGTTCTCTGATTGAATGCCTTGTTGTATTCTAGACTCTCTCTCCTGCGTAGATAGGTATACATCGGAGTATGTTTGTAGGAGGTCTGGCCTGACAAGGTCTTCTACTGTTTCAGCTCCCATCCTACAGATTCTACGCATGACCAAACAGCGTCCAACGTTCGAAACGACTCTGTTATTCGCATGTCCACCAGATAGTACGATGTCGCCCAATAGCGCTAAGCTCCCAGGTACTAGTACTACGTCTTCTGCTAGCTTTGGAACTTCTACGTATAGAGTCTCACCTGGATTGGCAGACGATCGAGTGAAAGTCTTCCTATACAAGTCTCGCGGAGCCTTGAGTGCATGAGGCTCTCTTCGTACTTGTGTGGGATCCAACTTTGATGAGATCATGTTGAATATAACTATATATGTAGATATGTTTAACATGGCCTCTGAGGGTAGGTATGATGAAAGAACTGATGAAGCTGAAAGAGGAAGAGACTACGACAACGATGATACTGTCAATGAAGAAGCACGGAAATTGGCGTCAGACTCTACGAATGTGGATCCGAGTGAATCACTCAACCTGAAAACTAGACGCGACTTCGCCAAGGAAGGTGCTCGACCAAAGAATCTGGAAACCTCGTTTACCGTAGAAGATAACGATTACTTCGACGAACTCGTTGCGGAGGATGAGGATAGAATCAAACATCCGAAATTTAGCGATCGCCGCGTAGTCTTCAAAACAGGCACATCGGATGAAATGAAACAAATGCTATTCGATACTGTATGGAAACACTATGTGGATGTAGGGATTCGTGGAGGATTCCTTGAGATAACTGGAATATGGGAGGCCAATAAGGAACTGGCTAGAATCTATCTTCACGTACTTGGAAGTAAAGAGAAGCCCATACCTTTGACCACAGTGAAGGGTGAAAGATATCAAAGTATGGGTAAAGATCTCAAATTTGTCCTAGGTCCTACAGATGCAGAAAGAGAAGACCAAGTCATCCAAGGTCAAGAAAAGGCCGCCGAACATCTCAAAGTAGAAGATAGCATACTTCAAGACCTAACGTCAACTGAGGATCAGAAGGAAGCGGCTAAGAAAGAGAAAGTACACATCCATAACGAAATAGAATTACTCGAACGTCAAGAGGGAGCCATACTAGAACGTATGTCGCTACGTGAAAGGATCAAATACATTTTTAGAAAGCATGGAATGACTGTTCTTGCAGTGGTAACTTCTATTGGCGCTATCGTTAGTACGATAGTTTCCCTGTTGTCGAAATCCGTACCAAAACCAATAAAGACTGGTATTGATAAAGCAGCAGATGCAGTAAAGAAGGGATTGCAAACGACTGGGGGGTTGTTGAAAGAAATGGGAAAGAAACTTGGACAGATCCTACCTGGAATGATTGGATCGATTGCGAGTTTCATATTTACTATGGCTGGTAAAGCTCTGGGAGTACTAGCACAGAACGTTTGGTTATTCATCGTAGCAATAGTGGTGATCACGATAGAGCAATACAAACGACGTTAACGAAACAACATCCATGCAATTCCAGCTGCGGCAATGGATGTCACTGCGAGATTGATCTCATGTTGTGAGACAGCCTTTGCCTTTGCCTTTGCCTTTGCCTTTGCCTTTGCCTTTGCCTTTGGTACAGGAACTTGTTTCTCGAGAGGCTGCACCGATTTCTTATCTGATGGTCCTTCCATAGTAAGAGGTGGGTGTCCTTTGCCTTCTGCATTGATGTCGTTAGTGCCTAGCACCATATCTTTCGTAGCTTTCGGGATTGGATTCCTATAGCCATCTTTCTTACCAAGATAGTACACTAGATCGCTTGGCAATAATCGCACGCCTACAGCTATTGCTAGATCGAGCCTCTTATGCGTTGACGTTATAGCGGTAAGATAGTTTTTGTAGCTCACCACTAAGTCGTTTTCGAGAATAGCATCTTCGACTAAGCTCTTAAACTTTTCTTTGACGTTATGGCTATCTATGATGGATCCGTTCAAGTCGGCTTGAGCACCAAGCATGCAATGACCAAAAGCCTCGACAGATCTATTCAACCTACCCAATCCAACATCTGTCAAACCCTTTCCGATTGGTGGCGTAAACCAATTGTATTGCTTTCCTTCATGTTCATCGTTCCTAATGAAGGCCACAAGATCCCCCTGATCCTCCTTACCTCCTTGGTCTGCAAATAAATTATATTTCTGAGGCCATGTGGTTGCACCTTTGTCATAGCTTCGGACTCCATGGACGTTTACGTATCCTGTCGGACCCGGGTACAAAAGGAATATATCTCCTAGTCCATTATTCCTACCTCCGTGCCATCGGAAATCTGGTGGGAAATCTGGTGTTCGAGATATGCCAAATTCGATGCACAATTTCTCAAGAGCTGATTTGTTATAGGGGTTATCCATTTGCTTGAAATTAGAGTTACCAGGTAAAGGAACTCCATGAGTACCACCAAGTTCACGTAGAATTCTTCGTATCGTGAAATAAACATGGAATCGTAGGAACCCCTGAATGACTGGTGGATGCGTTTTGAAAATAGGATCAAGCAATGACACTCCACATCCAGAAGTCGCACACCACGTTGCAAAATTCAATTGTTGAGGCCAGTATTTGAAATCCGGACCATGTAACCAATGGTAGGACTCATTTGCTGTCATATGCTTTACGACGGTCTCCTTGAATATATTTGGAACGCCTGCTTTGAACCTATCCTTTGGGGTGGCATATATCCATAGATTAGTGAGATCGATATCTTGTGCCGGTCCAGTAGAAGGAACTGCTGTAATAGGATATTTCGCACTCCTATCTAGGGTCAACGTAGATGGGAAACCTTTATGCACATCCCACAACGCATTATCGATGCGTCTTTGAGTGACTGCAGGTAGCTTGGAGACATCATCGCCGTAAACGACATAGCTAGAATCTCCATCTCGAAACCAAATACTCGTCGAATATTTGCCTGGACCATTCACTTCCGTAGAGGCATAGAACTTGTGAATATCTGCATGTGGGTATCGTTTCTTGAACTTTATCCACAAATCAGTATTCAGTTTGGCAATCCTGTCGTTTTCATTGACAAGGAGCGCTGTCTGCTCAGCTTTCGAAAGCCTTGGACCACCCCTGGCAATCTCCGCCACGTCCTCAGCAGATAGACCCTCATCTTCGTATGGTAAAACTAGAGGCATCGTGTTGAAGCTATACATACATATAGTTATACCTTCAACATATAAGATGGTTCTCTTATATATCACCACAACATTGGCCGACCATACTGTCTACTTCGACGACCCAATTATTATCAATAATATTTCGCTACTCGAAACCACCATTGAGAACAGTTGGTTGAATCTAAAAGAGAAGGCCACGTTTCAGTGGGAAGTCAAGGGTGTGGGGTTCCCATACACAATCAATCTAGGGAATTATAAGATAACTACCTTAATGGATCGCTTAGCACCTGCAGTCGATGCTGACATCGTTAAATTTATAGACATATCCAGTAAAAAGTATTGGACCCTAGATGTGAAGAAACCAATCAAGTTCAGTAAAAATCTCTGTGAAATATTGGGTATCAAAGGAAATGAAGACGAGGATGGAAACGTAACATTAAAAGTGAGAGAATACGACCTGATAATGGAATATATCCAAACAATATATATCCACTGTGATGCGGTGGATCCCAAATTCTCACTCCTTGAGGGAAAGCGCTCGACTGTACTAGCTAGCCTTAACGTAGAAGGCACCTGGTTTAACAGAAGGACCTATCATTTGATGGAATCAACGAAAGTCCAAGCTCTAGGAACAATGCGGAACAGCCTTCGACTGACTGTTCGCGACGACAAAAGCAACATCATGGACTTCCGTGGTCGACCTCTACGATACGTGTTGAAGCTTGAGTAAGCTATATGTATGACGTACAATGGAAGGCGATTCGATTCAACCGTTTCCATCAGCACCAAGTATCTATCCACAGATTGCTAGTGACACTGGAAAGAACTTTAGACTGCAAACGATCCGAGACACGCTTTCGGACATAGAAGTTCAAGAAAGGCACTACGAAGGTGTACGCAAGAAATATGCACGTTCTCAAGGAATAGTTCATGGAATCGCAGTGGCAACTGGAGGTCTATCTGTGATCTTATCTGGATCTGGATTGGGCGCAGCGTTGACTGGGGTTGGAATAGTGATTGGTCTACCACTTGGAGTTATTGGTGGACTATGTGGATTAATTTCAGCATCTACGACCCTTGGAGCTAAGAAGTTAGGAATGAAGGTTTCTAAGCATGAAAAGACAACTATGTTGGCAAAGGCGAAAATCAATACGATTCGTGATCTAGTATCGAAGGCACTACGTGATGAAAACATATCCGACTCTGAATACAGTCTCATCCTGAACGAAGCGAATAAGTATGAGATCATGAGATCTGAAATTCGTCGCAAGGCTTCCATAGGTGAAAAAAGCCCGGATCGGGTTCGAGCCGAACTCAAGCAAGAAGTGCAAAAGGAAATGCGAGAAAAACTTGGAATGTAAGAATCAACGTTTCCTATGAAAGGAACGAACATGGCTCTCACTTTCACTTTGCCAAGTCCTACTGCTAGTTAGCCCATGTCTAGCGTAGATTGGTTCGAAGTGGGAATGGTAAGAAGACAACTCCTTGACAAAACGCTTGACCGCATTTCCAAATATGTCACATCGCTTAACGACATCCTTAAAAGACATAGACGATCCGGAGCGACGTAGCACCTCGTAACTTGCTCCAATGACTTTCGTCTTAAGCATTGATTTGGGGCCTATATTGTTTTCCATTGCTGTAGTAACGACCTCGTGGACTATTTGTTGAACGTCCCTAGGTACTCCTACAAGATCTAGTTGTAGGAAAGTCGTTGCAATGTGAGGAACTATGCGCTCAGCATCCAAGTCTACATCGATCTTATCGTCGTCACACAGAGAACGTATGAAGACCTCTCCACTATGGATGCCTTCGTTTCTTAGTTGCATGAAGCGAGCGACCTCACCTTTAGATCGCACGAATCCACATTGTATGCATGCATGGTAGAGTAGAGCAGCTAAAATATTTTTCTTAGCATCGCTACGCTTGAGACAAACTTTCATTACTTGGGTGAATGCGTTGGCTACGATTTCTAACGCGTTCATAGGGAACGATAGATCATAACTTTGTTTGTAAATAGTGTTGTAGGCTCGTAGTTCTTGTAGTAGCGTTCGTCGTTTCAGTTCTATGTCATCATCGCTTTTGCTTTGGTTTTGCGCGATCTAGATCACTTTGATACTTAAACCCGTCCGGACCTACTATACGCAGTCGAGTAGTAATAATATCGATCTTAGTTTCTTCACATGGTTCGACCTCGGAAACAAGACCACATGTGGGACACACGAATTCCGTTCCTTGTATTTCAAAGGGGCAGAGACAATCAGGACATGTTTCACTGGCGTTAATATGTTCCACTTGTGGTTTGATATTCAGGCTTCTACAAATTCCAGGACCAAACAATCTGATTAGCTCATCCATGATACAACTATAGATGTCGTACGTTCAATAGAAAAAAAAGAAAAAAAAGAAGAATGAAGAGGGGCCCCGCAACGACCTTCTTCATTCTTCCTTTTTTCTTTTTTCGTGGCTATTCCTAAGCGTCCTTCTCGTTCCTCAAGGCAGCCAACACCTCGTTGAGCGCATGGTTGAGAGACTCTCCGAGATCTTCCACTGGTTCCAGCACTCTTGATTCAGCGGGCAATGCTACCTCCGGTTCCACCATGTTTGGCTCCTCCTTTCTTGGATCCTCTAGCTTCTTGCTGGACTTCTTAGCGCGTCTTATATAGACACCGGAAGACTTCACCTTGATGGTGAGACGGTCGCATCCTGAGCAAAGCTCGTAATCAGTACGACATCCTTTACCGCACTTCGAGCATGGTACATATGGGGCACAGCCTTTTGAGATTTTGGTAGTTGTGCTGGGAACAGAACTTCGTTGTCTTCGAAATCTTCTTTGGACATTTTGAGTCCTTCCCTCTCATCAACCAATCACAAGTTATTGCGGCGTCTACATTTGAGTCCTTCTTCGACATGTTTGATCTGTATGGTGTTAATGTGTACTAAGATGACAACGAATGCTAATGTCGTGGAATAAAGAATATATACTAATTACCATTCGGTGCCAATATACAGTATAATAATTATTCCTTTAACATATACTTCAAGTTTGGATTTTATGTACAAGAATGTCTAGTGACACTTTGGCTTCCCTACGTGGCAGAATGAGCATCCATGTAGTTGCGTAGTACAACCCTTTCGTCCTCTGTGAGCTGGGGAGTACTGCCACTTAACGAACCATTTAGCGGTATCAAGATGACCATTGTTACAGGCGTATTCTATAGCAAGATCAATGCATTCATACTCTAGGGTTATCTGAAAACGTCGCATGAGCCACTTAACGTTATTAAGATGACCATTCCTACTGGCACCCTAATATAGCAAAACTGACGGCCTTATCCTCTTTGGGTGAACTGGAAGTGCTTAATGAGCCACTTAGCGATACCAATATGACCATACTCAAGGGCAGCGCGTAGAAACGTGATTGGCGTGTCTGTCCATCATATCGAAACGTAAGTGCTTGATGAGCCACTTAACAGCATTAAGATCACCATATTTCGCTGGCGTAGAGAAGAGAAAAGCTATCATCGATGGGGCTTGCGGAAATACCGAAAGTTCGAGCCAATTCGTCTCGATCGTCGTCACTATGAGTAGACCTCAAACCAAAGCATAGTGCTAGTTTACGGAACACTTGGTCTACGTTTTTTGTAGCGCGCAAGAGCTGCAGCATCGTGTAGGCGTTTCGATTGTCCTTGAGATGCTTGCGAATGACCAAGGCTCTGCATGCTCTACGATCCTAGTCAGAATTTCTAGAGGGAGGCACGATATATAATCCATAGTGGAAGAGATCGATATAACTATATGTAATCATATCTCTAATAGGATTATCAAGTTGGATTTTACGTACAAGAATATCTAGTGACACTTTGAATGACCCTTAGTTACCCCTAGTAGTATAGTCGGAGTCAGTTAAATACAACTTTTTCTTGTGCAACAAAACTCAAAAGATTGTGAATGTTATGGACGCCTTTTTTCTTGCATAAGGGGCGTCATGAAGGTGGATTTCTGAATTCGCTTTATGACGCCCCTTGTGCAAGAAAACAAGGCGTCCATAACATTCACAACCTTTTGAGTTTTTGTTGCACAAGAAAAAAGTGGTATTTAACTGACTCCGACTATACTACTACATGCGCTATTGTATTTTATATGAAATGCAAGTGTAACCTCGGACCAAATGTGATTGATATCAGGTACATGCGCTACTGTATTTTTATATTGAAATGCAAGTGTAACCTCGACCAAATGTGATCGATATCAGTACATGCGCTACTGTATTTTTATATGAAATGCAAGTGTAACCTCGACCAAATGTGATTGATATCAGGTACATGCGCTACTGTATTTTATATGAAATGCAAGTGTAACCTCGACCAAATGTGATTGATATCAGGTACATGCGCTACTGTATTTTATATGAAATGCAAGTGTAACCTCGACCAAATGTGATCGATATCAGGTACATGCGCTATTGTATTTTATATGAAATGCAAGTGTAACCCTCGACCAAATGTGATTGATATCAGGTACATGCGCTATTGTATTTTATATGAAATGCAAGTGTAACCTCGACCAAATGTGATCGATATCAGGTACATGCGCTATTGTATTTTTATATGAAATGCAAGTGTAACCTCGACCAAATGTGATTGATATCAGGTACATGCGCTACTGTATTTTATATGAAATGCAAGTGTAACCTCGACCAAATGTGATTGATATCAGGTACATGCCGCTACTGTATTTTATATGAAATGCAAGTGTAACCTAGACCAAATGTGATCGATATCAGGTACATGCGCTATTGTAATTTTATATGAAATGCAAGTGTAACCTCGACCAAATGTGATTGGATATCAGGTACATGCGCTACTGTATTTTATATGAAATGCAAGTGTAACCTCGACCAAATGTGATCGATATCAGGTACATGCGCTATTGTATTTTTATATGAAATGCAAGTGTAACCTCGACCAAATGTGATTGATATCAGGTACATGCGCTACTGTATTTTTATATGAAATGCAAGTGTAACCTAGACCAAATGTGATCGATATCAGGTACATGCGCTATTGTATTTTATATGAAATGCAAGTGTAACCCTCGACCAAATGTGATTGATATCAGGTACATGCGCTACTGTATTTTATATGAAATGCAAGTGTAACCTAGACCAAATGTGATCGATATCAGGTACATGCGCTATTGTATTTTATATGAAATGCAAGTGTAACCTCGACCAAATGTGATTGATATCAGGTACATGCGCTATTGTATTTTATATGAAATGCAAGTGTAACCTCGACCAAAATGTGATTGATATCAGGTACATGCGCTACTGTATTTTATATGAAATGCAAGTGTAACTTCGACCAAATGTGATCGATATCAGGTACATGCGCTACTGTATTTTATATGAAATGCAAGTGTAACCTCGACCAAATGTGATTGATATCAGGTACATGCGCTATTGTATTTTATATGAAATGCAAGTGTAACCTCGACCAAATGTGATTGATATCAGGTACATGCGCTACTGTATTTTATATGAAATGCAAGTGTAACCTAGACCAAATGTGATTGATATCAGGTACATGCGCTATTGTATTTTATATGAAATGCAAGTGTAACCTCGACCAAATGTGATTGATATCAGGTACATGCGCTACTGTATTTTTATATGAAATGCAAGTGTAACCTAGACCAAATGTGATCGATATCAGGTACATGCGCTATTGTATTTTATATGAAATGCAAGTGTAACCTCGACCAAATGTGATTGATATCAGGTACATGCGCTATTGTATTTTATATGAAATGCAAGTGTAACCTCGACCAAATGTGATTGATATCAGGTACATGCGCTACTGTATTTTATATGAAATGCAAGTGTAACTTCGACCAAATGTGATCGATATCAGGTTACATGCGCTACTGTATTTTTATATGAAATGCAAGTGTAACCTCGACCAAATGTGATTGATATCAGGTACATGCGCTATTGTATTTTATATGAAATGCAAGTGTAACCTCGACCAAATGTGATTGATATCAGGTACATGCGCTACTGTATTTTATAATGAAATGCAAGTGTAACCTAGACCAAATGTGATTGATATCAGGTACATGCGCTACTGTATTTTATATGAAATGCAAGTGTAACCTCGACCAAATGTGATTGATATCAGGTACATGCGCTACTGTATTTTATATGAAATGCAAGTGTAACCTAGACCAAATGTGATTGATATCAGGTACATGCGCTACTGTATTTTTATATGAAATGCAAGTGTAAACCTCGACCAAATGTGATTGATATCAGGTACATGCGCTACTGTATATTTATATGAAATGCAAGTGTAACCTAGACCAAATGTGATTGATATCAGGTACATGCGCTGTTGTTATTTTATATGAAATGCAAGTGTAACCTAGACCAAATGTGATTGATATCAGGTACATGCGCTACTGTATTTTATATGAAATGCAAGTGTAACCTCGACCAAATGTGATTGATATCAGGTACATGCGCTATTGTATTTTATATGAAATGCAAGTGTAACCTCGACCAAATGTGATCGATATCAGGTACATGCGCTATTGTATTTTATATGAAATGCAAGTGTAAACCTAGACCAAATGTGATTGATATCAGGTACATGCGCTATTGTATTTTATATGAAATGCAAGTGTAACCTCGACCAAATGTGATTGATATCAGGTACATGCGCTACTGTATTTTTATATGAAATGCAAGTGTAACCTCGACCAAAATGTGATCGATATCAGTACATGCGCTACTGTAATTTTATATGAAATGCAAGTGTAAACCTCGACCAAATGTGATTGATATCAGGTACATGCGCTACTGTATTTTATATGAAATGCAAGTGTAACCTCGACCAAATGTGATTGATATCAGGTACATGCGCTACTGTATTTTATATGAAATGCAAGTGTAACCTAGACCAAATGTGATCGATATCAGGTACATGCGCTATTGTATTTTATATGAAATGCAAGTGTAACCTCGACCAAATGTGATTGATATCAGGTACATGCGCTTACTGTATTTTATATGAAATGCAAGTGTAACCTCGACCAAATGTGATCGATATCAGGTACATGCGCTATTGTATTTTATATGAAATGCAAGTGTAACCTCGACCAAATGTGATTGATATCAGGTACATGCGCTACTGTTAATTTTATATGAAATGCAAGTGTAACCTAGACCAAATGTGATCGATATCAGGTACATGCGCTATTGTATTTTTATATGAAATGCAAGTGTAACCTCGACCAAATGTGATTGATATCAGGTACATGCGCTACTGTATTTTATATGAAATGCAAGTGTAACCTAGACCAAATGTGATCGATATCAGGTACATGCGCTATTGTATTTTATATGAAATGCAAGTGTAACCTCGACCAAATGTGATTGATATCAGGTACATGCGCTATTGTATTTCATATGAAATGCAAGTGTAACCTCGACCAAATGTGATTGATATCAGGTACATGCGCTACTGTATTTTATATGAAATGCAAGTGTAACTTCGACCAAATGTGATCGATATCAGGTACATGCGCTACTGTATTTTATATGAAATGCAAGTGTAACCTCGACCAAATGTGATTGATATCAGGTACATGCGCTATTGTATTTTATATGAAATGCAAGTGTAACCTCGACCAAATGTGATTGATATCAGGTACATGCGCTACTGTATTTTATATGAAATGCAAGTGTAACCTAGACCAAATGTGATTGATATCAGGTACATGCGCTACTGTATTTTATATGAAATGCAAGTGTAACCTCGACCAAATGTGATTGATATCAGGTACATGCGCTATTGTATTTTATATGAAATGCAAGTGTAACCTCGACCAAATGTGATTGATATCAGGTACATGCGCTACTGTATTTTATATGAAATGCAAGTGTAACCTAGACCAAATGTGATCGATATCAGGTACATGCGCTATTGTATTTTTATATGAAATGCAAGTGTAACCTCGACCAAATGTGATTGATATCAGGTACATGCGCTAATGTATTTTATATGAAATGCAAGTGTAACCTCGACCAAATGTGATTGATATCAGGTACATGCGCTACTGTATTTTATATGAAATGCAAGTGTAACTTCGACCAAATGTGATCGATATCAGGTACATGCGCTACTGTATTTTATATGAAATGCAAGTGTAACCTCGACCAAAATGTGATTGATATCAGGTACATGCGCTATTGTATTTTATATGAAATGCAAGTGTAACCTCGACCAAATGTGATTGATATCAGGTACATGCGCTACTGTATTTTATATGAAATGCAAGTGTAACCTAGACCAAATGTGATTGATATCAGGTACATGCGCTACTGTATTTTTATATGAAATGCAAGTGTAACCTCGACCAAATGTGATTGATATCAGGTACATGCGCTACTGTATTTTATATGAAATGCAAGTGTAACCTAGACCAAATGTGATTGATAATCAGGTTACATGCGCTACTGTATTTTATATTGAAATGCAAGTGTAACCTCGACCAAATGTGATTGATATCAGGTACATGCGCTACTTGTATTTTATATTAAATGCAAGTGTAACCTCGACCAAATGTGATTGATATCAGGTACATGCGCTACTGTATTTTATATTAAAATGCAAGTGTAACCTCGACCAAATGTTGATTCGATATCAGGTACATGCGCTACTGTATTTTATATGAAATGCAAGTGTAACCTCGACCAAATGTGATTGGATATCAGGTACATGCGCTACTTGTATTTTATATGAAATGCAAGTGTAACCTCGACCAAATGTGATTGATATCAGGTACATGCGCTACTGTATTTTTATATGAAATGCAAGTGTAACCTCGACCAAATGTGATTGATATCAGGTACATGCGCTACTGTATTTTATATGAAATGCAAGTGTAACCTCGACCAAATGTGATTGATATCAGGTACATGCGCTACTGTATTTTATATGAAATGCAAGTGTAACCTCGACCAAATGTGATTGATATCAGGTACATGCGCTACTGTATTTTATATGAAATGCAAGTGTAACCTCGACCAAATGTGATTGATATCAGGTACATGCGCTACTGTATTTTATATGAAATGCAAGTGTAACCTCGACCAAATGTGATTGATATCAGGTACATGCGCTACTGTATTTTATATGAAATGCAAGTGTAACCTCGACCAAATGTGATTGATATCAGGTACATGCGCTACTGTATTTTATATGAAATGCAAGTGTAACCTCGACCAAATGTGATTGATATCAGGTACATGCGCTACTGTATTTTATATGAAATGCAAGTGTAACCTCGACCAAATGTGATTGATATCAGGTACATGCGCTACTGTATTTTATATGAAATGCAAGTGTAACCTCGACCAAATGTGATTGATATCAGGTACATGCGCTACTGTATTTTATATGAAATGCAAGTGTAACCTCGACCAAATGTGATTGATATCAGGTACATGCGCTACTTGTATTTTATATGAAATGCAAGTGTAACCTCGACCAAATGTGATTGATATCAGGTACATGCGCTACTTGTATTTTATATGAAATGCAAGTGTAACCTCGACCAAATGTGATTGATATCAGGTACATGCGCTACTGTATTTTATATGAAATGCAAGTGTAACCTCGACCAAATGTGATTGATATCAGGTACATGCGCTGTTGTATTTTATATGAAATGCAAGTGTAACCTCGAGCCAAATGTGATTGATATCAGGTACATGCGCTATTGTATTTTTATATGAAATGCAAGTGTAACCTCGACCAAATGTGATTGATATCAGGTACATGCGCTACTGTATTTTTATATGAAATGCAAGTGTAACCTCGACCAAATGTGATTGATATCAGGTTACATGCGCTATTGTATTTTTATATGAAATGCAAGTGTAACCTCGACCAAATGTGATTGATATCAGGTACATGCGCTACTGTATTTTTATATGAAATGCAAGTGTAACCTCGACCAAATGTGATTGATATCAGGTACATGCGCTATTGTATTTTATATGAAATGCAAGTGTAACCTCGACCAAATGTGATTGATATCAGGTACATGCGCTACTGTATTTTATATGAAATGCAAGTGTAACCTCGACCAAATGTGATTGATATCAGGTACATGCGCTACTGTATTTTATATGAAATGCAAGTGTAACCTCGACCAAATGTGATTGATATCAGGTACATGCGCTGATTGTATTTTATATGAAATGCAAGTGTAACCTCGAGCCAAATGTGATTGATATCAGGTACATGCGCTACTGTATTTTTATATGAAATGCAAGTGTAACCTCGACCAAATGTGATTGATATCAGGTACATGCGCTATTGTATTTTATATGAAATGCAAGTGTAACCTCGACCAAATGTGATCGATATCAGGTACATGCGCTACTGTATTTTATATGAAATGCAAGTGTAACCTCGACCAAATGTGATTGATATCAGGTACATGCGCTACTGTATTTTATATGAAATGCAAGTGTAACCTCGACCAAAATGTGATTGATATCAGGTACATGCGCTACTGTATTTTATATGAAATGCAAGTGTAACCTCGACCAAATGTGATTGATATCAGGTACATGCGCTATTGTATTTTATATGAAATGCAAGTGTAACCTCGACCAAATGTGATTGATATCAGGTACATGCGCTATTGTATTTTATATGGAATGCAAGTGTAAACCTCGACCAAATGTGATTGATATCAGGTACATGCGCTACTGTATTTTATATGAAATGCAAGTGTAACCTCGACCAAATGTGATTGATATCAGGTACATGCGCTATTGTATTTTTATATGAAATGCAAGTGTAACCTCGACCAAATGTGATTGATATCAGGTACATGCGCTATTGTATTTTATATGAAATGCAAGTGTAACCTCGACCAAATGTGATTGATATCAGGTACATGCGCTACTGTATTTTATATGAAATGCAAGTGTAACCTCGACCAAATGTGATTGATATCAGGTACATGCGCTATTGTTATTTTATATGAAATGCAAGTGTAACCTCGACCAAATGTGATTGATATCAGGTACATGCGCTACTGTATTTTATATGAAATGCAAGTGTAACCTCGACCAAATGTGATTGATATCAGGTACATGCGCTACTGTATTTTTATATGAAATGCAAGTGTAACCTCGACCAAATGTGATTGATATCAGGTACATGCGCTACTGTATTTTATATGAAATGCAAGTGTAACCTCGACCAAATGTGATTGATATCAGGTACATGCGCTATTGTATTTTATATGAAATGCAAGTGTAACCTCGACCAAATGTGATTGATATCAGGTACATGCGCTATTGTATTTTTATATGGAAATGCAAGTGTAACCTCGACCAAATGTGATTGATATCAGGTACATGCGCTACTGTATTTTATATGAAATGCAAGTGTAACCTCGACCAAATGTGATTGATATCAGATCAGTACATGCGCTATTGTATTTTATATGAAATGCAAGTGTAACCTCGACCAAATGTGATTGATATCAGGTACATGCGCTATTGTATTTTTATATGAAATGCAAGTGTAACCTCGACCAAATGTGATTGATATCAGGTACATGCGCTACTGTATTTTATATGAAATGCAAGTGTAACCTCGACCAAATGTGATTGATATCAGGTACATGCGCTATTGTATTTTATATGACAATGCAAGTGTAACCTCGACCAAATGTGATTGATATCAGGTACATGCGCTACTGTATTTTATATGAAATGCAAGTGTAACCTCGACCAAATGTGATTGATATCAGGTACATGCGCTATTGTATTTTATATGAAATGCAAGTGTAACCTCGACCAAATGTGATTGATATCAGGTACATGCGCTACTGTATTTTATATGAAATGCAAGTGTAACCTCGACCAAATGTGATTGAATATCAGGTACATGCGCTACTGTATTTTATATGAAATGCAAGTGTAACCTCGACCAAATGTGATTGATATCAGGTACATGCGCTACTGTATTTTATATGAAATGCAAGTGTAACCTCGACCAAATGTGATTGATATCAGGTACATGCGCTATTGTATTTTATATGAAATGCAAGTGTAACCTCGACCAAATGTGATTGATATCAGGTACATGCGCTTTGTATTTTATATGAAATGCAAGTGTAACCTCGACCAAATGTGATTGATATCAGGTACATGCGCTACTGTATTTTTATATGAAATGCAAGTGTAACCTCGACCAAATGTGATTGATATCAGGTACATGCGCTATGTATTTTATATGAAATGCAAGTGTAACCTCGACCAAATGTGATTGATATCAGGTACATGCGCTATTGTATTTTATATGAAATGCAAGTGTAACCTCGACCAAATGTGATTGATATCAGGTACATGCGCTACTGGTATTTTATATGAAATGCAAGTGTAACCTCGACCAAATGTGATTGATATCAGGTACATGCGCTATTGTATTTTATATGAAATGCAAGTGTAACCTCGACCAAATGTGATTGATATCAGGTACATGCGCTACTTGTATTTTATATGAAATGCAAGTGTAACCTCGACCAAATGTGATTGATATCAGGTACATGCGCTATTGTATTTTATATGAAATGCAAGTGTAACCTCGACCAAATGTGATTGATATCAGGTACATGCGCTACTGTATTTTATATGAAATGCAAGTATAACCTCGACCAAATGTGATTGATATCAGGTACATGCCGCTATTGTATTTTATATGAAATGCAAGTGTAACCTCGACCAAATGTGATTCGATATCAGGTACATGCGCTACTGTATTTTATATGAAATGCAAGTGTAACCTCGACCAAATGTGATTTGATATCAGGTACATGCGCTATTGTATTTTATATGAAATGCAAGTGTAACCTCGACCAAATGTGATTGATATCAGGTACATGCGCTATTGTATTTTATATGAAATGCAAGTGTAACCTCGACCAAATGTGATTGATATCAGGTACATGCGCTATTGTATTTTATATGAAATGCAAGTGTAACCTCGACCAAATGTGATTGATATCAGGTACATGCGCTACTGTATTTTTATATGAAATGCAAGTGTAACCTCGACCAAATGTGATTGATATCAGGTACATGCGCTATTGTATTTTATATGAAATGCAAGTGTAACCTCGACCAAATGTGATTGATATCAGGTACATGCGCTACTTGTATTTTATATGAAATGCAAGTGTAACCTCGACCAAATGTGATTGATATCAGGTACATGCGCTATTGTAATTTTATATGAAATGCAAGTGTAACCTCGACCAAATGTGATTGATATCAGGTACATGCGCTACTTGTATTTTATATGAAATGCAAGTGTAACCTCGACCAAATGTGATTGATATCAGGTACATGCGCTATTGTAATTTTATATGAAATGCAAGTGTAACCTCGACCAAATGTGATTGATATCAGGTACATGCGCTACTGTATTTTATATGAAATGCAAGTGTAACCTCGACCAAATGTGATTGATATCAGGTACATGCGCTACTTGTATTTTATATGAAATGCAAGTGTAACCTCGACCAAATGTGATTGATATCAGGTACATGCGCTACTGTATTTTATATGAAATGCAAGTGTAAACCTCGACCAAATGTGATTGATATCAGGTACATGCGCTACTGTATTTTATATGAAATGCAAGTGTAACCTCGACCAAATGTGATTGATATCAGGTACATGCGCTATTGTATTTTATATGGAAATGCAAGTGTAACCTCGACCAAATGTGATTGATATCAGGTACATGCGCTACTGTATTTTATATGAAATGCAAGTGTAACCTCGACCAAATGTGATTGATATCAGGTACATGCGCTACTTGTATTTTATATGAAATGCAAGTGTAACCTCGACCAAATGTGATTGATATCAGGTACATGCGCTATTGTATTTTATATGAAATGCAAGTGTAACCTCGACCAAATGTGATTGATATCAGGTACATGCGCTACTGTATTTTATATGAAATGCAAGTGTAACCTCGACCAAATGTGATTGATATCAGGTACATGCGCTATTGTATTTTATATGAAATGCAAGGTGTAACCTCGACCAAATGTGATTGATATCAGGTACATGCGCTACTGTATTTTATATGAAATGCAAGTGTAACCTCGACCAAATGTGATTGATATCAGGTACATGCGCTATTGTATTTTATATGAAAATGCAAGTGTAACCTCGACCAAATGTGATTGATATCAGGTACATGCGCTACTGTATTTTTATATGAAATTGCAAGTGTAACCTCGACCAAATGTGATTGATATCAGGTACATGCGCTACTGTATTTTATATGAAATGCAAGTGTAACCTCGACCAAATGTGATTGATATCAGGTACATGCGCTATTGTATTTTATATGAAATGCAAGTGTAACCTCGACCAAATGTGATTGATATCAGGTACATGCGCTACTGTATTTTATATGAAATGCAAGTGTAACCTCGACCAAATGTGATTGATATCAGGTACATGCGCTACTTGTATTTTATATGAAATGCAAGTGTAACCTCGACCAAATTGTGATTGATATCAGGTACATGCGCTACTGTATTTTATATGAAATGCAAGTGTAACCTCGACCAAATGTGATTGATATCAGGTACATGCGCTACTTGTATTTTATATGAAATGCAAGTGTAACCTCGACCAAATGTGAATTGATATCAGGTACATGCGCTAGTTGTATTTTATATGAAATGCAAGTGTAAACCTCGACCAAATGTGATTGATATCAGGTACATGCCGCTACTGTATTTTATATGAAATGCAAGTGTAACCTCGACCAAATGTGATTGATATCAGGTACATGCGCTATTGTATTTTATATGAAATGCAAGTGTAACCTCGACCAAATGTGATTGATATCAGGTACATGCGCTATTGTATTTTATATGAAATGCAAGTGTAACCTCGACCAAATGTGATTGATATCAGGTACATGCGCTACTGTATTTTTATATGAAATGCAAAGTGTAACCTCGACCAAATGTGATTGATATCAGGTACATGCGCTACTGTATTTTTATATGAAATGCAAGTGTAACCTCGACCAAATGTGATTGATATCAGGTACATGCGCTATTGTATTTTATATGAAATGCAAGTGTAACCTCGACCAAATGTGATTGATATCAGGTACATGCGCTATTGTATTTTATATGAAATGCAAGTGTAACCTCGACCAAATGTGATTGATATCAGGTACATGCGCTATTGTATTTTATATGAAATGCAAGTGTAACCTCGACCAAATGTGATTGATATCAGGTACATGCGCTATTGTATTTTATATGAAATGCAAGTGTAACCTCGACCCAAATGTGATTGATATCAGGTACATGCGCTATTGTATTTTATATGAAATGCAAGTGTAACCTCGACCAAATGTGATTGATATCAGGTACATGCGCTACTGTATTTTATATGAAATTGCAAGTGTAACCTCGACCAAATGTGATTGATATCAGGTACATGCGCTACTTGTATTTTATATGAAATGCAAGTGTAACCTCGACCAAATGTGATTGATATCAGGTACATGCGCTATTGTATTTTTATATGAAATGCAAGTGTAACCTCGACCAAATGTGATTGATATCAGGTACATGCGCTATTGTATTTTATATGAAATGCAAGTGTAACCTCGACCCAAATGTGATTGATATCAGGTACATGCGCGCTACTGTATTTTTATATGAAATGCAAGTAGTAAAACCTCGACCTCAAATTGTGATTGATATCAGGTAACACCTTGCCGCTATTGTTACTTTTATATGACAATGCCAAGTGTAA